>VZSZ01004592.1:580798-624151 GCA_013398815.1 Ibidorhyncha struthersii
AGTGACAAGTGATAGGACGAGAGGAAATGGGTTCAAGTTAAGCCAGGGGAGGTTTAGGTTGGATATTAGGAAGAATTTTTTCACTGAAAGGGTTATCCAACATTGGAATAGGCTGCCCAGGGAGGTGGTAGATTCGCCATCCCTGGAGGTTTTTAAAAAAAGGGTAGACGTGGTACTTGAGGATATGGTTTAGAAGTGGTTTTGTCACATTAGGTTAATGGTTGGACTTGATGATCTTAAAGGTCCCTTCCAACCTTAACGATTCTATGATTCTATGATTACCTCTCTACAAGGTATCCTCCCTACATATGGGGTCATTGACAAGAAAGCTGGAAATACTGTTTCCCCCTGAGGCACCACATCATTTCTGTAGTGGTTTCTGAATCTAGCGAGTGGCTGAGTAAGCATCATAGACCCATCTAGAAAGTTTTTTCCCCTCTGAGGAGGTGTTCAGGCACTCTGCTTCGCTTGACTATAGCCTGCCTCCCTTCTGTGCTCCTGCACTTCCTCAAGTATCCTGGCACAATGTTAACAGCTTCAACTCATGTCGTAGCAGCTAAGGTTTGAAAGAAATAACAATTTATTTGTTTTAAATTAATTTAGTATGCCTTTTTTTCTCTTCAGAAAAGCCTTTGACTCAGCCATTGTGTGAAGTATGCCACCAAGTCACCCCCGGCTCACTTAGCCCCAGAGTCAGGGGGATGTCAAATTAGCAGTCCTAATTAGAGCAAGAGACATAGAGAGTATTTTGCAGATATGAAGTATTTAATTGTGACTAAAACATGGAGGAAGAAGAAAGTTGCATTCTTGGAAGGTCGGCATTACAGCTGGGCCAAGGCAGAGACTAGTTTAGTTCATGTCTGTCAGCAAGCTTGACGCCTTCATGTCCTGTTTTTGTAACTGTATGGAGTTGTTAAACCTGCATCTTCAATTTCTTGTGAATGCAGAAATTTTAGTTTGAGTAATGGATAGGCATGGGGAAATGTTTTGCTAGGCTTCTGTTTAAGAACAGACCCTTAGAATCACAGCATTGTTTAGGTTGGAGAAGACCTTTAAGATCATCAAGTTCAACCATTAACCTAGCACTGCCAAGTCCACCACTAAACCATGTCCCTAGGCATCACATCTACATGTCTTTTAAATGCCTCCAGGGATGGTGACCCAACCTCTTCCCTGGGCAGCCTGTTCGAATGCTTGATAACCCTCTCTAGAGCCTTCCTATCCTCAAACAGATCAACACTCCCGCCCAGCTTGGCATTGTCTGGAAACTTACTGAGGGTGCATTCGATGTTTTGGATCATGAGAACGAATGCAGATCACAAGAGGTTTATTTTATATCAGGGCTAGAAATTGTTATGGTTTTGTTCATGAATCAGAAAGTTATTAGAGAGAGCCAGGAGAAACAATCATTTTATGTGTATGTTATTTAAGAATTTTCTATTTGAGGTAGTTAACATCTTCCTCTGAAATACCCAGTTTAACTTGTAAGGAGAAGCAGCTGCTGGCCTGAACTGATGTGTTACCTGATGATGTTGCCTTTGTTCCTAAGAATCTGAGTGGCATGGTGCAAGTTCAGGGTATTATTTTTCAAGTGGTGCTGTGGAAGAAAGACGCAATCCAGCTGAGCTGAAGAGAGCATCAGAAATGTTGCTTTTTCTCACAAGTAGGTTTCCCCCCCACCCCCCTTGCAACTGCTATTTGTGCTGCTCCTTTACTCCTTCCAGACTCAAAATATCTGTGAGGACAGGCGGTCACTAATACATGGGATAAAATTATCATTCTTTTCAAGTCTTGTTTCTATAGAGGAAAAGAAAGGAGAGAATCACTTGAAGAAACATTGACAGCAGTAGGCAGCTATGCAAATTTTGCCTGGTCTATTTAAACATACATATTGGTTTTAAATATAATTCCGAACTTATCTAGGCTACAACAAGGTCAAGAAACGGAGAAATGTACCCTGTACAGATTATTTCAGACATGAGGCAGCCTGTATACATTTTCACCTTCCCACTCATACCCCAGCATCTTGCTGTTGCTATGTTTTTAATTCTCTTGGGTTGTGAATAGGAAACAAAAGTTGGTTTCACGCTATTGCAGATGGATAGATTGGAGCACGTGGAATAATGCTGGACTTTGTGCTGAATTAGAAAAAAAGTCATGTTAGCGTATTCTGTACTTCCAACGTCCAGAGTCATGGGCTTCACAGGGCTGAAAGAAATGTGAAAATATGAAGTCTCTAAATGAGGCTGGAAGGGTTTTTGCAAAAGGTCTGCTGTAGCACAAAGCAGAGCTTTGGTCTTGGTGGAGAAAGGACATGATGAAATGGTTTGCCCCATGAAAAGAAAAGGTCAGGCAAGATAAGCAGAGTGGTAACTCTGAATGCTAAAATGTGTGGCTTCTTTCTTTCACCTGACACTGATGAGCTCACCAAGATGGAAAAGGAGTATTTCAAAAAGTCGTAGTTCTTCCTTTCTTTTTATTTTTACAGCAAAAGGATTACTATTGTGTGGTATTTGTCTTACTCCTCCAGCTCCTTTTGGTACATCTTCCCCAAGCCCAGGCTTTCTGTATTTGTGGCTAATGCAGAGGAGATGTTTTTCTTACCTAAGATGATGACAAGGGATTTCTTACCAATTTTGCTTTTATAAGAGGAGAGGCATTTTTAAACCCCATATTTTGATGAGTGGGATCTTTCATCCTGTGAAGTACTATGGGAAGGGATTGCTACATGAAGCCATCTCCTATCATTGCCAGCCCCTGACTCTTCTCCAAATCCTCATCTAATCACTGTATAGGTCAATGCCCTAAACCTCAGAAAATAAAGCAAGCCTTGAATCATTAACCATCAGTCATGAAAAAGGTCTCAGAATCACAGAGTGGTTGAGGTTGGAAGGGACCTCTGGAGGTCACCTTGTCTAACCTCCCTGCTCAAGCAGGGCCCCCTACAACCAGTTGCCCAGGACCATGTCGATACGGCTTTTGAATGTCTTCAAGGAGGGAGACTCCACAACCTCTCAGGGCAACCTGTGCCAGTGCTTGGTCACCATCAGAGTAAAAAGGTGTTTCCTGATCCTTAGACAGAACCTCCTGCATTTCATTTTGTGCCCATTGCATCTGGTCCTGTCACTGGGCAGAACTGTAAAGAGCCTGGCTCTGTCCCCTTTGCACCCTCACTTCAGGTATTTATATACATTAATAAGATCCACCCCCCCCAAGCCTTCTCTTCTCCAGGCTGAACAGTCCCAGCTCTCAGCCTTTCCTCAGAGTAGAGATGCTCCAATCCCTTACTCATCTTGGTGGCTCTTTGTTGGAGTCTCACCAGTATGTCCATGTCTCTTGTACTGGGGAGCTCAGGACTGGCCTCACCAGTGCTGAGTAGAGGGGAAGGACCTTCCTTGACCTGCTGGCGATGCTTTGTCTAATACAACCAAAGGTACCGTTCTCCTTCTTTGCAGCATGGGCATGTTGCTGGCTCATGTTCAACCTGGTCTATCAGGACCCCTGGGTCCTTTTCTGCCAAGCCGCTTTCCATCTGGGTGGCCCCCAGCATAAATTGATGTGTGGGGTTGTTCCTCCCCAGGTGCAGGACTTTGCACTTCTACTTGCTGAACTTCATGAGGTTTCTGTCAGAGTTGGAGTAGCTGATAAAGCTCAGATGTGACAAATGAGGGTGTCCGGGACTGAATTCAAGTTTGCCTGTGGTGGTTTTGGTTTTGCTGAGGTCCTTTCCATCACTCTCTTATCAGCTCTGTGGGGCAGGGTGACAAACTAACACCTGAGGACTGGCCCAAATCCATGCCCAGGGACCACAGGGAAGTGTCTTTCCAGGGGAAGATGACACTGCGTGATGTGTGTGTAGGTACCTGCCCAGGGTCTGGAGGTGACTGCTTCCCTGAGAAGAACTGCTCTTTTTCTCTGGTTCTTGCAGCGTGCCAGGAGCAATCGTCTGGATGCACTGTGGCCTCCAGCAATTACAAGAAATGTCGGGTCAGAGCTGTCATGATGCTCTTGCCATGCTTGCTTGCTCTTTGAAATCACTGGCTAAGAAAGATAAAGAGCAGTTCTGACTTTCGTCTTAAAGCTGTCTCCTTGCCGCAGTTTTATAGACAATTAGCAAAAAGAAAGCCACAACAATTTTTTCTAGAAATCTATACTTCATACTCAGATCACTATAGTCGCTTTTGACCTTGTTTAAAACAGAAAGTGCATGTTCCTAATTGAAGATCCCTGTAAGACTGAGAAGCATGAGGCATATCTAAAGTTCACAGTTAAGGTTTAGATTTGAAAAGTTAATAAAATACTTCTATTTTTTAACTTTTCACAGTGCATTTTTCATGTGCATTTTTGAGGTCATATATAAATAGCCAGACACAAATGGTTTGTGCTGTGCTGGTTGTGTATCATGATACATAGATCAGTTCTGATTGCTAGATGATGAACAAATGATTTACATTTGTATGAATGTGATATATATGTGGTAAATTGCAAAGCCAAACTGTAATTTTTTTTTTTTAAGTTTTATTGTCTTGCCTGTTCTCTGCTCTTCATTTTATCTGCCCCAGTGCGTCCCTTAAATTTCCAAGTCCCTGACTCCTATCAGACAACAGGCGTTTAAAAATAAACCTAGCTAACATAGGAATGTTGCATTTCCTTTCTCAGGTGTGACATTTCCCCCAGTTTTCACCTACTCAGCATTCAAGTTAAATACAAGTAAAACCATCTCCGGAACCCATTTCCTGTCCATAACTTGTTTGATATTTTGTACGCATCTGTGTAGTAAAATATGTGGTTGTACCTGGCTAAACTGATCCTTCAGTGCTCTTGGGGAGGCATTTCCTTCTTGCAGATACCTGAATTTTCAATTTTCCTGCTTAACACCGAAGTGCTACACTGCTTAAACGCCTGGCGTTTTCTTTGCTACCGCCCGTCTACCTCATCCATTGACGCATCTGCGCCAGCTGTCACCTATGGGTGTTTTTCCAGCAGGAATGACTTGATGACATGTTCCCGGGGTGGTGCTGCTGTCAGTAACAAACTCGGCTTGATCCTTTCTGAATGCTGCAGAAAAAATTCCCCAGGGGAGGCCCCGTGTGTGGGTCTCAAGCTACCATTAAGGCAGCTGTTTATCATTAGTTTAACTGCTAAATGTATTTCTTAATGCCATTTAAAATCAGTGCTTAATCTGTCTTTAAAGTCTTAATGATTTTTTTTTTTTAGTTTGAAGCATTACTCTTGATGCAGCGCTGAATTTTGCTGATTTTTTTTTTTTGTTTGTTTTAAGTTTTAGTTTTGTCCCTGAAGTGTAGTTGGGGCAAGAAACAGTAAAGACCTAAGGATCAGACTTTTGGGGCCGCTCCAGTGGCTCTGAATCATCAGGAGCCTTTCTGTAGCTGGGGAGGATTTTACTTCAGCAGGATTTGCAGACTTGGGAAGCCTTTGCATTAACTTCAGTGGCTTAGAATTAGATTTCAGCAGCAGAGTAACTCCCCAGAAGGCTGAAAGCACAATGTGATCCCTCTGACACGATGTCTGCAAAAGGCAGAAGAAAGAACAAGCCAGAGCATTTTGATTTTACTCAGATTTACTCGTGGTTGCCTTGAAGCAGTGGTATTTTTCCTCTTTTGCAAGGTCTTTAAGCCTGGAGCTGTTCTGTGCAGCAATTTAGAGAAACTATTCAAGTCTGAGACTTAATAACAGTGAACACAAAGGAGATTTACTAGCGATGAATGAGGTCTGAGTACTTCTGACACGATTTCCTTCTTTCCCGCAGGTTGGACAAAGTTTGCTCGGTTGACGCGGGCCCTGACGAACAGCCGGAGCGTCCTGCAGCAGCTAACGCCGATGAACAAGGCCGAGGTGGTGCACAAACACTCCCGGTTAGCCGAAGTAAGTGGGACAGACACCAGCCTGCTCCCTTCGTAAGGCAGGAAGAGATGGGGGGAAAGAAAACCCTAATTCCCCTTAATAAATAATATTCTTAGAGGAAAATATTTCCCAGCTCTGATTTCTTTTTCAACCTCTCCTCTGCTCATGTTAAAGCAGCGCTATGTGCCAAGCTCATGTTTCTGGGACAGGTCATGCTCTTTCAGTCCTGAAATCAGCGTCCATAGGTCACTTCTACTTACATGGCCCTATTTCTGTGCACGCAGTTCTCAGTTTGCTGGTTGTTGCTTATGCACAGTGTGCTCTTCCATGTGCTGTCTTACAGCCACATGGAACCAGACTTGATGTTCTTGAGCTCTGTGGATGGTTGCTTACTTTCCTGGGGAAATGGGACTTGTTTGAGAAAACTCTTTGGAAGTATCCCTCTGTGGGTCCCTGGGGTTGTACAGGCACACTGACTACATAAATATGTTAATCTTGACTTTCTTGCAAAGTCATTCCTGCAGTATTTTTCTCATAATTTATTTCTTCAGAACTGATGAAATGAACTCTTTGGCAGGTTGCAAACATCTCCTTAACAGTGCAGATGGTGCAACAAGTGAATGCCTTCAGGTTAACTGATGAAACAGAGGTACTGCTTTCATCTTCATGTCCATTGGTAATGAAAAATATATGGGTCAAAAATATATGGTCAAAATATATGGGCTACTGAAAATAACAGCCCTAGCTGCCTTGTGCCAGGGAGCTTGTCCTGGGTTTGATGCTAAGAACTGGTAACAGCTTTAAATGTTTTTTTTTTTTTTCATTCCCTTTCTGAGTTTAGTGGACTTTAATAATAAAAATTTTACTTAAATTAAAATCGGAATGGAAACACATGGTTTTAAGGTGTTGGCAGTGTGATGTTTTCCATTGAATTATCCCATACCAATAGCTTGGATGACTGATGAGTTACTCTCACATCTTGCTTTTCTAATTCATGACATTTCAGTGTTCTCTGAATCCAGTTATATCCATTATTGATTTAGTCTAGAGAAGGGAAGAGTGGAGAAGATATGGTAACAATATTCAAGTAAGTCTAAAGCAGTTGCAGAGAATGAGGGAGAAAATTGTTCACCAGAACCACTATAGCTAGAGAAAAAGAAACAGCACTGAGTCTCACAGCAAGGACGATTTAGATCAGGCAGGAGGAAAAGCTCATGTAAGGGAGAAGGTTGTTCTCAGGAATAGGTTGCTTGGAGAGTGTGCAATCTCCTGTCTTAAAAGTCGATTAGAGCTGCAAAGTGCTTTGTAGGCAAAGGGCTGTGAGAAATGCAGACTGAGTGGAGGTACACCATCACTGTACAGGTCCCATTTTCCATACTTCTGTGTCTGAGGAGGAGTGTTATCATCACAGCTCATCCCTTGCAGAACATACCACCCACCTTTATCAGGCTTAAGAATTATCAGCCATTTTCATTAGTTGTATACAAGAATAATTCAGAGAGTCTGTGATGAGTGCAGCTGACTAACAAGATATTGTGTATTCTTTAGTGGTTTAAAATTAAAAATTCATGCAGCATGAAAGAAATAATCATTATAGTTCAGTGGTCTCCACAGCCACTTGCCACCCACTCACCATGTCAAACTCAGCATGATATTATGTTAAGAATAATAATTATGCTTTTGCAGTATCATGGGAGCTCCTAAGCACTACACCACCAGAGGCATAGGGAACTATCAAGCATATGTTCATCGGCTTGAGCCCTAAGCAGCTTATTATTCCAGCCAGAGTGAGGCTATTTCCAGCTCCTGCCCCAGTGAACAAGACAGGGAACAAATAGGTCTGGAGAAACCAAGGAAAGAAGTCCCAGTCCTGATTTATCATGACAGTAAAGTGTTGACCAGAGATGAGTCCAAAGAGATAACTGGAGATAATGACCAGATTATGAGTCAAAGACAAAATGGTGTGTTAAATGCAGGGCACAATTTTGGCATTGAAAGAAGTTTCATGGATTTGCACAAAGGCTGCTGTGAAAAAAATGATTGTATTGATCATTGCTTCTATTCCAGGGAAGGCTCCATGGTTTCACCAGTGAGTTCAGTGTGCTGCAGTGGCCGGATGAACCTTGCCCATTGGGTGGTTATAGGAATGCTGTTAGAGTCTTGTCCTGGTCACTGGGGAAGGGACACCTGGAGGTTGATATTTTTATGGGTCTCACCAGGGGTTTGGCATCTGTAAGGGTCCCTGACGAGTGTCACTGTGACCACACTGCTCGGTGTGCATTGTTGTTCAGCTGCAGCTCAACACATGGCTTTGTGTTACACCAAAGCTGGTGTAATACGAGGCTGTTGGCAAAGGGAGCAGCCATAGTCTCCTGGAGGTCTCTGCTGCACTTTCACTGCTGCCCGTGTAGTGGGTCTAGTGATTTTCTGGCCACAGGACAAATCTGTGCCACTCAACTGACTCTGTAGAAAACAAATGGCTAACTAATGTAACAATAAGTTAGTTTTTCAGCTTACCAGTTTAGCTGACTTTCCTTACAGGTTGTGATTGCTAAATCTGACTTTAGGGAGGGTGGGAACAGGTAGGCAGAAGCAGGTTTGCACCCCATCAGGTTGCGGCCTGACATTGGGCCATGTTAGACACGTTGGGAAGCGACATCTGCCAAGACAGAGTGAGAGAGGTTGCTGTTGTCCCTCAGTGATTTCTGAAGAACAGATTTTCAGCAGAGCTAGACTTGTCCTGTCTGATCTCAGTAACAGCTTTCTCATCTTAAAAATAAGACTGCAAAAAATTAATGGAGAATGCATATCTGTGGTACTTCAGTTCATAGTCTCGTTTGTTGTGCTGTTTATTCAGAGCCATTTTCTCCTCTTCATCGAGGAAGCATCCTGTGTTTGATCATTTTTACACATATGGGACTGCTATTTGCAATCCAACTGTCCCCGCAAATACGGTGCATCAGCTCCAATATGGGACAGGTGTAGGGCTGAAATGAGTTTTAAAGTTGCTGGAATTATTTATTTTATCCCATACAGACTTGAGATCCCCAAATGTAAAAGGTGTTATTAGTTCCAAAATACACATGAGTCTTTCAGTTGTCAGTGCAATATATTGCCATGTTGTGAGTTCCTTTGTCTTTTGTTTCTTGTGTTGGACTGAGATAAGAGGTAATTAGATTAGCTGGGAGGAATGTCTTAAGTGAATTTGGCTTGATTCCTTTGCAATGCTTCCAGTTCCACATTTTATAAAAGTGCGCGTGCAGAAGATCATAGTCATATGCAAAAAAGAAAAGAAAAATAATTACAAGAAATAAAAGAGAACCCACTAGTGATATTAAACTTGTAAGAGCAACAACTTTTGAAGAAAATGAGAAGGAAGCATGATATTGCCAGGGTGTTAGGGGAGAAATTGTGCATGCAGTGCTTCATTTTAGGAGGTCAGCCAGCAAGGCTGAAGTCAGGTTTACCTTTGATAGGGTATTATTCTGGCTCAACCGTGGTTTAAAAAAGAGGTCAGGCACGGAGGATTAGTCTTATAACACTTCCAAATATGAATGAATACTCATGTTTATAGCTGTAGAGCATAAGCTGGTGTGGCAGTACCCACAACCTGTTTATGGAGCCTTTCTGCCCTTGCTATTGGCATGGTTTTATCTCAGTCCATCTGCAAAGACCTCGCTTTTTGCAAGAATATCCTTAGATTCTCTGTTGCTCCCATTCATTGAGTGATAGCTGCCTCCACACATTCTTAATAAATCAGATAATTTAGAAACTGTGGGTTGACTTGCAATGTCCCATGAACACAGTCCCGTCTTTGTGTTGCTCCTTACAGAAATCCGTAAGACCCCCCTTATTGGATCATATTAATTGGAAACAGTAATGTTTGCTTTTCTGCCTTTTACAGGTTCTCCAGCTGGGATCTGATATTCTTCCTCAGTACAAGCAAGAAGCTCCAAAGACTCCACCACACATTATACTACACTATTGTGCTTTTAAGACTACTTGGGACTGGGTCATCTTAATTTTAACCTTCTACACAGCAATTATGGTTCCGTATAATGTCTCCTTCAAGACAAAACAGAACAACATTGCCTGGCTTGTGCTGGACAGTGTTGTGGACGTTATTTTTCTGGTTGACATTGTTTTGAACTTTCATACAACCTTTGTTGGCCCTGGTGGAGAGGTTATATCTGATCCCAAACTCATAAGGATGAACTACCTAAAAACGTGGTTTGTGATTGATCTTCTGTCCTGTTTGCCGTATGACATCATCAATGCCTTTGAGAATGTGGACGAGGTAAGTGATTGTAGTCCACCTCAAAAGGATTGTTTTAATTAGGAATTAGTTTAGGAACATGCTCCCAGGCATCTGGCAATGATAAGAGTCAACTGAAGCCCTGTGCAAATAAGCAGGGATGGCCTTAAGCTGCTGGGCTTAACCTGTGCAGCATTCCCGTGTTGGAGAAGAGGTGTCTTATGATTTCAGTACCATGTGTGGATGTCTACATTAATGGATGTGGGTTTTAGAATCACTTGCTTGGCATCTGAAAGCATTGTTGCATGTCTGTGTCAGAATGGGCTGGACAGTTGGGATGTCCCCTCCAGCTCAGACCTAGTGATTGCCTTTAAGCAGTGCTAATCCATTGCAGGCCAGACTAATATGGCTTGACATACATAATCAAAACTCTCTTTCTGCTCTGGCTGAAGCTGGCTGAAATTTGCCACTGACTTATACAAAAGTAGAGAATGACTCTGAATAAGCATTTTTAAAATCCTCCCCTAGGATTACTTTTTTGAACCATGCTGTAATTTTCTTTTTTTTTTTTGTGATGTCTTTTTAAACGTTTGATTGAGAGGGAGATTAATCTCCATTTTATTAAACAGTTCTTCAGCCTACTGCTGGAATTTTAGAAACTGTTTGAGGAGAGAGAACATAAATATCTTAAATGGACACCGAATTAAAGCTTTTTAACTGCTAAATGTATTAACATTTACGAAATTGAGCTTGCAGCCTAAGATAATAGAGAAAACAAGCAATAACTACGACAAATAATGCATTCAAAAGTCAGTGTAGAGAAAATTCATTATTAAAATGCAACTATAATGGCATTAAGACTTGTTGTATTTTTTCGCTGAAGCCTTTTATCTTTAGGGCCATAAACAGATGAAAAAGCCTCTCAGTTTTTTAACATTTTAACTTTTTTTTTTCTTAGAACAACATTGAGTGTGGTTTTATTTATTTTTTTTTTAATTCTCAAATTCTGCAGTTATATATCCTCACTATATAAAATCTACATTCTTATGTTTTAATACAGACTTTGGTACAGATTTCATAGAGCTGCTTTAAAATTCCATCCCGGCCTCAGTGCTGAGTACCATCTTTTGACATTGTTCCATTTTATTTATAGCAAATATGACAGAAGTGATAATACTTGCAGCTTAAATTCAAGATCATATGAGGGCTGCCCGTCTGGAAGCAGGTTGTATAGTCAGGCGTGTAAGGAGGTGGTATTATCAAAGTTGTAAATATAATACAGCTTTTTAAGATAACCAATTTCAGACTAAGAGAAGCACGATTTTTATAAAAATGTTGTGTTTTCTCCAGATTTTTGTGCTTTAATATGTAAAACAAACAGAAAATTTCTGTGCCCAAGCAATACAGATTTAAGCGATGAGCTTAACCTCTTTCTCTAACATATAGATGGGAAATAAACCATCTGCAATTTTTTGTGACAGTGAAGAGAATCAGTGGCATCATGCATTATAATCGAGGCACACTTAGAATGGCAAACTTTAACCAAGATGTAATAACAATAGCAAGGTATCATGAGCTCCAGTGATCATAGATCTGCTGTCATTTACCTTCAAACAAATGAAATATCAACTCCTTTTTAATAAAAGAACTAAAAGTAACATTTCTTTCTCACGAAATGGTGTGTTACGGCCCTGGAGCCTCCAGCAGACATTGGAGTATTACTGCTTGTGTACTTGATTTCAAATCCTTCCAACTCCTGTTTTCCCTAGTCCCTGAAAAAAATTGAAGTGATTTTGTAAACAGGTATGTAAACAGTCAGTCTTTCTTCCTTGGGTCTACATTTTCCCTTTTCTCTGTCTTCCAGGGGACTTTTTTTTTTTGTTTGATATGTCTTCATTTGTGACAGTTAAGTCTTTTGAGCTGGTTGGTGTCTTCTGGTTAGTTGTAGTTGTTAGTGCTCCTTATCTTCATTTGTTTTTTAACATTTATTTTAACTGGTGGTACTTTTCTGGGGTTTAACTTTTTGGCCCACTAGCAGCAGTGTGCTCAAACACTGTTTGTAGTAAATTGCTAAGGTTAATTTAGAAGAAATATTCTGATTGATTAAAAGGAGAGTATTTCTCACTAGAAAGTGAGTGTTTCCTCCTTAAGGCAAGTAGGAGAGAGAAGAGTTCTTTTAGCTCTTGGTATTGGTGGAGTTTAGCTCTTTATCTTGGCCCTGAGCGTTGGATAAGAGCATTTGTCTTTAGCATTAAAGTTGGTGATTGTGGCATTTCAGAAGAAGTTGACAGAAAAACAGAGCTGAGTGGTTAAGACCTTGGGAGCAGGTCCTGGTGCTCTTTGAGTTCTTGATATGGTGGCGAAGGATGGACCCAAATCAGACTGAATAGTGCTAAAAGCCAGCTCAGTGAAAGATGACTTTCCAAATTTCCCTTGTGTGTCCCACCTCCATCCCTCCTTTTTACACATAAAGCATCAAATTTTTTGTTAGTTGTTAAGGAAGGAGACAGCATTGCAGGCAGTTTCTTTTCCTCCCTCTGGGCAGGTCTCTCAGGTATAAAGAAGGATACGGCCAAGGAGGTGTAAGTTTGTGTCTCTCTGTTGCAGAGGTAGACTACTATATGTGATATAGGTGCTTGAAGTTTCTCATACAGAGGCTGCTGAGTCATTGTATAAGGTGCCTTATGCATGTGAGTGCTAATTTATAATGTCAGAATTAAGGAGATGAATCAAGATTAAAAAACGGAATTTGAGAAAAGGAAATGTGAATTTTCTTTCTGAGGGTTGGAGTTCTTCAAATGCAGTCAGTTTTGGCCAGAGTCGGAACAGTGTCATTTCCATCATGGACAGCATTAGGCTGAGGCTGGAGTCTTGTGAAATTCCCACCTGAGGCAAACGTGACTGCAAATCAAAGTTATTTTGTTGTTGAGTTGATGTAGAGCCCCAGTAGAAGGATATGATGAAAAGGATTATGACACACAAATTGAGAACTGGGGAGGATTAAGATGATTTGGAGCAGAATTAGAGGTGTAGGTTTCCATGCCTGAAGTTACAGAGCCAAGCTGTTACAGTCTGCTCAGGGGGATTTGGATGTATGACAAGGAGGGGGAAAGGTAAGATAATGAGAGAGACAGAGATACCTTGCACAGCAGAGAGTGATTTAAATTGATGTGATGGATGAGGAATTAAGTGGCTAAGTGGTATTGAAAGGGTAGGAAAACAAGGTAAAATAGGCTGGAGAAAAAATGAGCTAAGAGAGAGGAAAGTGGAATCCTTAGTGGGGTACGTACTTTATTTAAGAAAATTGGTAGGATGGTAGTCCTAGAAATCAGAAAAATGCATGTCATCTTTTCTAATTGGGAAACATTACTTGCACTGAATAGATTCTGGCTAAACCAAAGCCATACAGAAGACTTTTCATATGTTGAAGTGTGAGAAGGGACATTATAAAACATACTGTGGAATCCAGCCAATTTTTGAAGTATGAACCAGAATGGAATGTGTGTGCTCAGAGTCTCTAAAACTAGGCTGATTTTTTTTTTTTTTAAAGTAGAAGAGTTCTCTAAAACTTCAGATTTAGTCCAAAAGTGCATGTCTGTCTGTCTTTTCGTTTAAATTAAAAAAAAAAAAAAAAAAGGAAAAAAAGGTTGGAGTAATGGGGGATATGGTGTTTGGATCCAAAGGTTTTGGTCACATGACTTTCCCATTGTTATTAGGCTGGAAGTTTGATTTTTGTCTTGGAGCTACATGTCACTTGTAGTGATTCCAATTTTTTCCCTGAGTACTTAGCAGTATGTAACAACTCTTTCCATTGGTGTATGCACTGTCACTTATGTTTCTAAAATTATGACTCCCTACTTTTGAAGCTAGAGAATTATGTTACCTTAAGGCTTAGCCTTTATATGTGTTCTGCCTATTAGAGAGAGATAAATATCCAACCTCTGTCAGTCTGGGCTCCTAGAAGGTTGTTTATAGCATGGGTAACCATCGATTCCATACAAGTCACAATTATCAGAGTCACACCGTGCTGAAATTGTCAGCAGATGGGTTTACAGTGTGCCTGAAGACACTGATCCCGTTGCTTGTTCAGATATGGTCAAACCATTCTACAACTCCCTTTGGGACCAAATGCATGGATTTACATCCCAGGGAAACCAAGGTGGTGTGCAGGTGCTTGGCTCTTGTCCACACGTGGAGTTGTGCAATTGGGAGAGTACCTGGAGCTGGAAGGACCTCAGGTACCCACACTCAGGTAGAGGCACACTGATACAGTGCTGCTGAGGGCTCTATCTGAGCCTCTGTAAATTAGTATATAGAACAAATATTCCCAAGACTATGTGGATGTATAAGCTTTTGGCCAAATGGAGGATGCTTCCACAAATTAAGTGTTAAATACAGCTGAAAAAGCCCCCTTGTTATTTGGAAAAATATTGGTGTGGTTTTGTTGTTTTTTTTTTTTTTTTTTTTTTTTTTCTTTTCTGGGAATTTTCGCTGAGAGTCATGATTTTCTGAGTTTGTAATGAAACAAAACCTAGAAGCTTAATCTCATCTCTGCCAGAAACATGGCCCTAAAATGACATGGCACATATTGCAAAGAATGGGACCAGATGTCAGCATGGTACATACAGGTAGCCAAATTGATGGTTTTCAAATGAGTTGTATAAAGTTGCTTTCTGAAAAAATTAGGTTTCATGAGCCAATGGCTGGAAGTGAAAGCAGACAAATTTAAATAACCTAAAACTCTGAAGTTCTATGTCTGTTGTTTAATAATGTAAGACTACATGACCCAGTGGCCTTTAAAATTTAGTGATCTGTGCAGGACACGTTAAGGCGTGGAATCCTTGTAATTCTAATCTTCTTTTAATTACTATTATTGATCTGTTGCAGCAGTGGCAAAAACTTTGCATCACTGCAATTAATAGCAATTAAAATAGCAATGTCTGGAAATTGAAAGCAAATAAAAGCTGATACAACTAGTTTAGCCGTATTCACATCTGCAGTGCTTTACTGCAAATGTTCCCTTTACGGGAGTTATTTGAAGAAGGGCTTAGGGACCCCAGTCTGAGTGTCATGTGCAAGGTGAAGATAAATCGGTGTGTTTCAAGAATGTGGCTTTGGCTCTGAAATAGTCAATGGCTAGCTACCTTTCTTAAATCTAGGTGGCTGACATGGAGAAAATAATTCCCAGAACTAAATCCCTGGTGCAGCCAAGTGTTAAACTATGATGAGAACTCCTAGCAATATAACAACAGATGCACTAGGCCTGGGACCTGGCATTTTCCCTTTTGTTATGCAGTCGGAAGGCAATTAAATGTGAAGAATACTGTCATCCTGCTGTAGTGTGCAGAAAACTGTGATATAATAGTGCAATGGCTTGGTTACGGTGTCCAAATACAAATAGATCCACCTTAGGCATATATTGTATAGACGGTCAACCATATTCACCCCTGTCACCCCTATCGCACTTAGTTGCAGAATTGCACCCTGTCTCGTTAGCTTTTTTTCAAGCTAAGGTGTTATTCAAGTTATGCCACTGTTTAATTACCATCTTTTTTAATGCTATACAAAATCTGGGATATTTCTGCAGCTTCCCCTGGGGAGACACATTAATGTCATCATGATGTGAGGGGCAACTTGTGAAAGGAAAGGCCTGAACTGGAGTTGATGCAGGGGGGTGGTGGGAGGGCAGGCACGGTTGTCCCATGAGATGGATGTGACCTGGTGGCCTTGTGCTGCACTGCTTTGATGCGGATTATGGCATGCTGAACTTTAATTATATGTCTCAGTGGCCTTCCCCCCCTATACCCCCCTTTTTTTTTTAAAAATGTGTTGTATATATTACTGGGAAGCAGATGTTGGGCACAAGCCATTTAAATCAAATCTTTAGTCAGAGCCGTATTAAGTGATGCAGGGTCCAATTGGGGCAAATTGTGTGTGGAGCACTTTCAGGGGAAGCTTGAGTCCTACGTGATCCTTTCACTCACAAAGGAGGGGAAGGCTTACAAAGGAGAGGAGGTAATTGAATAATCCCGTCAGATACTCACTGAAATAATGCTGATGGGAGTAGCGCAAATCCACATTACTGAGATTGCTGTACTCAGCCGTCAGTGGGAGGAAAAGAGTCACAGGCTTAGGGACAGACAGTTGCTCTGCACAAAATGGAGCCAAGGTACAGCCCTGGAGAAACTAACTGCATGGCTAATATCAGAATTAGCAATGTTTTACCAGCAAGAAAGCCTTGTAACTTGTGAGTACTTTGATCAAGACTGGGTTAGTGTTACGTCTACCCCTTGATGTCAGGTGTATGTGTAGTTCCAGAAGTATTTGCAGAAACTCTGCAGCTCAGGTTACTCCCTCCAGATAGTTATTCTCTTTTAATTCCTATATTGACATAAGAAATTTCTAGTTTGTTGCTGGCATTAAACTATCAGCTAAGTTCAGTATCCTGCTTAGAAGCTGTCCCAACCACTGTGACACACCTTCCTCTCCCTCCCATTTCATCCTCTGTCCACCTTCCCTAAGTAAGTGAAAAATACCAGATTTTATGATATCATCCTCTTTTTTCCCTGGTTGGGCACACTGATGCACTAAGAAATAAATGGTGCAAGATGCCACATCCCTCTTAACTTGAATCTAGAAGAAATATTTTGAAATCGCCCTCCTTTTTATAACCTCAGTTATTCACTGTTTGAAATGTATTGCATTGTATAGTTGTGCCATAAACAATTCACTAGAAGTTTGTTTATAAAGTTATAGCTTATTGACACTTGTGTTAGGGGGAAAACAAAAAAGAAAAGTTACCCCATCCTCCTGGAAAAAAAAAAAAAAAAAGATAAATCTCGAGCAGAGATTTATCTCCAGCTTTCAGAGCTGTATGAGAAAACCTTGCTTTCATTTTGCTGTAAGGACTCAATTTTGTGCTCGGTGCAGTCACTACTGCCATTGCTACCCGTGCTGCAGGGTCAAATATTATGTGGGGTCTACTTGTATCTGGACCCAGGATCGAGATAGCTTGTGCAAAAGCAAAGCCCCTCACTCCCATGTGGATTTACATAATTGAATGCAACCTTAAATTCAGTTCTTAAAGTGGTGATAAATCAGAAATATTGCATTTTTACTTTTCTCATTCCAGCATTTTGATTTGTAACTATTGAACTTTATTACGTTAATTGTTTACCTAAAAAGAAGGTTTTCTGAGATATGCTGGAAGATTTATTTTAACATTAACTCCAGTAAAGAAGCATTAAGGAGCTAACCAGGGATTTTAGAGCTAAGCTCTATTTAAGTAGCTAAGCTCAAAATTTTCTTTTGGGAATGATGTGCTGGTTAAATTTCAAACAGTCTATACGTCCTTCTGGATACTCCTCCTGCACTGTGCAGAGTAATACCTTCTGGGTATGTGCTTGCAGGCTCACTTGCTCATGTTGGCAATACTCACCGTTTCAGTTTTTCCCTGCAATCTGTAGGCATTTTGTTTTCTTTTACATTGTGTACCATCATGTAACAACTTCTCAGTGAAGATTGCCCAAGATGTACAAAAATGGTGCCTTTTTCACTGCTTCAACAGCAAATGCTGAGCTATACCTTGACTTTACACAATTAGCTAAGTGATTTGTTTGGGTGAAATTTTTGTGTATAATTACTTCTGGTGAGGGAAAGGTAATGGAAGTTTTGCCCATGCTTCTTTAAAGAAGCTATTTGGACTGTATTTCAAAATGTACTAAGCATGGGATTCATCTGATGAAACACAGGGCCAGGCAAAGTCCACAAGGAGTTGCAGGCAAATTCAGGGTATGGCTCCTCATGTTCTAAGGTGCATCTCCAAAACAGGCCTGAGGAGTCACCTGTCCTAAAATGCCTATTTCTCACCATTGACTGTAATGACACGTTAGTGTGACTGGCTCAGATGCAGACCTCTCCGGAGTATAGTTTAGGCTGAGATGAGATGCATCCTTCCCTTGAGACTGTATTTGCCTCACTTCAACTTTTCAAAGGACATAAACAAAAGCAGAAAAAAATAATAGGGGTAAAACTCACAGGGATGTTTTGAGTTACTGAGCTTTGGTGGGCAGGTTCATGACACCATCCTTCCCGTAAACTGGTCAAAATTCACCGTAACTCATGGTGTCTGCAAATCTGTCTTGATTTGCAGTCTGCACATTTGTCCCTGTGCCAGCTGCCTTGGTTAAATATTTCTTTTCCTTCCCTCATGTTTATCNAGAAACCTCATTGTGAAATTTTGTGAAAATTTTCTTGGCCATTCCAGCCGCCTCTCTCTGCACAGAGTTAAGTTTGAATACCTCTCTTTAGGGCAGAGCTGTACACATTACTCCAGGTAGAGAATTAGTCTTTGCTTTGTAATTGGGGTTTGGCTGTTCCTCTTGACGGTGGAAACACTCAACTGATCCATCCAGGAACTGGATTAACCTCTCCTGTGAGTGCAACCCACTGATTGCTCTGAGTCACTGTTGGATTGACCCATATACCCAAATATTTATTTTTCCAGTAATCTTCAGCTAAAGATCTTTGTCGTTGTAGAAATGTTTGTTAATTTGCCCTGTAATGGATACCTTGAGACTCTGTATTGTTAAGCTTTATCACATTTTCCTTTATTCCTACCCCATTATTCTTTGCACTGACAGTGTGTTCAGCAGATTTTGTGACCATATATTTCTGCTTACTTCACTAAGCAACCAGCAAAATCACCAAGAGTCACCACTTGTAACCCTTGCTAGACTTCTAATGGTTTCCATTTTGCCATCTTTTTCACAAGTTAGTCATTTTACGATCCCAGTTGTGGTCCCTATTTTCTCTGTGTTTCCTAATAATTCCCCCCCTTGTGTTACTGAAATACTGCATTTCTTTTGTTTAGAAAATGGGTGTGTTATTAGAGAAAGCTACCAGGAAAACCTGGCTAGATGCCAGCTAACCTAAGCTTAGCAAACCTATTGCTGCACCGATTGCATTTTGATTTATCTCAATGTTTCTAATTACTCTGTCCCTTAACATTTGTTCAGGTAATGTATCTGTTTATTTCCTTCTTGATGCATTAGCTTTTCTGGAAAACATCAACATGATCTTTGAAAACTGAAGCTAAGAATTAATTTAATTCTTAGCTCAAACCTGGATTATTTTTACTTCATTGCAGCTTGATCACTTTTGTTGTTCTTTTTGTATTTATGAATGTATTTAGGTATTTGTTTTAATGTTCTTTACAAGGGAAGGTCCTCCCTGACATTTGGCATTTCTCGCTTTATCCCTATTCTTTTTACCTTCTAAGGTGTAGCTTTCTGTTGGTCATTTTTTTGTTTCTTATATATTGTCAGTTCTCCGTTTCTGTTTTCTTCCTTTGGGTGATTATGTACACATTTATAACTGATGCCCAGCTTTACAAGTTCCCCCGCCCCCCCCCCCCCCCTTTTTTGAGATACAACCTCTGGATATTTTGTACCTTTTGACCTAAGGACATTCCAGGTGTCCTCTGCTGCCAGGTGTCCGCCTCTCCTATCTCTCACAGTTCAGTTGTCTTCACTTACTAGTGTCTATAGTTCAATATACTATCATTTATAATTTACCAGCTCTTGCCCTCCAGTCCAGTTTACTTTGTGATTGTTCATTTTTAATGAACTGATTCAATTCCTTCTTCAAGCCAATGGGGACTTCTGCAAAATCCTATCAGAACCAAATGTAGTGCAGCATCACTTTCTGTGGAGTAATTGGCTATTCAATGAAGAAATAAGCATGCTATTGCATCTGCAGAAAACCTCAGCCTACCTTTATTAATAGCATTTAATCTCCAAGCTCATACCGAGAAAGATGAGCCTCACATTGTGAGGCAGTGCTCCGCAATATCTATCTCTGTAATAACATAATACAGGTTTGGATGCTGCCCCTGATCTGGGCTATCCAGATTTCTAAGGATGGGTTTAATTTCTCCTCCCGTAAGCTGTGTAAGTGATAGGCTTCAGCTTCTCTGATTCAGTGGGAGGGAAGAGAGAGCTCCAGAAAGTGATTCATCCCATCCCTGGCTGTCTGAGATGGATTGGGTGAATCACTCTTCTGACATGCCTCTCTCTTCGCTCACCAGGGATGAACGCTGGACAATTCACATATAGACTGGAAGGTTGGCCGTAAGGTTCCACCATTACGTGAGATGAATCCCACCCCAAGAGGATGTTTAGAGCTCAGTAATGGTGTGGCTGTGGCTTGTGCAGGTGTGCTTGAGCTCAGCTTACATGAAACCATTTTGCTCTTGCACGGAGACAAAGAGCTCAGCCTGAGCTGCAAACTCCTCAGAGGATTTGATCACTTTAATGGCTAGTTTTGCTGAATGAAGGTAGCTGTAATTGCTTGCGTCTAGCAACTCTAAGTATATTGGCTTAAATTTAGCTTAAGAAGGTCTGTATATACTGCAGTCACACCTTTGACTGCAGTGGCAACATGCCCTACAGCATTTCATAGAAAGGTTCCCAGCTCTGGTTCTTGGCCATTCCGTAAAATCTTCAAAAACCACAATGCGCTGAACATCAAAACATAGTGAGAAGCTCTTCTTTTTTTTTTCCTCTGACCTTTTCCAAGACAGTGTTTTCTGTTAAATGATGCAGTACCGATCCCCATTTTCAGAGCCGGGAGGATTTCAGTTTTAGAGCGCATTTAAAATGTATGTTTCTTTTTTTTTTTTTTTTGTTGCTGTTGCATATGTGCCCACAGCTAACAACAAATAAATGGAAAAAAAATCATGGAGTGAAATCTAATTGAAAAAGCGCCTACAGTTAAAAACACATTGTTCCCTAATAGAAAAAAAAATGCACAAATTTACCATTTCAGCATACTGGGATTTAATTTTGAGGTTTAAGCAGATTTTAGTATATTTAGGTGGTAGAAAACAATGCTGGTTTTGTTTCTGTTTTACTTTGTAAAACATTTATGCAATAATTTCCTACTGCAGAAGAGACTTATTAGATTAGCAAGTAACCAGCAGATTAAATCTTTTATGTCCTTTACAAAGATGCATCTCTGCTATTCTGTTGCTCCTTTAGTGTAGAAAAGACTCCGCTCTCTCTTTCCTGGTTTAGGAGGACATCTCTGGCACTAATACTAACTTGAATGATTTCCTGCACTTGTTAACTTTCATTTTTCTTTGGTGACAGTGTTCCCTTTATCCTCTTGCATGTTTGGCTGTCGACCCCTGTGTAACATGACTTTGATAGCTTCATCCTTCCTGTTGCCTGGCTTATCAGGGATTCATTAAATGCAAGAGAACTTAGCTCCCTGTTCTTGCTCGAGGTGCAGGGATTTGTTCCCACGGCGTGTATTGCAATTGCAGGAAACATCTTTCTCAGCCCTGTGGTCAGAAAAGTTTAGCCAGATGCAGACACGCAGCTTAGACACTTCCTTCATCCTGGAAGACTGAAGTTTGACAATGTGGTAACATCTAGGATCTGAAATGGCAAGATTCATGTAATTTTGATAGGAAGGAGTGGTCCCTCTGCATTTCAGACTGAGTGCTGTCGTCACTTGTGCCTCCACTATCAAGCTCAATTTCCTTTCTTAGTATATCAAGAGAATTTGCGAACACAGACTTTGCAAGGTGCTTACGTCAATAAACCTGGGCTTTGATTAATCATGAATGGCTAATTTAATTCCAAAACTGAACATCCATTCCTCAAAAATGTCTTTCTGGATAAATTTGACATTGTCTACATCCTTTGTGGTGGCTTCAGCTATCTGCTAAATAGAAATGGTGGTACAAAAAGGGCTGGTTCAAAGCTACTGCTTGTGTCCTCTCCTGATCCAGTGGCCTTAGAAGTCACTGGGAAAGTCTCCTGTGACTCACACTTGTAACATTGAAGTTAATGATGTGTATCAGATAGGAGTTTGGTTCCGAACTTGACACACAAAATGCAATTCTGGAGTAGGTGGGTTTTAGTTAAAAGATTTCTACTGCTGAGATGATTGAAGATTAGCAAGATGAATGTCCTCATGGGATCAAGACATGATCAAATGTGTTAGGCAAAACCTCAAGAGGCAGGATTGGGTGGTTCATAACATAACGAGATATTCTTAGTCAGAGAACACAGACCAGCAGATATTACAGATAATTGGCCCAACTGACTAAATAGGGCAATAGTGTGACAAATGCTCCCACCAGAAGGTTGGATCTTCAGTATTAAAGATGTGCGTTATTTAGATGATGCTAGTGCCAAACAGGATTACATGCTTCATTCAAGGTTTCTAATGGCCTCTCTGTTCCTTGAGTACTGAGGTTACTTCAGTTAGAGCAGATGCTCATTCTTTAGTAGAAAGGTTTCCAAAATATTCATTATGGAGCATAAATACACTTAAAAGGAATAAGAAATTAAAGTCAGCTGGCAATCAGTTGAGTTTAGAACACTGAATTTCTGAATAACCCAAACTTAATTCAGGGTAGTTAGTCTTTCACATAATTTCCACCAAAGAGATCATTGCTGAATCTTAGGCAGAGCTTCACCTATTAACAATTGTGCATTTATCATGAGGTGATTTTTTTAAGTATAAAGTTACCAGCTTGACCCAACACAGTACTTAAACAGTGCGATGCATCACATATTCATTTAGTATGTCCTTAATTGCTCCTTCCTAGGCAGTGTTTTATGGAATAGACTTTTAAAGCTTCCAATACTGTCTTTACATTTTGCAAGATTAGACATGAAATGTGAATACTCAATAAATATATCTCTGATTTTTTGACCTTAAAGTAGTCAGACTGAACTGGCTTTAAGACTTACAGTGAAACTTACTTAAATGAATTACTCTTTGGAAATAATACATTTCAATGTCAGCTAAAATGAAACATTTCTTTTTCTTTTATGCATAAGAAATGTGATTGTTATCTGTGCTTAGGAAAAAAAAGTAATCACGGCATAAACTTGCTCCCAGACTTTGAAATAAATGCTGTATTTTTATATTAGTTGTACAACTGCTAAACTGTCCATGTAACTTAGAGAGAAGATGTAATATGGAGGGAGGATGGGGTGTCAGGCTGTAAACTCTCCTGATCAAGGGTTGACTTTCAGTTTGGGTTTGTGCAGTACAAAGTACAGTGTAAGCCTTGCCACTGGGGCGAACTTAAGCTACTGGGTGCAAAAAGGGGACCCCCAAGTTTAGATTCCTGGTCTCTAACTCCTTCCCTAGCCTTAATCTTGGTAATGAACAATGACTCTTTAAGTAAAATGTAGATAACGCGTGTCCCCTTGATGCGTGCAATAGGACCTGATCCTACAAAAGCCCACCCTGATGTTCTCTCCCTCTGGTTTCACAATAAGTTGTAAACTTTCAGAATCAGTGTTAATTCACTGAAACACACTGCAGATTAAAAAACAAGACTACAGAGTAGTTTTATAGTGTATTGCATGAAATTAATGTAGATACTGTTTCTGTGGGGTGTGACACTCATTCAGTAGTCCATTGACTCCAGTCCATTGTGTAATGAACATTGTAAGGGACTTTCCAGTTTATTGGACAAGTTAGCTGTTCAGGGTGCCTCACAGGCATTTAACCCAAAGAAAATAAGTTGATATACATTTAGATGGACATAAGAATGATAACGTAGATCTGTGTCCTGTGTCAATGCAAAATACAGAAATCAAACCGGGAAAATTCCACTTCCCTCCACGGTATTAGTCATCATGAGAGCCTGAATGCAAATATAGAACTTCAATTTATTAAGGATTTGGGGATCTGAAACAAATTGCAACAGGATTGGAAAAGCATACAAGAACTTTGTCCAACAGATTACGTCTAGAAATATCAGACATGTTACCCTTCAAACATGAGCTGCGAAAAGAAACAGAGGTGCAAAAAAGATAAATGTTTTTCTGGTATGGAAAACTCCAGAAACTCCACTCTTTTACTGTTTGATAATATAATTAGCCAGTGTTTTGACTAGACTGATTTGATAATGATGCATAGAAAAGGGCAATTTAATCCTGGCACAGTAACTAGGAATGTTTGCCTCATTGCTTTCTATGTCTTAATTTCTACTTTAAATTAAATGTCTTCAGCCTCTGAATGTTTTATATTAGAAACCTTCCTTTACAAACCTTCTATTTTGAGCCACTAATTAATTTAATGCACAAGTTAGGTATATCATGGGATTGCAATAGATCAGGAACATATTTTTCTTCTCTTTTTGCATCTATAAACGCTATTAAAATACACGCAGACCATTTGTGCACTGAAGAGGACACACACATTTCTTGTTCCCTCTCAGATGTCTCTATTAACTTTTTGATGGTCCCTGTGCTTCTATTCCCTAAATATTTGTACTTCCATTTATTTATACTTCATTTATCTTGTGTGAAAAAAAACCACCACACAAATACTTGCTTTAGGAAAATATCTGTGATGTCTGTTGTTTGGAAAGGAAATTAACTGTGTATGCAAAGGTATGTGGTTTTCTTGCCAGTGCCTTGTGATCTGTATTACCCTCACTCAGAAAGGTGAGATGCCCACAGTTGTTAGTTCCACGTTCAGTCAGTGACACTTTTTATAACAAAATTTCCAGAGTTATATTAGCTGCCCTGAAGGATAATATGAGGTGGAGACTGTTGGATTAGAGGAAGTTACACAGCTACTCTCTGGTGGATGAGAAGAACAATAGGCAGATACCTCTGTAGTTACACATTACAATTACTTTCTGACATTTCTCTTGAGTGTCTGTTAATGCTGAGGGTTGTTGAAGTAGGTGGACCCCTGTTTTGGCGAGAATAGCAATCCTCTGCTTGGATTTAATAGAATACCGTTCTCTGAGAAGCTTCGAGAAGACTCCACTTGGATGGTGTAGTTCCGTCTGTGACTGCTCATGCACCATGTTTGATCTCCCTGAGGCCAAAGCAGAGTCTCCCATTTACTTCAAACTGGCAAAGTATAGAACCACTCCTTTTTGTAATAAACATGCCATTTCTCACTTTGGATTCCACGGAGTTATTCTGTTACTTGTAAAGACTGAGCTTGAATGAAGTAATTTATCCACCTAATGAGTGTCAAGCCTGATTTACTCTGGTGAGGACAAAAGTACTGGAAGGGGAGGAGGGTTTGATCTCATATTCTGTCATCTGGGGCCAGAAAAAAATTGTATAGAAAGATTTAAAGCAGATGCAGGAATCGCTGTGCAGCCTTCTGTGTTAACCAGCAGGACATTTCAAATGAAATAATGATTTTTATTCTTTTCTAGGGGATCAGTAGCCTCTTCAGTTCCTTAAAAGTGGTGCGTCTTCTACGACTCGGTCGAGTTGCGAGGAAGTTGGACCATTATCTGGAATATGGTGCTGCTGTACTGGTGCTGTTGGTGTGTGTATTTGGACTGGTGGCCCACTGGCTAGCCTGCATATGGTACAGCATCGGGGACTATGAAGTTATAGATGAAGTCACTAATACAATCAAAACAGATAGCTGGCTCTACCAATTGGCACTGAGTATCGGGACACCATATCGATACAACACCACTGGCTCAGGGCAGTGGGAAGGAGGACCCAGTAAAGACTCCTTGTACATATCCTCTCTCTACTTTACCATGACAAGCCTTACAACGATAGGATTTGGAAACATAGCACCAACCACTGATGGAGAGAAGATTTTTTCGGTGGCCATGATGATGGTTGGCTGTAAGTAGAATTTGATTCTATTGTGTTTAAGCAAAAGGTAGTTATGTAGCTAGTATGATGGTTGCATAGCACACTTGCTGTAAGCTGTCTTAACATCCTAAGAAATCTGGAGTACCTGTAAATAATCATGAAATGAACTTGGAATTACTGGAAACAGGAATTGAAATTGTGTAGTTGCTGGACCTTTTAAATTGTTTGCAAGACTAAGTGTAGTATGTATGTAAGTGTGCCTGATGACAATTTTATATTGAGTTCAGGGCCTCTTCTTTATGCTTTAAAGATAGCTTTGATCGCATCTGACAGGTCTTGGCTGGAATTTGGTTAAAAGTTACAATGTATATTCAAATTCAGGTAGTCTGACTGAGTTTTGCTAATAAACTCGTACAGGCTTGGGAACTTTTGAAGTGGTTTTAGCTAATTCTCGAAACATTTAGTGATTCCATAAAGTGATTGTGTACTTTATGGAATTGGTTTGACTTACAAGTCCCGGTTTTATCTCCTGAAGGTGGTGAGCTTTGTCACCAGCAAAGCTAGAAGTGAAGGAAATCATAAGACATTATATTGCACCTTTTCTCTGCTTCCTGCTGTTTCACAACACCGCTGAAATAGTCTAAAACCAATAGCAGTAAGGCACGTTTCTCATTTCATGCACTGCCAAGGTTAGATCACTGAGCAGCTGTCCAGGTTAACAAAAATCTTCACAATATCGTCAAGACTGCTGAAAATGTTAATATCATTTGGGACAATTGTTTTTCTGTTAAATAAATAATTCTTGGTATTTCTCTGATGCTTTCTGTTTTCTGAGCTCCATACAAACACTAAGCAATTATGCAACAAGAGAGCAAACAAAACCTTTTGAAAAAAAGATCTGCATAATCTCTCTGATAATTATCTCAGCTAACACTTTCAGCTCATCTCACAGAAATACTGAACTATAAAAAGGAAGTTTTCTTGCTACAGTCTTTCTAGATCTTTAGAAGATTAAAGCCATTTGTTTGGAGATTTTTAACGCTTTTTAAAAAGAGAGGTTGCAGTTTTAGGACTCTGCTTGCAGCGTGGTGCAATGAAATTTCTGCTGAACAGCATCTTTACGTGATGGGTTGATGTGTTTCAAAACATTTCAAGGTCTATAAAAAAGCAAATGCCCAAGCTAGAGCATTAATTATCTATTGCAGCTAGGCCATAGAAAACCTATAGGTGCTGATTAGCCATTTGTTGAAACTTCTTTGTGGTATTTACAGAAAGCTGGGGATTTGGAGAATGGAGTGGATGTAGAACATTTTAAATATTGTAATATTTACTTCCCTTGTCTTTTGTGGGGACCTCTGTTGCCCTGCAGAGGGGGGGTCCCACAGAAGAAACTAAGCAGCCGTGGTAAACGATTTAGGGTGGGGTGAGAGCTGTAAAACCGTAATGAATAATAATAATAATATTAACAGCAATAACAAAATAGATACGTGGTCTCTGTAAGTGAAAAGGAAATGGGGTCACCTGCTTGTATTTGTTCTAGGTGGATTGTACTCTTGCTTTTTCATGTCTGAAACACGTTAAAGATGAGGAATACACACAGCAGTATCAAAATTGATGTTTACAATAACCTATGTATGTGCCACTGGCTAATTAATAGTTTTCATAAGTGTTACCTACAAAATTATTAAATGTACATGTCAAAGCAGTACCTGTAAGCTTAGTAGTTGGAAAACCATAAGTAGGTTTTTAGGCTTTTGGGCAAAGTCAAAAGTAGAATCTAAAATTTAAGAAGCATGGCAAAAAGACAGTTAAGTTGCTTATTGCATAAAAACAGTGCCATCAAAATAAATGTGGTTTCTCTTGTGAGTGGGATGAGGAGCATTGTGGCATGCTGGAAGGCTATAGACAGAAGACACTTTCTTTTCAGATAATTTCCAAATGTGAAAATGTTTAAATATGATCAAATGGTTGAATCTTTTGCAAACATATAAACAAAGATTTGAAGATTTTCAATTCATGCACATCATTATGATGACTTCTCCTGGAATCTAAAGGAGTTGCCTGGTTGGTTGAATACTGGTTAGAAAATATGCCAGCTTCCAAATGCACACTGGGCATGGGCTTTATACTTGCGATATTTCTTGCAAAGAGATCAGGCTTGCAGGATTGTATAAACATGCTTTGCAGTGCCAGCTGCTGAAAACATGACAGTCTGAATGCCAAAGTGGGACAGGAAGGCACAACAAATAGCTGATGGAAAGGGGAATTTCTCAGGCAATCAAAGTGTCCGGTGAGCTTGGGAAAAGGATTTGGCCCCAAGAAAAGGTGTAACTAAGAACTGAAAATTATTCAAGTTGCTTTCAAAACAAGATGTTTCAGTTTTTCTTTTGAAACAAACATTCAGCAAAATTCAATTAGAGTTCAACCAATAAAAAACTGTGGTCCCTGAACTGTCTCCTGCCAGAAGCAGAGACAGACTGTGAAATACCTTTGGTAGTTTTCCTGAAGAAGTTTGCTAATACCAATGGTTGATATTGGCAGCGTCTTTTCTAACAGACTGTGCCAAATAAATGCCTTAAACTTAGCACTGGAATCGGAGATAGTAATTCATCACAGCCCCAGCTGCCTACTCATGCAAACTGCAGATACGAAAGAAAATCTTCACTGCGTTGTCAGCTAGCAGCGGCTTCTCCTGCAAGCCCCAAGTTTCCTATTCATGCTGGCAAAGTTATCAGGACCTGGGAGGAGTATTTGGAGAGATTTGCAAATCCTTCTGGTGGGCAGGATTGCAAAATGATGTACTTGTTAAAAATAGCCAAATTAAGATTCTGTAGCTGCTGATAAAGCATTGCTCGGTGCAGGGCGGTGGCGGGGGAAACCCAGATGAATGGGGATGCTTTTCAGTTTGATTGGCAGTTTGTCACTCAGTTGTTCACTGAGGACAGAATCGGGTGGGATATTTAGACTGAAATACATCACCTGTCTTGCAGGAAAGAGAGCTTTGAATAACTTAACCTCATGTTGTGGAGCTTACTTCAGATTTCTTTTTGCCTCACTTGCCTTTTCTTGGTGTCCAGTGCTGTTCAGCAGTATTTTTTCTGTTGCTTTTTGACACTTGAAAAGCTAAAAATAGCAAACATAAAGCATCCTATGACAAGGGAGCAAGGTTTTTACAAGGGTTATTGTTTAAATACCTATTCTGCATTTGCTGCCTCGAGTTGCTGAATATGCATTGAAAATCTGATTTTTATAGCTCCTTTTGTGTTGATGTAGGTAATTTCGTCCCCTCTCTGCACAGAACAGAACAAATAGGTAGGTCCGTCAGATCCTTTGAATGGAGCAGGAATCATTTATCATTCAGGAAGGACCATTCTTGTAAACCTCCCATTGTCTTCTGTCAGCTCGCAGCCTCTGGCAAGAAACTCGGTCTCTGCTACTGCGTGTTGCTCTAGCTCAGTCCACGGGCAGGTTTTAGGCTTCTGCACTACAGTGGTAGATGCAGATGTAAAACTAACTGGTTTTGTGCCTTTCACAAAAAGGAATGTATTAAGAAAGAAGCCAGAAAGATACTTTTAGTTTGTACACCATTACTGTCTTGCAACTTGGCACAGCCAGGACTTCAGCGAGCAGAAAGTCTGTAAAAGGGAAAAGGCATTTTGGGGAAGGTGGCAATATGGCAGGGCGAGACAGCTTGCAGAATTTAGGAGAGATGGGGTTTTCTGCAGAAACAAGTGTGAATTTTTAAACGACAAGAGTTTATGTACTGCTCTATGCCTTCTTCCCTCCTGTGCTTCCACTGGGAGAAAAGCGGCCAGCTTTCCAGCTTGAAGCTTAAAAAGTCTCTGATACACTTCTGCATGCTTCTTGCGTAACATGGAGCAATCGGTTTGCCCCTGTCCATGAGCAGCAATGAAATTGCTCTGAAGGTCATAGAGCAGATTGCAGAGTCAGTCTAGCCCCATAAATATGGCATTTACTTGAGTTTATTTGTCCAGCTGAGTGGGCCCAACCCAGTGCGTGCTTAACAGAAATCCGGTATATTCCACTGGTCACTGAAATGCTCTGATGATCTTTGCTGCAAGGGAAGGTCAGAACAAGATATTGAAGGCAGGAGTGGCAATGAACGTAAAATACTTCACTGTTTCTCAGGTTGTGAAAGTCCCAGAGGAATCTCTTAGTCATCCATCAGTCCCCAGAAGAGCAGAGAAAGAGTGCTTTGTTGTTCTTGCTTTAGGGAGATACTTATGTCTCATATACATAGCTTGCTTTGGCGTCTGTTTACTTCCACATTTACGGGGAGGTGGTTGTGGGGGAGATACTATTTTTCAATGGCTGATTTTAAACTGTGGTGAAGACAGGCTTGTTAATTCAAACTGGTTTTGTGTATGAGTGGAAGAATTTGTTGTGGTGATTGTACAAGATTCCTTCTCTGGAAAACTGGTCATTTTTGCCAGCTATTGGAGCAATTTCTAGACAGCTCCTTCCAAAACTCGGTTTCTAATTTCATGGCTTGACATGCTGACTTCTTGTTTTCATCTTAAAAATACTCAGGATGATGATTTACAGGTTGGAAAAGAGAACAGCTGTGATCACTGTCGCTTTGACCCCAAGTTGTTATTGTTCAAGGAGAGCTGATGAAGGAGCACGTCGGTGGGTTCCTGCTCTGCTTTTAATTTTACTAAATGGAGAGAATAGGACATGCTCTTCCCTACTGAGATCGGGTGAGATGCTCTCATTCTAGCCACCTCTGGTTCTAAAACCTCTCGTATTGGGTGAACGATGCTGAAAGGCTGCTGGTTGCTTGTGGCACCACCCCTTGATGCTGCTCAGTTCTTGTTTTGGAGTTGTGACATGGACTGCCGTGGACTGTCAGTCATCTCTCCATTGATCTGCCAAAACCTAATTCATTATTCAAGTGGGTTCTTTCATTGTTCAAGTAACATTCGTCAGTTCCCTGCCAATATATGGTGGTTAGCCACTTGAGTGCTGTTTGTGTGAATCACGGAGGTTTATCTAGTAAATTTGTTAAGCGGTGGCTGAGCCCACGCACTGACACAACAGTGTGTAATTGTAGGAAAGCGCTTGTCTGGCAGACTTCCAGACAAGCAATCCCAAGAGCCCATAGGATTTAATTTTTGATCCCGAGGAAAATGTATGTGTAAGATAGCACCTTCTAGCAAAAATCATTGCCAGTACCATAGATTAAATCATATTTTTCACAGCAACAGATAGTAATGCGAGAAGGCGTTACCTCTGTAGGAATTCATAGGCTTGAGTGTTTAGCTATGCTTGAAATCCAGCTCTGCTCTGAGGGTGTCCTACAAAAGTCAGTCCTGTGCAAGGGCATTTTCTTTTCCTGCAGAGATGTGGGATATGGGAGAGACATGGCTCTGCACCACCTGTCCAGGAGCCATAGAAGGGTTTGACTGACCTCTTCAGCAGTAGAGGACTTGTGCCAATTTTTGCGCTGCTTACAGTTTCTTAAAATGTGGCCCAGTGGGGGGAAACATGTCTCATTGAACGAGGGCATGGCCCTGCTAGGGAGCTCTTAATTGCTTCAGCTCCTTACAGATGTAACCCCCAAACTGCGTTTGGCAGGTGGGGTGCAGGATGCTTTCACAGCAATTGGTGTGAAGTGGCTGGAGAGCTGGGTGGCAGCCTGCACCACCTGGAGGGATCGCTTGCAGGTTATTGCCAGGTTGGCCTTAGGAAAGTTTTGAATGTCCTATGGAATTTGGCCCAGTGAAGGGGGGATGAACAGCTTCTCACTTTTTCACGGTCTTCTACATTGTACAATGTGAATCTACTACATAGTTTAGCAAATGCCCTGATCGAGGCTGCTGAGAGGAGGGCAGGAGGATGCTTCCAAACTAGGAGCTCTTCTGTGTGCAACTGCTTCCCTCCTGCTCCTCTGCACAAGCAAGCACCCACCCAGAAAGGCTGCAAACTCAGCTGGGCATTAATAACTACATCTCAAAGACAGAGCATTTTATTTAGTGGTGGTGGAGATTGGAGGAGATCATTAGTTTCTAATTGCACTTCCAAGATATGTAGGGCTAATGGAGGAGGAGGTGTTGATGTGGGGACTGCCTTACAGTAAAGAACTGCTTGACCCAGGGTGGTTTTAAACATTGAGACAGGATGCCAAAGATTTTCCCAAAAGGGCTGATTTGGGGGTATTTCTAGCTGTCTTGTTCTGGGTAGGTTGGCATTTGGCCTTGTCACCAATATCCTGCTGGATGAAATACCAGAAGTAAAGCTGTGCATCACCCCTACCTTTTGTCTTTGAAGTGAGTGTGTCTTGGCATTTCAGAGCTTGAAGAAAGGTTCTGAAAAGGTGGGAGGACACCTAGAAGACTAGGGGTAAATATTTCTGCACAACTAAGTCAGTGATACAAATTATAAGTGGAACGGGATAAATTTATTAGTTTAGTATTTCAGATGAGGCAATGAGAAAGGTGGTAAATTCTTTAACATCCAGATCAAACTGTTTATTCACATTTACCCATCAGCACAAACTGAAGGAAGTGACACAGAGTTACATGAAGTTGCCTTGCAAGTGGAAATTTCCCCTTTTGAGTGCCATTGAAAAAGCATTTTGACACTTTCGGACTGCTGAACCATAGTCCAAGTGCTATCAGCTCTACAAAGCAAGGATATCAAGATTTTTCTGTGATATCTTTTAACTGTTAGCAATCTCAGTTATGGCTCACAGGTGGAGCAGATGAAGTGTTTCCAGGCAGGGTATTGGTCTCGGCACAGCAGACCGAACTTGGCATTCTCTGAACAGCTGCATGGAAAAGGCTTAGAGTATAAACGTTATCAGTAGCCTACAGCAAAAAACCAAGTTACTCTTAAGGAGTAAAAGATCTACCATCATCTACTTTTTCATGAGACTTCAGTCTTAAGAGTGAGATTGGGGTGGATACAACAAGGGTAATTGGCAGAAGCACCATGGGGGGCATACACACCTTGTTTTAACTCTGACATGGCAGTACATTTTTAGATATTCAGGTTATAGTTTATAGCAAAAGCATGTGTGTTTATATAAAGAGCTTTAAAACTGTAAAATAGCCTCCTTGGGAAGCTTTATGGGATTTTTTTTTTTTTTTGGCAAGGTTATAGCTAGCATGTGTTTATATAAGCTTTACTTTTATTATCATTGGCTTGATATGTTTAAATGAATTTATGGTATCAAGAGAGATGGGGCAGTGAGTGGGAGAGGTAAGAATGAAGAAAGAAATGTTGGTTCATGCTGTTGAGCTATGTTATTTAAAAAAACTGAAAATTGCTATTAAATAAATGATATGTAAATGTGGAAAATCAACCTTTACACAGTGTTCCTGCTCACACACAGTTCAAGCAACCACCTGAGAGGGTCCCAGAGGGATTATCAGGTTGTCCTGGATTACTCATAACATCTGTATCTCTCAGGAAGCAAAAAGTTTTAATTAATCCAACTAGATCAGCAAATATATCAGACTAGCTCACAACACAGCGCGGCTTTATAGCATATTGTGCTAGAGGGATAAACAAATCTTAGATAAAAGATAACCCCGAAGGTATTATTGCACTTGGAGGAAGGGTCTTGGGAGATTGTTCGTGTTTTTCTATTCTGAAGTTTCAGAAAGCCAACTGAGGCCTGTGTCTGCACAGAGATCCTTGGAAATCTGCAAGGCTTAATTTTGTATACTCATGAGATAGTACCTGTGTGTGGCTGGGATTCCAAAGGGAGAGTAACCCAAGTAAGTCAGGGCAGTTACCCTGGTAGATCCTGCCTGATTTCAGTGGAGCTGTTCTCCTCAGTGGGCACTGCTTTTCAGTGGGTAAACCAGGTATTTTCTCTTAAATCTCCTTAATATTGGCCTAGCTTTACTTGCAGACAAGTGGTACGGCTCATCAACCAGAGTGTATGGAAAGTTGTTAGGATGGGCAGTGGAGTGAGGAGACAAGTTATTTGAGGAAGTGTCCCATTGTAAAAAAACCTGAATCCTACCAGTGATTCAAGCCTTAAAATATTATTTTTTTCAGGTCAATCGAGAGATTTCCTTGCCTACATTTTGTTAGTTTTAATTTCAGAATGGAAAAACTGCGACGTTGTTGCACATCCAAAGAGGCTGATAGAGTTGGGGTTTTTGTGTTGGTTTTGTGAAAGAAATAAAAAGCCCAAATCTCTGGGAGGTTTCATTATTGCACTGCTGCCTGTGGCACTGCACTAAGAGAGATCAGGTAATTGGATAAAAGAAGACAGATACTAGTTCTTGGTTTCTCATTGCTTCATTTCTGTAGGTCTGAAGTAGTACAATGTCGTGTGCCTCTTGAAAATACTGAGAGCACTGAGGACTGAGCCTGCACGTCTTTTGTCTTCATTCATCTTTCCTGCAGCTTTTTCTGCAAGAACATTAGTAGAATCAGGAAAAATTTTCCACTGGTGGAAGCGTACCCTGCGGTGCAGTATGACTGCAGGTTCCTGCCTAAAGAGCTTTACCCCTTTCCCTTCAATTTGGAGGAAGGGCAGAATAGGATCCAAAATGACATCTCCCCCCTGGGTACCTGCTGTGCATCCCTGCCAGTGCTGAGTCAAAAAAAAAATAATCCAGTTGTGCTTCAGTAGGAATATTTTTGTCATGAATGAGTAAAACTAGTTTTCTTCCACTGGCCAGCAGCCAGCATGGATTTGCCAAGATGAGTTCATGGCAAATTAATCTGATTTCTTCCTTTGACAAGATAACTGCCTAGTGAATAAGGGGAATTTAGTAGATACAATATATCTGAACTTTTTAAAAGGCTTCTGACACTTTTCTACATAGTGGTCTTATAGCAAACGAGTGAAAGATGATCTCGACACAGTCATAACAATGTCGGCGATAACTGATTGAAAAATCTCTCTCAAAAAGTAATCAAGGGCTCCACTGTCAAACCTGGAGGAATTGCCAAGGAAGTCTTTGCCCCGCGTGTGATTTTATTCAACACTTTCATTAGCAGAGTTGAGTGACAGAATAGAGAGAGTACATCGGGAGAGTTGTGGGAAGGGTTACAGGCGGTGTAGATGACAGCATCAGAATCCATAATGATCCTGATAAATTGGAATGGCGGCCTGAAATCAGCAAGGTGAATGTCAATAAAGGCAAGTGCAATGCACCACGTGTAAAGAGGGCAAATCAAATGTGTAAGCGCAATATGGGGAATAACTGGTTTTGCTGCTGTGAGGCTGGAGAGGATCTTGGAGGAAAAGGGAAGGGGAAATGATTGGCAACTGCAGACTGAGTGTAACACAACAGTGGGCTAAAAGTTGTAGATCTCACTCTGGAAGGTATGGAAGGTATCAGGAGCAATGTCATAGGCAAGCTGAAGAAAGCATTTACTCTGCTGGGATTAGGGCTGGTGAGACTTTTTTTTTTTTTTTTTTTTTTTTGATTCAGGGCTTTAAGAAAGCTGTAGACCAGCTGGTGAGAGAGGAGATCAATGAAAATCTGTTGCAAGACAGGATCTCAGGGGAACAGTTGGAGGAAATGCCTTTAGTTTAAGCTGATGGGAGCTGAAGGGGAACATGAAGATTGACTTCTACCATGGAAAGAGTGTGCTTGAAAGGGAAAAAAATGTTGGTCCTCTGTGTTTTTTGAAGGGAAATCGGGTCAGGAGGGAATGAAAGACTAATGTTGGAAACAGCTTTCCAACATCAGTCTACCAAAACTTTTCAGCTGTAGATTCAGATGACGGACAAAGCCATGACCAGATTTGGTAGACTCCATCCGTGAGTATCTGTCAGGCTTGCTCCAGGTATCCTTGCTCCTGCCTCAGTATGGCAGTTGGACCAGGCAATTCCTTGAGGTCCTTCCCAACTCTACATCTCTCTGACGTTGCAGGGAGAATAAAGTACAGCTGAAAAATCTCTTTTATGTGTTAAGCAGAAAAAGCCAGCAAAGCTCACTTTTTCTGGATGGTTGACTATCCTTTAACATTTAGTGATGTTTTACAGTCTATGATGTAGTGGCTGCATGTTTGCACTGCATATTCATCATATATCACTTCCGTATTTGAACTATAAAATGTGCATGCACGTGCTGGTATACAGTCATCCTGGGGAAGTTCAGCTCCCCATGGAAATGCTGTTATCATCCAAATCATGCGAGGCTTTGGGAGATGAATGGGGGTGTCCAAGACGAAAACAAAGCTTTAATGGTTGTGTTTTTTTCTGAAGTACAAGGGCTGCATGGTAGCATTCATATTCTCTAACGTATTGGGAAGGCATTGTCTGGAGCTGATGAATCTTAATTCAGTTGTTTATCGAAGAGGAATCTGTTCTCACTGTGGGTCTGAATCAAGTCAATCTGCAGGAAACAGAGGAAAATTAATTTTGGTAGAGGAGTTTGACTTTTTTTGGCTTTAAAACTTTTTGTTACTGAAATATAGTTCTCAGCTAAATGTTCTAGCCTCAGTGTTTTCATCAGGACTTTTTCATTAAGAAAATAAAGACTTACACTAAAGAAAGATAAAATATTAATTTTATCTTGGAAATTTTATCCCCCCCCTTCCCTGTCTTTATTCCTTTAAAATATTATTTTTTTTTAATACCACATCTTTTGGTATTACCCACTGGAAGAATAGTAGAAGGATGGAAGTAGAATCGTACTTAAAGATTGAGAGAAAAGAGAGATTTTGGGGCAATTTTCTCATTTTTTAAAAATTTCTCTCTTTTTCCAGATGGAAACTAAGCAGGCAGGTAAAAGGAAAAAGGCCATCAGAGAGAAAAAAGGTATTTTTTAAACGTTGAAAGATTAATAAGCTTTTCTCTTATTTTGTCTACATTTTTGTTGCATAACAACATGAAGGATTCTCTAATAGAATAGAATATTTAATTTCTTCTAAAGTATGTCATGAAAATTAAAGCATATTTCAAAGCTCTATTGTGAAGCATAATCAGAATTGAAATAGGTTGAAGTTGAAAGATGGAAAGGGGGTTATAAATATCTGCCATTGATTTCTACATGGTGATGTGACAATTAGGGATGGCTTGGAGGCTGAATTCCTCTGCAGGAAAAAGCCTGGCTCTATAGAAACGGCATCGTGTTGAGTTCTGTGTCAGTTTTTCCTCAGCAGAAGATGGTCAGTTTTGAGGTAAATGCCCCATAAATTGGATCTTTCCTGAAGTTGGAACACTGGAAGTAGCAGCCATATCTGTGTCCCTTCAAAATTTGTGTTTGTGTATGCACATGCCAACAGTAATGGTAGTCACTAGGAAAAAATTGTAATTCTCACAATATATTGGCAAGGTTGAACAGCCTGAAGGCATCATCAGTCATCACACAGACAAAGATTATCTGCCTTGGGATGAAGTGTTGCGTCTTTTAAGTCTTATCTCTCTTGCCTTATATGTGATGGAATGGCATTAGGTAAAAGGCTAGGAAGGCAGAGCAAGGTGTGATGAATCCTCACCTGTTTTTTAAAAGCATTTAATCAGGTCCTTCTGTCCTTCCTGAACTAGGACCTTAAACCCGTGGTGTGTTTTAAGCACTCAAATAGTCCCACTGACCTCATTGTTGCTTAATGAGAGCTTACCTTTAAGTGATTTGCTGGCCACAAGCCATAATGAAAGGAACATTTCTGATGTTTAAGGTTTATGGGTGGATCTTCCAAATAAAGTCAAGAGGGAATTAGGAGGCTAAGTCCCATTTGAAGGTCACTAGGACTCATGCCTAAAATTCATGTAGGCATATTGTAAAACCTCAAAATCCATATCAACAAGGTCCTATGTATGGAAATTATTTTTTTCATCATATCTTTGAATGATCACCTGTTTGGAAGAGACACAGGAACACTGTCATTGCTTTGCATGGCGAAAGGACTAGCTTCATTTGCCCTTCTTCTTCCTCCTTAAGCAGAAGCATTTTGAAGCACAAAATCTGATGGATGCTTTCACTCCATTATTTTTGAATAGGAAATTGAGGCATAAAGAATGTTACTACTGTGCCTCATTAACACAGACGTTTCCTGCCCAAATTGATAGTCCACCTTACATAAAGGAAGTGTAACTTTCTAGTTAATCAAACACAATCTTTCTGCATTAGCATTTAAAAGAAAAATTATATTAAAAAAAAGGCAAGTCAATAAGGTAAGAAAGAAGTTCAGAAAAAAGCTGTTGGCATCAGGTCTGTATCAGGAATATTGAAAGGGATGGAGAATATAAGTCTGAAATGATTAAATGTGGGTGAAGCTTGGTCATGCAAGAAAGAGCTTGTAATCATATCTCCTTTTCTGAACATGAAGTGAAGGAGAAGGGGAAGGCAAGTGTGTGAGATGCCTGCAACACCCATGGCACGGTCATAGTCTTGGAGGTCCTTGGCCAACCTTCCCTTTCCCCATGCACAAGATCATTTCAGCAGAGAGGTCTGTTTAGTGACATGCAACACTCTGTGTGTGTTCTTGCGTGTGAGTGATAGTGTGTTGAGACCTATCATGCACATTTCAGTTGCAGCAGAGGCTGAAAGCTGGTACTGCTGAGAAGCAATACACAGGTGACCCTGCTGGTGTCTCGTGGGACCTTGTGAGAGTTGATGTGGTTGGTGCCACTGAGGTCATTGTCCCCTTTCTATAACTTGGGTAGGAGCAGGTGGGTGCCTGTGGTTGTACCCATGTCAAGGTTTCTCTGCTGTCTTTTCTGGGAAGTTGAGGAGTAATGTTGGCTGTTAGATGGGATTTTAAATGGCAGAATTAGAGACATTTATCTGAAGCGTTGGTCTTCATTTCAAAATAATAAATCTTCATTGGCAGAACTTCCTTAATATTTTTCAGGGATCATAATGGATGCACATCGTTTGTGTTGTGCTGATGGGCTTTGCAGCAGGATTACAGTTTTAGGAAGCTAGTGACTTCATATATCCCACAGCCTGCTTTGGGCATTTTTGAGGGAAGTTGTTTTTCCCGAGCTTCAGAGTGGGGCCCAGCACTGCAGCTGTGTTACGTATTCTACCAACTGCTAAAGGAGCAATCTGGGAAAGCACAAGCTAAAATCAAGTGTCTGTGTAACCTGTTAAAAAAACCCCAAACCCAGGAATGTCAGAGAGTATTAATGAATTAAGTCCTAAAGTGCTTTGCAAACGGAGGACTTAATGATAAATATTGAGGGTCTCCCAAGCAAGATATTCTCTAACTGTCTTAGGAAAGAGTAAGATTTAAACTCCCTTTGTTATGGACAGAACAGCGAGAAAATTATTCATATGGTCTAAACATGGGTGTGTTTTTGTTTAAATACTTCTTATAGGTAAGAGAAGCCATTAAAGCCACCTAAATGTTTGCAGTATCGTGAGGGGTGATTAGGGGCTTTGGAAGAGGTTTAATGGAAGCTGCATCAGTATTGAACACCCACACAAGCACACGGAATAGGAGGGATAGGAAGCTGAGCTGAGCAGATTTGATCCAGCCTAATTAGTCAGATTGTTGTTGTTGTTGTTTTTACAGTCTATTATTGATATACAAACATGCTGTTGAAGAATTAGTAATCTAAAACATTGCACTTCATTAGAGTTTTTAGTGGTGCTCTAATAGCCATGCTCCATCTGGATGATAATAAGAAATAATGGACCGTAGAGAAGTTATGCATCCTCACCTTATAATCCATTTTCAGCCAGCTGAGAAAGCATCAAAGAGGACGTTTGCTGAAATATATCACTTTGTGATTATAAATTCAAAGGAAACAACAGCGTCCTGTGTTCTGTATCTCCGCACCAGATATTTAATCCTTTCTTCCTTTGCATGTTGCACAAATATTTCTAACCAAATTTATATTGTGGATAAAGGCGTGTCATTGTGTCAATATAACACAGACTTCTCTGCAGTGGCGTGACATTTTTAATGTTTTTTATGTTAGTACGATAAGAGTGTCAGGTATAATGGCAACACATGGAGATTGCTAACTAATGTGTTTTCCTGTGTACATGAAAAGGAAGAGTCAGTTGGTGTCTCTTTTAATTGGTAGCGTTTAACACAGGGACAAGAGCTTTTGGATAGAGATGTCTAAAGGTTAAGGCTCTCGTCTAGGAATGTGAAACCTTTAGTTTCATTTCCAGATCTGACATTTGGTACAATTGTGAACTTTGGCATTTGATAAATTTTGTGGTTCTTTTTTCATCTCCAAACCTATGCCTGAATTATTGGTTTAAATATTAAACAGCTCAGGGCAGAAACTCCACATATTTTTGTACAGTGCCTACCAAACCACGTTCCAAGTTACAGGGAGCCAACAAAAACAGCTGAAAGTGTTCCAGGAGTAACAAAAAAGTAGTCTGACTGCACTGAATTAGTCTGAATTTTTGTAGTTGACTCCACGTAACTGGTTCAGACCTCGGGTTAAATTTAAGAGTGCAGGAGACATTTAATTTTTACTGATCTACAGTTTAAAAGCTGGTGAACACAGAGGTAAATGGAGGATACTGTCCATTGCTACGGCTGATCTAATCACCTGCAGTCAGAATATTTCATGCGAGCCACTTTTTTTTTTCTTCCCATAAAGAACAAGAAACCAATTTAAAATTCTCACTTTTTAAATTTTTTAAGTTTTGATGTTTCGTGACTGGTTTGAACTTTTTGCATGAGATTTCCTTGGTTTCTTGTTCTTGTAACCCGTTTCTGTCTCAAAAATTTTGGAGTAACCTTAAGAAAAAAGCATAGTAAATTCAATTCTACTGTAGATGAACAAAAATGTTATTGTTTGAATGCTTTTAATATTGAAAGGATATTTTCAAAGCGTGTATATATGTTTTATCCTAATCTGATCAATAATTGCATTGAATTTGAGGCTTCTGCCTATAACTGTTGTTACTCTTACTTGTACTTCCAAAAATGAATGAAAAAGACCATATTTTTCATGTACAGTTACAACAAATGAAAACCAGACAAACTCATTTTCCTTCAAACTTCCTAAAAACATTCAGCTTGATGTTGGAAAATATCAGGCCAAAACAACGTATTCTGATGAAAGGAAGAAAGTTTAGAGTGGGAGGTGAAACTCTGTCTCAGCTGGGGAATGCACTGTTCACTCTGCAAATAATATTTAGCTCCCTTTCTTAGTCCAAACGAAATATCGTTATTTTGGTTAAAAAAAAACATTGAATATTCATTTACGAGACATAGTATTACCTTACTTCCATTTCCAGCCCCAAATAAAATTTTACAGTCAGCTTTGTATTTGTAATATTCTCTTTAATTATTTTTTGATTCCTTCACATTCAAGACACCTAACTAAAAATATCAAAAAAGTTAATATCGTAGGCAGAAGATTAGTTAGGAAGAGTGTCACAAAATGAGGACAAATCCATTTCTTAGGCTGTGATCCTATTACTTCATTTCAGAGGCTGGTATAAAACAACGGACTTTACTAAATTCTGTTTAGGCAGTCTGGGTATCTGATATGTTAGATTAAGATGTTTTGACGATTATCCCATTATTATCTTCAGGGACTTTTTGTTCGTATGTGGTTTTTCTTGAAACGGTTTCCACGGAGATGGTAATTAATTTTTTCCTAATCTTTTCACCCTGAATTGCTGACACGGCATAACTGTTGACCTGGCACGGAGCTATGTAGTTATGTACAGCTATAATTGGAATAAGGCGTTCTGTGTTGTCCCAAGGTAAAATCCTGACATAGATTTTCTGCTTATTTCCATGCAACCAGAATGTTACCCTTGTTGTTTTGACAACAAGGGGAGACAGGATCCATAGGCTCAACTATGCAACAGTATGTCTTGCTGATACTAATTTCAGCTCACTTTTGGTGACAAGGTAGAGCATGGCGCATAGTATCTTGGAGGTTGTTTTCCTCATTAAAACAGGGGGAAGCTTCAGCCCCCATCTCCTTTTTCTTTCCGTCTTTCTTTTTAAATGAAAGCCAAGCTGGCTTGAGCCAGGGTGTACTTAAAGATGTTGAGAAGTGAAAGTGAGTACCTAACAACTCAGGGTTATTTTTTGTGGCTGGTAGTAGCATCTATTTGTATAGGCAGAAAATGAAGCCTGTGTTGTGCATCACAGTATTATATAGTATTGTAAGAAAAATCTTTTTTTTTGTTGTTTCATTATGAAATTATCCGTGCCATCCCATAATATAGTGGAGATAGCATGTGAAATAATTGCTGCTAATTAAGCTTTCCTTATTTAAAACCCTTTCCATAATCTAATTAGGCTAAGTAAGTAGCTGAGTGTTGTATGGGATAGTTAATGGAAATATTTATAAGCATGGATCATGGTGAAATTAGAAAAGGTTGACATTAATTATGGTCAGGAATTTTTCTTCCTCTTTTCCAACCCTGAGTATATAAATGGACTAGGATGAGGGCTGGCAGTGAGGTTTGTTCCCTGTGTTTCTTTGTGCTACTATAGGAGAGATTTTCTGCTGTCACCTGAAACATTTATCACAGCAACAGTCTTTTCTTTCCTTTGGGAGGTTAGCACTCTGTGTTCTTTAATGCAGGATAAATAAGCTTTTTCACAGAATTATGTTGTCAAAGTCTTTAAGTACAGAATATTGGAGACATTTAAAAACATATTCAAAAAGCACTTTGGGCCCATTTCATAGCAGTCATTCTGTTTGCTTCTGATTTAATCTTGCCTGTTTTTCACTGGAAAATCTGATGCACACTTTTCCCACAAAAAGGACAGGCTCCCACCCTTTCATAATCAGCATACACAAAATTGTCCAATAATCAAGCACTTGGTGAAGAGTGCAGCAAACTTATTTCAAAAAGCAAGGTGTCCCACTTGACAAATCTCTAAGGATTAAGGAAATATAAGAAAGTACCAAATAGCTGTGCTAAATTCTCTGAGGAGGAAGGTTCAGCTTGTCTCTTCCTTCCAACAGTTACATCGGCAGAGCTCATTTCTGTGTGCTTTGTGTCAATCCCGGAGATTTCATCTGTGCAAAGGATCTCCAGACTGCCTTGAAAAGGCCGTGTGCGCAAAACCACAGGCAGAGGTGGTCCAAGGCAAAAATGGCAGACGAGTGCGGTTCTCCTCATCCAGACTTTGTGGAGGAAGAAAGGCACACGTTTTGGGATGTCAGTAGTAACCTGGGTTCATGTTAAAACCTGGGATGAAACTGGAACAGTCATTCTGTGCACGTGGCTTGTTCGCAGAAATGTCTTCATCGAAAGGACAGCACAAATTTTTTATTTTAGGTCTTGGAAAGTTTCTGTAGGTGAAAGGACCAATATAGGCAGATCTGAAATGTTGTATCTGGGGGTCTTATTCTGTTAGTTCCTTTACTGGCCTGAAAAAATAAAGGAGGGGGGAAAGGGAAAGAGGAACAGAATCCTCTGCTTGGAGCATGCAGGAGGGGAATTTCAAGGCATCTATTGGTCAGTAGGTCCTTGTTGAATTAACCGGCAGAAAATCATTTGGGACCTTCATGCAGCTGCCTTTTTTTTCCCTCTTTTTTTTTTTTTTTTCAGTTTAGAGCCAATTTTACCAAAACAACGTGGAATTTTATTAAACCTGATCGTTTTCCCAGGGATTCAGAGAACTGATTAAACCATGTGGTAAAAGCCACACTACAGTTTCTAAGATGCCCTTAATGAGAAAGCTCTTTTATTTAATAGTAATAAACTGAACAACTCAAAAAAAAAAAAAAAA
>VZSZ01004592.1:624226-714340 GCA_013398815.1 Ibidorhyncha struthersii
AAAAAAAAAAGAAAAAAGGGAGGACAGTGTTTCTGATGTATTATAGTAATAGATGTAAGTTATAATTTCTACCGTCAGCACAAAACTTGACCTTCATTTTGGTCTGTGACCTGAAAATATATCTTATTAGTGCTTCTGTACTGTCCCAGTCGTGTTTTTTAGGCTAATTCAGGGTGCTTAACATATGGATATCATATAACGATGGGGTTGGGTAGAGATAGGAAGTGAGTCTGTCCCTGAAGAGGCTCAAAGTACATCCATAATTCAGAAACAAGAGAAATTGTTTTAATTAAAGTTATGTGATTTTCTTTTTTGACTTCAGGCTGTAGTTTTTCAGTGTGCTGTGGGACTTCTATTTTAACAGCCATCTTGCAACATACTTTGCTAGTAAAAAGCAGTATCATAAGGGGGACAATCCTGAATTCTTTCTCATCTTAAAAAAACACATTGTTTCTCATAAATGAGTATTAATCTTAGTGCATGGTTCAGAATGTTTTAAAAATGGTCCCCTTGGCTAGAATTTATCTTGCCTAACGTAAGACATGTATGATATAAAAAAATACTGTCTTTTGCAACCTCCTTTAGATTTCTTTTAGACTCGTTCAGAAGAAATGGGCACTTTCAAGGCACAATTCATCTGACCCACTGTAGGTGTCTATACTTTAAAATTAGATGAAACCGTGTTCTTAAAATCAGATTATGAAACTAACTTAAATGGAGATGTCTGTATCCCACATTTCCTTAGAAACACAGGTAGAGCTTTGTAAGAACAATGCAGCTGTACTTAGATAAAATCACCTCATGAAGCATGGGAGTTTTTACATTGCCAGTAAATATTTTGTCATAAAAGTTTGTGGAACTGAAATAGCGTATTTGTATGGAAAAGAAAGGAAGTGAAAGCAAAAAGGTCTGTTTCTCCTTTTCATGTGGGTGGGTGTGAATTCATATATAAACTTGCTGTGCATATCTGAATGCTTTGTTTTTATAATTGCTCTACTTTTATCATTCCTTCAATTGTAGGTGAATCTTTTTCCCATTCTGTAGATTTATGTGCAGCCCACCACCACTGGCGGGCTCTATGAATTGGTGTAATTGTGCTTTCCCTGATGAAGGCAATTTGCCTGGAATTATTTAAACTATCAACAAAAGTTGAGTCCATCTTGGCCACTCCTGAAGCGTGCTCCCTCCCAGTGTACCAGTGCAGCCTGCAGCAGCAACAGTCTGAGTTGGATCAGGTTCATTTGTGATAAATACGTGATCCAGAGAGATTACTCTGAGCATTGAAAAACTTTAAAATTGTAGTAGTTTGATGTTGCTGGAAACCTGCTTTATTTTATCCTCTCTTGAAAAGGTTCCCTGAGTTGCACGGTACAATCTGCTGATAGCACCTTCTTAATCAATAGCTGCATTTTAACCATATCAAACAAGTTGTGCACAGAAATTAAGAGCTGCTGTTGGGCTCTCTTAGCAGATATGTGGAGCGTTGATAAATTCCTGCCTTGCCTACGTTTTCCTTTGTTACTTGGTAATCTCCTAAGAAATGGTAAATACGACTGAGAGCTGAGTGTGCTGCTTTACACAATAACCACTAACCTAATTCCTTCAGGGAAATGGGGCAGTCAATGCTACCGTGTGCTTGGGAGGAGAATGACTTACGAAGGGGCCAATAAGTACCTTGAGATTGACTGCAAAATTGATATCATTTCGATTCAGCAGAACAACTCAGATAATGCTGCTCCCAAACACCATTAAATTAATCCATTCTGACGAGTGTTACCTTACACGGCTCCATGCAGATGCTGCACAAAGTCACTTGTAACTTGTTCGTGCACTGGCTAGGTGATTTATCTCCCTGCAAAAGTATGTAGCTCTCTGGGCTGCAGAATAATTTGTATATATTTCGCACTTGATGTCAGTGGGCCTCACTTTGTTAGAGTTTATTAACTGTGCTCATATAATAGATCCTCTAATAGCCACAGTCAGTCTCATGTGCAGACTTGGCACCAGCTATGTTAGATCATGGAATTGAGTGGTTTTTAAGCTGGAGACTAGTTTAAAATTATAGAAGTATGGAACCCTTTGATTATATTGTTATGTAAATACATTTTAAAGCATGAAGAGTGGAGGCATGAAACCTGCAACAAGTACCTTTTTGAAGGGTGTGGTTTGCCTCTTCCAGAGGGAATATCCATCGTTTGTCCTCTGGGTTGCACTTTCAGAAGACACTATAAATACAACCGTAATCCAGCAAAACCTTTCAAACTTTCAACCTTACTTGCTTTCAAATAAAATCTCAAACATTCTTTTTCAGTATGAATTGAACTGTGAAAGACCAAACTTAAAGCAGATGACTTTCCAAGTATTTTATATGCTTTGCTCACTTGTAAGAAATACAATTAAGTTTTTTTTATTTGAATGTCATTATTCATATTGCACCATATTATCCTGCATGTTGAGTTGCATTGCAGCAATAAACATAAAACACAACTTAGTTGTACAAATATTACAGCTAGTTCCCTGCAAATGTTTGCATATTTTCAATAGCAACAAAAATTACGAATAGAAAACATGATTTTTATTTTGTTAACCAGCATATAACAGGCTGACTACGTGAGTACTTCCCTATCACCAACTCATTTTTTAACCTGCCAAGACCAAATGTGCTTGACAAAGAATCAAGAAAAAAAGCAAAACCCAAAAACTGATTCAGGACACTTAGGCTGCTGTGGTTTCCACATCCTCTAAGCAACTAGCTTTCTGTAATGTCAAGATTTTTCTGATAAATCAATTCCTATCATAAAAATGAGGGATTATCATTGTGATTTACAGTGCAGGAAATTCTAGGTCTAAAATGGTCAAGAAGAATACCTGAGGTGTGTAATCAGATTGTAATGGTGCTTAGTTATTGGGTATAAGGCAAGAATCAGCCTTCGACAGATGGGCTTCATACTGAATTATCCACCCACTGAGGAGTTGGATCTGCCTTTTCTTTTTTTCCCGTCATGTGCTGAGATGCAATATGGAAAATGATGATCAGCTGTATCCTCATGGAAATAAATAAAAATAACTTTTGGAAAGTGTTGTGTCACTAGAGATTGCTGCTGCCTGAAGGTACCATTTATATGAGGGACTCCTCACCACGGCGTACGATGCTACTACAGCACTGTCTTGGTGGCAGCTGCCCATGTGGGATGTCCTTCCTGCCTGAGTCCATTGGAAGAGCAGCTGATTAAAGTAATGCACTATTTTGTTTAGAAGTAATGACGTTTTGAATGTCTAGTGCTTGAACCTCCTCAGCATGTCAGGGGACTGCTTCACAGTGCAAAGTTAAATGATCACTTGTGGACCTTAAAGAACTTAATGATTTTTTTTAAAATAAGTTTGTGGTTACAGAAAGAGCAGTAACTAAGTCCCTTTGCTCTAAAGTTTGACTTTTCCCATGATGCACAGAGGTTGCAGCATGTGGAGAAGTTTGTTCAGCAGAACTAGGAAGAGAAACAAGGTCATTAGGAAAATTATAAGCTGCAAGGTAGTTTTATTGTGTCTTGAAATTTTAAGTACACGGTAAAATGCAATGATTTCAGCACAGTACATGAATCCTGCTTTTTCACTCTAATTAAATTTGTTCTAAACATTTGGGGCTAAAGGTCTTTGTGGAGGAACAGAAGAGAGGAGCCAGACTGTGACTGACCTTTTCATTTTGTTCAGGGGCTAGGCAAAGGTGTACTACATGTGGTCACTTGGAGGACAGTTTAATAATTTCAGTCATTCTCAAGATTTCACTAATTACACCCAGGTACTGGGTGCGTCATAATGTTCACTGACAAAAATAATATTTATGCTTCCCAATATGCAAAGAAAATTGGTATTTCTAAGAATGTTCTCAGCATCTTGGTCAGTGAAGAAGCTACCTAGGGTAAGGAGAAATAGGTTACTTTGTGATTGCTACTGCCACTGCTCAGATTTTCTTGCATCCTGCTTTCTTGCAGTTTTATTTTAAACTGCACAAGAGAAAGTGCTTCGGGGAAGAAGCATCTATAGCAATAGCCAGGGAACAATCTTAATCCCTCCAGTAATTCTTTGCTTCTTTGACCTCATACTTTTAATCTCCTCGAGAAGTTTATTGCTTGACCTCGTGGTTCTAATTCCATCACATATTTTATTCCTTGACCTCGTGGTTTTAATCCCTTTGCTAATTCCACTCTCGAGCTCCGGATTGAGTGGAGTTTTGTGTAAGCACATCTTGGAATCTGTGACTTCTTAGCTTGTTTCTGGATAAAGGCTGAGATGTTGGGAAGAGAATTAGAAGATGCTTTTATGCACATAACCAAATGTATTCCAAGGGAGACCCAACTATTTCTGGGCCCAGAAGTTATTGTGAGACATTTAGGGCAGTAAATGTAGGCAAGCAGTTGCGAGTCACCTTAAGAGGGGTATCATTTGCTTAGATGAACATTAAACTACTCTTAAAATGAGTCTTGTGAACTTGATTATCATATTATTGCAATTATGTTGTCTGGGAGGATTTGAGTTAGGAAGATTTGCAAATGAGTTGGATGTTCAGGCTCAGAGAGTAAGAGGAAGGTCTGGTTTTGAGCGTGCTTTGCCTGTATTTGAACCCAGCAAGGAATATAGATTTACTGACCAGCACATAGCAGAGGCTGAGGATGGAGCATGAAAGACTTTGCACCCTGTCATTTTTCTTCTTTTGAGATACTCAGTTTCCCACAGCGCCTCAGTTTTTAAACTGAGACTTTAATCTACAGCATTTGAGCCCCTTTCATGAAGGGATGTTTTTTCTTTACTTTTCCTTTTTTTGCCAGTTACGTATAACCATCTGCTGTTTATATTTTGTCACTTTGAGTGCTCACTTGCTTTCTTTATTCTTGTTCCCTTCTGTCCATCACTTTATGGAAATAATTATGTTATTTGGAAAGTTCGTTTGAAAGTTGCTCATTTTTGTCTGTGGCACATCCTTTTGTTGGCAGTCACAGTAAGGCATGTAGGCACTATTATGTCCTTGTGTACTTGACATTAAGACTTGGGCAGAGTGGGGTGCAGGCAGCTAGGAATGGTTACTGTCTCCCAACATCCACATTAGGAATCTTGCAGGGATGTGCTGTTGTGCAGCTGTGGCTTAGAGATGGTTTTCAGGATAGCCTTGAGCTAAGGGCTTGTTTTCTGGGCCCTGTCATGAATCTGGTTTGTGTTTCAACTTCTGGATAAAATGTAGAGGGAAAAGGCTACTCTGAGTTAGCTTGGTATTTGATGCTCAACTATTGCTGATCAATTATTCCTACAGACAGCAGGAAGGCATTTTTCAAATGTTGATTTATTTTTGCCTCACACTTTGCTGGAAAAAACATAGATTACTGCTTTACAGCTTATGTATTTGTTTATCCCAGCTTTTGATCAGCTATAGAGCTACATGGTAAAAATACTGACAAAAAGTTTATCAGGAGTATTGCGCTAAAACCCAAATTGGGTAGGAGTATTGATCTGCTTGAGGGTACCATGGCTTTATAGAGGTATCCGGACAGGCTGGATCAATGGGCTGAGGCCAATTGTATGAGATTCAACAAGGCCAAGTGCCGGGTCCTGCACTTGGGTCACAACAACCCCATGCAGTGCTACAGGCTTGGGGAAGAGTGGCTGGAAAGCTGCCCAGCAGCAAAGGACCTGGGGGTGTTGGTTGACAGCTGGATGAATATGAGCTAGCAGTGTGCCCAGGTGGCCAAGAAAGCCAGTAGCATCCTGGCTTGTATCAGGAATAGTGTGGCCAGCAGGACTAAGGAAGTGATCCTCCCCCTGTACTGGGCACTGGTGAGGCCATAGCTCAAATACTGTGTTCAGATTTGGGCCCCTCTCTACGGAAGACATTTAGGTGCTGTATTGTGTCCAGAGAAAGGCAACGAAGCTGGTGAGGGGTCTAGAGCACAAGTCTTATGAGAAGTGGCTGAGGAAACTGGGATTGTTTAGCCTGGAGAAAAGGATGCTGAGGGGAGACCGCTGTCTACAATTACCTGAAAGGAGGTGCAGAATGATGGATGTTGGTCTCTTCTCCCAAGTAAAAACTGATAGGACAAGAAAACTGATAGGACAAGAGGAAATGGCCTCAGGTTGTGCTAAGGGAGGTTTAGACTCAATATTAGGAATTTTTTTTTCACTGATAGGGTTTTCAAGCATTGGAACAGACTGCCCAGGGAAGAGGTTGAGTCACCATCCCTGGAGATATTTAAAAGATGCGTAGATGTGGTGCGTAGGGACATGGTTTAGTGATGGACTTGGCAATGCTAGGTTAACAGGAGGACTCTATGACCTTAAAGGTCTTTTCCAACCTAAACGATTCTAGGATTCTGTAGACATAGATCTTTCATAAGACATGTACAAGACATACACATATGACACTATACACAGTTCATACACAGACCTTCTCCATGCACGAATAAGCAGACTGGCTCTTTAACTGTGTTCCCCGTCCACTGTGAAAAGCTGAGGGGTCATTCAAGCTCTTTCCTAAAATGGTATGATAGAAAATGAAAGACTGTGTCTCTGGAGGATAAGAATATTACAGTGAAAGAGAGAGCTCTGATACAATGACAAAACCATAAATGCTGCATAGTCTGACATCAGAATAGCTTAGATAATTTCTTAAATTTGAAGATGAATTGAAACGGACTGTATTTGTAGTCTGATGGAATTCATAGCTTAGGTATGCTGGAGATCTTGTATTAATTCCAGTTTTCCAGGGTGTTTTCTCAGCCCAGAGTTTTCTTTGCGCTTCATCTTGTGGCAGATGCTTTATAGGCATTTCAGTCACTCAAGCTGCTATATTTAATGCATGTATTACTGTTAACACAGAAGGTGTTAATATCCATAATGATGTTTCCTTTGAAAAAGCCAGCAGCATTTATTCTAGCTCTTTATGATTGTCAAGATTTTGCTATGTTGGAGAAGGAAGTGATGACATTCAAGCCACCTCAGAGTAGTAATTCCATTAGAGCACTTTCCAGTTCTTTAGCTATGGCCTTGGCTTCTTTAATTAGCAGAGAAAACTAATAGAGATGTATTAGTGGAAGGAAACCAGCATTGGAGTGTTATCTGAAGACAGAAAATAAACACCCGCTTTTCTGTTACAAGTGTGAGTGAACATGGACAGCTGAACTGGATCCACGGGGTCTTCTCCAAGGGTTTGCTTTGAATGATGAAGACCAGAGGTTACAAAAATGCTCTGCCACAACAAATCTTCAAAGTAGTGGCTGAAGCTACAAACCTCCTTATAAATTCTAGGTGCCTTTTACCTGCTTCCTTGATGGGACTGTGGAACAGGAACAATATGGAAACGGCCAGATGAGTTGGCCATTATCTAGTGGGTTTCTTGTTGAATACAGTGGGTATCCGAATGTTGGAAATCCCATGAACAGAAGCTTATAAGGCAGGGTGGCTACCAGGACCCTCTGCCCATCTGAGACCCAGCACCACAAACACAGTTGGAGTCAGTAGTTATTCTTTGAAAGGAGCCAACAGGGGTTTGCTATGTCAGGGTCACTGCCCTCACCCGCTTATCTGAGGAGAAGCTGGTCATCAGAATATTTCCCTAGGACTTGGGCAACCATCCTTGGCCTGAAGGATTTCAGTCCTGCATCTTTCACCTTCTAGAGATCCCAGGTCACCTTTTGAACTTATCCCTCTTATTGCACCCTGCTCTGGGCTCCTGCCTGTTTCTCTCCCAGATGTTCTCTCCCAAATGAACTTGTTCATCTCCTGTGCCCAAGCCTGGCCATTCTTAACTCTTTCCTACATCCTCCTAGTTCAGCAACCTCTGTTGTTTGCAGGTGCTTCTGCCTGGTCCCTTCCATATCCTTGGCAAGTCTGTTGGTCTCTGCAGAAAAGCAGCACTGAAGGTGCTGGGAATATTTAGATTAAAAAGAGAAGCAGACAATGATTCTGAGTAATTCCAGGGTTAGTCCTCACTGCTACACAATGATGCAGGGATCTGAATTTGCTTAACCTTTGTTTTCTGGTTGTGCTCTTTCTTTGGACCCATTCCATAATGTCCAAAGACCCTAACAATGATCCATTTTTCACTTTGCAAGGTACTCATCCAAGTGAAATTCTCCATTCTGAATGTTTGTGCTGAAATACTCTGGCATCAAGGTGAAGCTATGTGTACAGACCAGTTTCATCTGCAGTACCCTATCCTGCATTCTTTTTTCGATAATTTCAATGACTAAGAGTATTTAATACAATTACATAATCACATTATGAGAAAAAGTAAATTGTTAAATGTAATGCTTTTTCCAAAATTGGTATTTTAAAAGATGTCTTGTTTCTTTTAAAATCAAATTATAAAGATTGTATTTTTTGTGCAAATGCTTGCTACTTTTGCGGTTTTTTTTTCAACTTTTGCAAAAATTGGTGGGCACATTTGTGTATAATTGTAAAACATCTCCAAATGCTAGAGCCATTTTATACTCCTTATAAAGAAGGGAGAAAATTATGTTAATGTTTTGTGTTTAGCATAAGTAATAGGCTTTTATTTCTCAAATGGCTTTCACTGTATGTTTGCTGCTATTTGTTGGAAAAGCGGCCGCTCTAGTATCTTGAGAAGAGAAGCTGAAAACAGGCAGCTGAAAACAACCACAATCAGGTGGTTATTTGGGATATGGACAGAGAGAAGTTTGCACCTGTGTTTACCATCCTGGAGCAGCTGACTTACTAAAATCTTAGATCGCCCAATTTTTCATTTATTTTCTCAGTCAAGAATGGTGCTAGGACAACAAAGCAAAGCAGTGCTTAAATTCTTTCACCTTTCCCTGTCATTCCCTCTTTACTTCTGCCACTGCTAAAATCAATACACATCTGCCAAATATGCCTCTGAAGTTGCTTGAGGCAAAGGAATCAGTCTGCAAGTTTGCTGTCAGAACAGTGTTAATTCAGCACCTCCAATAATGTGGATAATGTGAAACAGTCTGGATTTAGACAGTTTTTGGTTTCTCAAAATAGATGACAGCTTTTCTATATTGATTTCAAATGGATTATGAAATGTTCATGTAATGAACATAAAAGGATTCTAAAACCTTTTTTACCAACAACTGGAAAATTATTATGTATTGCCAATGAAACCTCAGTCCTTATTCCTCATCTTTTATCCACCTTTCTTTTCCTTTCTTTCTTAGCAAGGGACCGTTGAAAAAAAGTTCTGTCAGCTTATAGGGAAGGACTATTGCAATTGTTGGAGCTTGATTTTTCTGATGCCAGGTTTATATAACTTATGTCTCCAGAACTTCTATTGTCACTTTAAATAGAAGACATTATACCTAATATAGATTCCTTTTTATCTTTTTGTCATTTAAATATACTACCCATAAATTTAGAACCTGCTAAAAATTATTTTAGTTAGGAAAATAAAGCGCTGGGTAATGTTCTTTTTCTCCCCTCCTCTTTCTCTCTGTATGAAGACAACATTTTCTCAAGTAACTTTTTTAAAGGCTTTTCTATTGCAAATTATTTGAAGTGCATGTTACCAGACTAATTAAAATTCTTACAGGACTACCTTTGCTGTTACTTAGCTTGTGGCTTGTAGATTACAGGTGAGTTAATCATAAAAGCCTCACTGTGATATCAAATAATGCAAAATAATGTTGGGATATACAGTTGTGTACAGTTGTGCAGAAATACAGTCGGGATATTTTCATGGAAAACATTTCATATTCTTCCAGAACAGATCCTTATTTTCTGACTACTGATGATCCTCATCGTCCCTGGCTAGCAGAAACTGCAACAAAGAGCTGGCATGTCCTGAATCTCCCTTCCAAGTTCCCACAGCCTGCTCTATCCTGAAAAACTGTCTGTCCAAAGCAGTGACCTGACCAACTGCTGGTTACAAAGACCCAGTGAACAGCCTACAGAGCCACTAGTTCACCATCAACAGTATAGTATTGACTCATATTTTAGATCCATGCAGAGGACAAAGTCACTGCTTCTCCGTGGATGGGGCGTACTGCCCTTGTCATGATTTTAACAAAAAGGAATTTGAATTATTCAATTTCTATTTGAAATAAAATAGGTGAAACATAGTGAGAAACAGACTTGCTTTTGAAGGACTGTGATATATATTTTTAGTAGCTGATACTGAGAAATACTATTTTCTATTTTTCTCTGAAGGAAAATGAAAGATACCATGTGGAAGATCAGTCACTGTGAATGTGTTCAATAGCCTTTCCCAGATGTCATCTCAGCCTATGTGAGGATCATGAGATCAAAAATAAAAATTTTCTTTTTCCAGTAATTAAGAAAAATCAAGATACTATATGAGAAATTACTTTCAAACTGTTTCTAGTAATTTAGTAAGAGGTTATGCCACAGTGGTAACTTGTCCAAACATCCTCATGAGGTTACATACAAGTTTAAATGCGAATGCACTGAATGCAAATACCATTGCAGTATTGCAGAAATTCCTTACTAGCAACTAAATTGGCATATTGTTGAAGATGGTTAAAAATTTTGGGGGAGAATTTTATTTCAATAGAAGATACGAATTTGTCAAAGAGGGAGCATTTAACTGAGCCTGCCAAAACATCTTTTAAAAACTTGTTAGCACTGTGTGTCCTCTTCCTTCCATTATGTCCTGATAAATTCAATATGGGACAAACTGACTTATCAATTTTGTCATTAAGCATCCTTTGCTTTGAGTTTTTTATTCTTTAGTGTTACTTAGTGGAATATAAAATAGTGCAAAATGATTTAATTTTAATTCTTATCACCCTATCACCACCTGTTATTTGCAGGGCCGTAAGGGTGTGTAGTCTGCTATGTATGCACCACACTGACTCTGCTCAGTGACATTCATTTCTTTGGTCTTGTCTAATTATGGAGCAATTAATGACTGTATGTCTGCACGTGGCAGGAGATTTGTGGGGTGGGCACAGATTTGCTGTACCCCTGTTCTGTGCAGGGTTGAAACCGTCATTTCTCATCCTCTACTCAGTCCCTCTCAATGTATGTTCTTAAAAGTGTTTACTGTTTGCTGGTTGCTCACAAAGGATGAAGCTAGAAATGGACTGCACGGTCATTTTGTGTAAATGAGATGGGAGATGGGCAAGCTCTTACTAATTATAATCAGAAAATGATAGCTTTTGAGAATTTTAACTTCTTGTTATTTTGGTTAGAGCACCCAGAAGTGTCTTTGACAAATGAAAATAAATACATTAGGTAAATAAATCAGTCCTTGAATCTGCCCAAAATAATAATAAAAAAATTGAGGTTTAATAATTGTCTTACGCCTGTGAAGTGTGAAATGGAGATAAAGTGAAGGACTTCAGTAGTAAATTTGTTATTATATCTGACTTGTTAGTTAGGATTTTGTTAGCTTCTGCCACAATTCTTATCCTAGCTTTGTTGACGAATTATCAACAACAATAAAAACAGGTTTTACTCAGCAACTTTGTTAATAATGTAAAAATGAAAACAAATTAATATTTTCTTTGCATAAAATGCTTGGCTATTCCAAATCTGTATTGGTTCTGCAATATTAAGTACATAGTTTTGAAGAGCAGAACCAGAGCTCTGGTGGTGTGTGAATAAAAATAACTGATACGGCTAATATTCTGTTTCACTAGCAACTTTCACAAGGACAAATACACTATGAAGATTGTCCACACTGTGTGTTTCAGACTGCCTTAAGTATGAACTGCAGTCCTCTAAATTGTACCTAATTGTCCAGAGTAGTGTAATACAAGGAGTGTGATCACTGTCTAAAACCAGTCCAAAATGGAGTGTAGTGATCAAGACGTTTATGCTGCTTGGTGTATACTGAACATGCTTTGGCTTCATTTCATGTTCTCAAACGAATGTCCTGATTGGAAAGCTCTGGGTCACGAGGCAGGGGAAGTTGCGAGGAAATTGGGGTTGAGCTTTGGGGTGATTTAGGGTCCAGGCAGGGAGGGGTTGGGTTTGCCAAAGGTGAGTGAAAACTTCTAGCGAGGACTGCTGTCCTGAGAGGGATCTAAGCTTCCTCTGGAGCTCCTTAGTGTGTCCCTGCTCTTTGCAGGAGGTCCTTGGATGTGCGAATCAGAGCTAGTGCATGCTTCACTCGGTGCTCAGCATTTTCCTTTGGAATCTTCTGTTCATTAATTTCAGTGGGAAAGGTCCTCTGGGAAGAGTTTGTTTTCAGACGTCCCAAGTCACAGCTGCCCATTTGGCTCACCTTTTTCCAATGCTCTGGAAAACAAGCTGTAGAATTTCAATGGAGGTAATTCTGTAGCATAAGACTAACTGATTTTTGCATCATGGTAACACGTAAAAATCCCTGAAAAGGGTCCAAGACCTTGTGTGCTAGGTGCTTAACAAACAGAGAAGATGCTTCTAGGCATTTCTGGCCAATGCAAGTAAGGATGCCTTCCACTTTTACACCTTCACCACACATATTTCCATCCAGACTTGATGCCTCTCCTGCCCTTTGGTCACTTGAAATCAGCAGCATGGAAGCTGCCTCAAAAGCTCATGTTTTAAACAGTACAAGCTCTTCCCTCATGAAGTCCCATTCCTCCAAAGGTTCCCTCTATGTGCTTCTTTTTCTGCGACTGTAAAGCTCTTAGTGAGTTGTAGGGCCCTTAAAACATCTCAAGCCATTAACAGCTGTTCTGAAATTCACTGTTTCAAATCATATCGCTGGAATTAGAAGATTGCCTGAAACTTTAGCGTTAGGCTCCAGCTTCTCAGACACCAGCTTACTGTAAACCGCATCTTCTTTCCTCCATGTTTTTGAGAGTGCACTGCTTCTTACTGATGTGAATCGGCAGGGGGCTTTGCAAAAAAAATTAGCGGTAACCCAGCTTGCCTCCGGCCAAAGTCATACCTGTATGAGCTGCATTATGCTGATGATATTGTACCTGTGCCACCTCACTGCTTCTTGCTTTCCTCTGGATGTGTTTGGTTTGTCACATTTTGTCATTAAGCATCCTTTGCATTGAGTAAAGTACCTTTCCTTCTAAGACCCTTCACCTTGCCAATCTGTCAGAAGCACAGCAGCCTCTGAGCAGCCTCTACCTTAGCAGCCACTCATTAAATTTTCAAGAAAGTACCACCTTCCATGTTGTTCCTCATGTTGTGGAGGAGGAGCTTTGCACATAGTCACAAAGATACTAGAAAGGCACCTGGAAACTTCCCTTCCTCATGGATGCCTTCAAAACATATAATTATGGAGGAAGTTGTCTATCATTGCTGTTGTGTTGATTCCTTGTGCTTTGCTGTCTGGAAACTCGTGGAGGAAGAATGCCTCTGTCTTGCAGTGTCCCGACTCCGATGTTCTAGCGCAAGTGTAGAGGTAGATATGTCATGAATTGGGGGCAGCATTTGGGCAGTCATAGGTGTCATGCCATGGGAGCAGCCTATCGTGCTTAACTGGATTTGTGATGGTGGTGGCACACGGAAGGTGATGGCAGATGCAGAAAGGTGCATTCTCTGCCTCTCTTTTGCCTGAATTTGAGGAGGAACATGCAGGTGTGAGGGGGGTACGAGTTGTCTGTGACCGTGTTGTAGTACCTTGGCTAATGCTCCCGGGCACCCTGTGGGTGATTCCACATGTCCCATGTCTTAGACCAAAGCCAAGTTGTAGACCTCCATGGGGTGGTCAGGGTAGAGAAACGAGGTAGAGCTTCGTCCTTAAGCAGCCCCGAGTCTTTGGTATCCCTAGTAACTCCAGAAGGAGCCACAGGGCAGAAGCTGATGAGGCTGTTAAATATGGTTACTTTGGTAAAACAAGTCCCTTGTGATGAGAGCTTGCCATTTGGCAGCTGGACTACCTGGCGCTTCGCATCACAAAGGTGTGCAGTGCTACAGCAGTGGGATCTTTGCCAGTATTAGCAGAAGGAGAAAACTTTATTTGTGGAAAAAAAAACATTTTTAGCCCTATTATTCTAATAAAACCTGGCTGCAAGGGTTAGATTGTTAATTATTTTTTACGGATGCATGTGAAGCTGGGGAGTTGGTGAAAGCAAGATGTTCTGTATAAATTCTTCATAAAGATCCAGGGATCGAAAATATGGAGTCATTTCTTACAGTGTCATGGCAACCAGCTGTACCCAGAGGAGGCACCCTATCAATTAGGTTAAATAATTAGGAATAACATTGACTAAAATGAAGAAAAACAGCTTAGAGTGATGTGAGGTGGGAGGGAGCTCAGCTTCTAAACAAAATAAAAAATATGCTATGTCACTTCTGGAAAACTTCAGCAGAGGCTGAAAGAGGATGTGGACGGAAGGAAGAAATGTAGGGAATTAATGAGATAGTGAAAAAAACCAACTTGTGGTAGAAACTTATTCAGATGACATGAAAAGTACTAAGACAAACCCTTAGTTTTGTTGAAAATGTGTTTTTATTGAAAATGATATGTTTTGAAGAAAAGAATTGATCTGCGTAAGATATTGGTTTTTATTTCCCAGCTGATGTCTTTGTTTTCAAGATAACAGAAAAGTTCTTTTTTGCTCATTCTCATTCTATGCTTTTCAGACTTTTTTATGCTAGAAAGAAACTGGAGAAAAATCCTTTTTATTTTCTTGTGGGAAGGTTTTAAAAAATGAGAGATGTTATTTTATTTTTTAAAAACTTCACTTTGATGGTGTCTCAAGTAGAATATAGTAAAGAAATAAGACATTACATTTCTACTTTCACTTTAAAAGATCTTCTATAACTACAAATACAGATTAAAAAACCCCACAGGTTTTACTCTCTCTTTTTTCCTGTCTTTTTTTTTTCTTTTTTTTGCTATACTTTACCCTATTTCATTAGGGAAAAAGCAGCTAAATAATAAAGTGGGGAATAATAATTTCTAAAACCAGTAGATGTAACAATTTTATAAAATACTTCATTCTGAAAATTTCCAATGAAAAACAGAACAGGGACAATTGAAGTAAATGACAGCAAGGAACAAAATTAAATAATTTATCTTTCTTTGTAAAATGCATGTATAAATGTCAAATATGAGATGGCTGTGATATTATTATTAATTATTATTATTCCTACTACTACTACTTCTTCTTTTTTTTTTAAGTTACCTCTTACTTAGTAACAATACCTATCCTTCTGTATGTGCAGTGTCCGTTTTGCAAAGAACTTACTATGAATAGACAGCAAGAAAATTAAAATAGATTCCCAAAAGCCTTTTGCCCTGCCTTTGGGAAACTTCCCATGCAGATTCTCAAAGTAAAAGAGAAATATACCTGTTTGTTGCCAACCCTAAAATTAATTCAATAACATCAGCAGCTACTTTCCATTGACCTCAGTGAATTATGGATCACTGCCTCTGGGAAAAACGAGTTCAGATTAATATCATTAAGAACCAAGGCAGATTAGCTTGCAAATTTGATTCAAAGTGTTTTTATTTAGGTTAGGTAAATGTGTTTTAATGTTACACTTACTAATACGTACTTGCAGAATTAAGTACTTGCATAAAACGAGAAATCTGTGAAAGACTGTTTCTCCCAAACCACCAGTAGAATAGATGAAGAGTCTCTGCTCCATAGATAATAAATCTGAACGCCTTAAAAGATTAAAGGAAATATTTGCAATTTGATCAAACAAACTGTGGGGAATAAAATGAACTCCGTTGGGACTGGGTTTGCAAAACTGAATAAAAAATGTAAAGAAAAGAGCTTTGCAAAGTCAACTACAATTAATAGTTCAGTATAAAATTAATGTACCATACTGCAGAGGCTTGACAACAAGGAATCTTGAAGGCCAGAAAAGATGTGCTAATAAATGCATTGTTGAATTTCATTTTCATTGGGTTCAAAGACTTCATCCTGCAAGGCTTGCAACAGTCTGCTACACACAGAAGTAGTCAGTGGTAGGAACAACTGAATGTGAATGATACCTGCAGGTATTAGTAGCACTAGCTGGTTTAGGTCATTAATGCAGAGGGACCAAAAAAACGGAAAATGCTGTCAAACTCCCCATTCCACGTACAATCCCTATTATATGTATGATTTCAGATGTCATTTCCCCTAACAAAGGAAATGACTGCCATTTATGCCCGGCTATTAGTGTATTGTAATAGCTGAGAAGTAACTGAGAATACTTCATGATGAGCAAAATATGTGTGGGGAGAGACCCTGCAGTAATTCCTTCGGCTATCAGCATATGAACAAAAACATCAAAGGCGTTGCAGTCACTTAAATTAACCTATTGCATTCGTAGCTGATCTCACTGTTACTTGAATAAAGATGACAGCTGTTCAGCGTTGTTAATGGCGCATGCAATGGTGTGACGCTGGGACTGCCAAACTGGAGGTTTAAACACGTATTTTGGAAATTGATGCTTACTCTTGCTGCTAAAGAGTTAATGTTCAAGAGGCATCCCATAACTGTTATAAGTGTTGGGTCACATCTTGACATTTTTGTTCTGTCAAATCTCTCATTTATTTTCACTGGACTTTTAGGGTTGGCTTAGTCACGCTTGGATAAAATCCAAGAAAGAACAGCTTTGCCTGCATTTGCCATGCTCTGGGAAATAGTCAGTCCTGCTTGTAGTAGAAAGGTGATAAAATCTTCCCAATTATTGGGACGTAAGCCATAATACTAGCATAAACCTAAAAAATTTAAGAAACAATTCCATTTTGCCCAACTTTTTTTTTTTATTCTTTACATTGTAGTTGTATCTAAGTGCAGCTTTTCTCCCTTGTGCTGCAGGTCTTTTTTATGCTTAATCCTGAAATTAGGGGTTCTGGTTTGATATAGCAATCCCACCACAGAAGCGATTGTGAAAAGGAAAGATGAAATTCAGTGTCAGTGCATGCAAATTAATGCATGTAGGCAAAAAATAGCTAGCTATACCTATACAATAATGGTTTCTAAATTAGCAGTTAGCACTCAGGAAAGACGTGGACTGTTATTGCAGGTAGTTCCTTGAAAATATTCAGTACCAGTCAAAAAAAGGCAAATCGGATTTCTAGGCAAGTAATTGAAATTAACTTCAGTGCACCACACTGCACCTTTCTACAACAAGATTTTGTAAGATTAAAAAGGATGTCTACAAGGTGACGAGAATGAACCATGGAATGACTTTCTCAGAAGGAGAGATCGCGTAGATGAGGGCTCTTCGCAACTGAGAAAACACAATGGAGGAAGGCTTACAGAAACTGGGAGTGGTGCCCAGGAGGTGAAGAGGAGCAGTTATTTCTCAGAAGGGGGCTGGGGGTGGCCGAAGTAAAGACTGGGGCAGCCAGACTCGCAGAACAGCACAACAAAATACTTTGTCACATAATGTTTTGGTGAGGAAAAAGCAGAAATGGATTTGTGGAAAGGAATTCGATATTCTTGGTGGAGATGTCTCGTCGGTGGCTAATACATACCATGGTCTAGATGCAGTGGGCAGTTTAGAAAGTCCCTGGGCTGTGTTTTTGTGGAAACCTGAAAGGTGTAGCCCAGGGCGGAGATGCCCTGTGCACCCTCTTTCTTGTGCTTTTGTCTTAAATATCCAGAAGAGGCTGCAGTCAGAGGAAAGATTTTGGCTTAGATGGGCAATTGATGCGATGCTGCGTGTCACTTCTGTTGCTGTACACATCTCTGTGGGCCATACGCATCCCAGGCATCTTCCAGACTCTGTCTGGAGCTTTACAGCAAGAACACCATTGTCTCGAAGAGAGTAACTTCATTGCAGCATTGAAGAGCAGAATAAGTGGATTTTAGTGAAACAGGACGTTTAAAAATGCTACAAAACAACCACAAAGAAGTCAAAGGAAAGTGATAAAATACACTCAATTATTCTTCTCAGATAGTCTCCAGACGTCAGTGTAATTTCATTGACTTCAGTGAAATTAGTGTTAATGTAGGAATGGAAATGCAGCAAATCTAATTCCAGCGTCTCCTTCCTGGAATAGTGAGCAAGAAAACAGAGAGGTAATCAGATAGAAACAAGTGCTGATCAGAAGGAGTTGGACAGCGAGTAGGAGAGCTCCAGGAGCTGCTGCCAGGAAATAAAGACACTTTCCCAGTCTCACATAGTCATGGAGAGTTCAGCAATACACGCGCAGAGTCTGAAATGAAAAGCTTGACTTCTTTTTGTTTGTTTTAGTTTGCCAGTGTATGCAATTTTTTGTTGTTCTGTTGAATATTCTCAACCCCCTTCTAGTGGGACAGCATCAATGGCTAGTAATGTTTCCAGCACTGCTTTCATTCTTGGTATTATGGAGAAGGGAGTGGTGGAGAGCTGTGGGACTGGTGGAAAGAGGTGGAAGTAATGTGCTTGATATAGTATTTAGGCAGCCCTTGTTTCATCTGGAAACAGATCTGATCGTAACCTTTGCAGTCCTGATGTCTAGTTCTACATATATATATTACTGTCTGGCTTTGTGATCCTCTGATAGAAAATGCAAGAATGTATTTAGGGTGTTGCCTACCATTTTGCCATGCCGCTGCTCTTCAGCAGGATAGTTTGTGGCACTTGCAAAGGTGAATGTGGAGAGCATCTTCCTAGGACCAAAGATGTTCTCTCAAGCGCCATAAAAACTACCCAGATATGCTGGGATTCAAGTAGACGTTGGATAGGAGGTGAAACCTTCTCGCTGAGCACATTCACACTAATACCCTCCCCAAAGACCTCCTCTCCACTGATGAGAAGTGGCTTCGTAGCAGTGGTGTGTGACAGCAAAGCCACAGACCGTTCACTGAAACGCGTTCCCACTAATGTCTCAGGGCTGGCGGTATGGGTGTGTTCTGATTAACTGATAATGCTGAATGCTAAATTAAGAGGCAAACTTTTTTCCTCCCTCCTGCTCCCAAAAGGATGCAGTACAGAGTAGCACACATAATTTCATAGAGTATAAAAGAGGGAAATGTGCTTGGTTTTGCAGTTTGGTTTCACTTGGCTATTGACTGTTTTACAAGACAACCACCAAGGAAGCTCGGAAGAAGCTGTCAGGCTCAGTGACAGCTCAGCATCTGCCACAGCTAAATCAATACTGCGATGAAGGACAGGTTCCCAAAGTGGATAATCAAAGCAGAGTAAAGTTAATTCACCTTGAAAGCCTGAAAATATTAGCGTGAAATTTTTTAGACAAAACCAGCATCATTCCAGCAAAACGTGAGAGGTGCTGAGGTCCAGCCCTGAGCAGCAGTCTGCCCATGCGTTGCCTTTAGTGGGAGTGGGGAGCACGCCAGTCGTGCACAAATGCTCTGATAAAATGGAAACCTGGTGCTAATAAATTGGGCAAAAAGGGGTTCGCATTGGCCCTGATTGCTAGCAGTGCAGTTGGTAACTCATGGTTTGGGTTTGTGGAAAATATTCCATTATAATATAAATTTGCGCGTGTGTGTGAAGATAATGAATGTTCCATTTTTTCTTCGGCTGTTAAGACGACTTCTGCTTCAAAATGGGATTTTCTTCCATTGTTCAGGTTTCAAAGGTTTAAAATCAAAAGACTGGAGGGAAAATGTTTTGCTATAATTTATTTTAGCTTTATAAAACCTGGAGGTGAATTGTTTCAACTTTTTGTGGAACTCTATTTCACCCCGCCTCCTTTGTTTTATTCTAAACACTTCAGGGAAGGCAAATTTAATTTGAGATAGACTGTCAGCATCACACAGAAAATTTTTGATAGAAAATTTTGCTCAGCTCTATCCAGAGATGCTGAATTTGCAGGGCTGAGAATTAGAGCTTGTGTAGATGACTTAGATGAGTAAGAAACATTATCATTCAGTTCAATGAAGACAGTTTTGTGGTCATTCTACAAAGCAGAATTATTCTGAAAATAATAGGATGGAAACATCATCTCCAAATTTGAGGTTTTTAATATTAACAGTTGAGTACTTTATTTTGTGCCTTTTGTTTCTAAAAATACCCTGTAATTCCATACAAAAATCTATCCTCGCACAGAGTTCAGGCTGATGAATGAAAATACAGAAAGAAAGAACTACCGAATAGAAGCAGCATTGCTTTACCCGCGCTCTCTCTCATTAGTATTTTCCAGTAGATATTGCATAAGCATGCACTGTTGTGCTCGCACACGTGTTTAGCACACCTCTCAAGGCCATGCGTGGCCTGTGTTTTATAGCTGGGATCATTTGTCTAATTGTCCCAAATTCATTCTAATTGTGCTGAGATAAAATTGAATGTTTAATTAAATGAATAAGCAAAATGAGATTTGAAAGAAGTAAAAAGAATGAGCAAATTAGAAGACTGAAAGGAAAATTAGCAGCTGCAGGAAGTCTGAGCCCATTCATCTTGTATGTTCACTTTTATACTTACATATAGGTGTATCTGTGTGTACGTACATGTATAAATATGTATCTTTGTGAGTATGTAAAACACACCAACACGCAAATTTATACAGTAAAAACTTTTACATTGGCATACGCAGAAGAAAAGAACAGAGCAGAGAGCTAGAAACGTCTTCTAGTACAGTCCAGTACTTTGAAGGTGTGTTTACAAATCTGTTATATTTTAACAAGACAGGCAATTTAGGTGGTGTTCCTCAGTGTGCAAGTGATGTTCTGGCATCCTGCCTCCAGCAACATTGCTATCCTGAGTTCATCGTAATGTGACAAGAACTTGGTGTCCCACTAAAAAAATTCCCTTAAAAATACTAAAGAAAAAAAGCCCCAACAACAGAAAAAAACCCTCGCAGCTCAAATCCAGCAACAAGCTGTCGAGTTGTTTCACACGGTAATACTGACAGCTGCCAACTTTACTCAGAGAACTTTTTTCTGGAGATGATTGTTTTTGAGCCACTGTTGGTTCGTGTGCTTCCATGGAATAGTGCTGGAGACCCTTTGCGTCCTGTGCTTGTTACCGGTGGCAGTTTTGACATGGTGAGGCACACAGAGGAAGGCACATGGGATGGTTTTGATCCTCAGGTGTCATCACCGGCCAGTAATAACACTAAAGACAGCACTCTGGGAAAGCAGCCTCTTTATTTCTTTGATGGAGAAAAGAAAGAGAAAGATTTATGTGATGGGGAGGTGATTGTTCAACAGACACAATTCAGCTTTTTTTGAAATACTGGAGAGATTTGTGTGGAAATGAGGCAATGTTAAAGGTAATATTCAAAATGGAGAAAATGATTAAGGGATGGAGCGAAGTGCTAGAGGCATGGGGTTGCTGGCATTCATGGTGAACGTAATTCTCATGAATTTTGGTTGTCATCTGCCTCTGTACTTCCCTTCTGCACCCACTGTAATTCCTTTAGGGAAGTGATTGCATTGTAATTAACGTTTAGCATTGCACAGGGTTTTGCGCCGTATGTGAAATGCTAGATGTGCCATTTGGTAAGGAGGTGATGGATTTCTGGAGAAATAGGAATGATGAAGCATTGGTATAGAAATGTTTTCATTCACTTCACTAATTAATTATTTTCAGTGTTTATGTCATACCCTTCTTATAAGTGGAAACTTAAATATTCCTCCCCCGATTGTCACCGCCAAAGGCTGTGACCCATTAGACCCAACTTCCACTGCATATGAAATACGTAGAAAAGACATAACTCTCAGCCTCCTAGTCCAAAGCTTTTAGGAAAACGTTTTCATAATTAAGGCCCCTTCACTACAAGATGTGTGTGGGTGAGGTTTTGCCACTCAGGGTGATGCTGTTTGCCCTGCTACCTGCTGTGGTGTAATTGCAGCGTTTTTCAGGCTGTGCCTTCCCATATGATGCTTAACACCCTTGAATAATATGATGAAGGAGAAGCAGACCCTAGGAGACCCAAAACATGTAAAGCTTTCCAGCTGAAAGAAAATGCAGGAAATTGCATCCAAATGCCAAGAGGAGACTGTTGAACCTGTGCAGGGCTGCATTTCTGATGGCTAGCACCATTTCTCAGGTGAATGAGCAAAGTAATCTAATAACAGGGGGTGGCTGTGGTATGGGCATGTTGAGCAGGGAAGAAGTTGTGTGTGAACTGTGATTTCAAGCTGCTTAGCATCTGCGTCGTCAGAGCCAGGCAGCTGTTGGCGTCTCATCCTTAGTGGGCCAATGTGCAGTTTTGTTGTCTATGCTGCTGGGGTTCAAACCTTAGCAAACTTCAGTGCATGTCTTGCTTCCTTGGGGCTAGAAGCCGAAAACGCTGATAACTACGGGCAACAGTAGCCTTCATTTAAAACTGTCTCGTTCAAGCGTGGTACTGTGTTTTGCAATACCAGTTTGGCCAGTCTTGGATTGCATCAGTGTGCCAAAAATATAGCTAGTCAGCTCATCACATTTGCGTGGTGGAGAGGCATTGGAGTTTTAAAGTAAATATTTTCCAGTAGCAAAATGCTCTCGTTAATAAAAAGCTCCCAGTTTTCACCATTTAAAAATTAGTGACTGTACAAGTGCAGTTGAAAGCCCCCTTATTTTTGTAAGGATTTTTGCATAAAGTATGCAAACTGCCTAACTGCCTCCAAAGCAGCTGTTCCACTCTGCTGTGCAAATAGTGTCCACTATAAAAGGAAGAACAGCAAGTGTGAATTCCTACAGTTTACTACTGATGATCATCTTAATTACATACTTACTTAATTCTCGACAAACAAATATTCCATCAATCTGAACAGGGATTTTACAGATTTTCCATTATTATCATTATCCTCTTAATTTGGAGTTTGCATTACTATAGTATTAAGGTGTTGTGTCAGAAAAACAGGGGTGAATGTCAGCTGGACCCATGAAGGAGCTGTGCATCTTATGTGACTGCAGCATGGGATACAGGAATGCATTGAGGCCCACCACCTCCCTTTGTTGGCAATATGGGACATACATCTGGATGCAGGTGCTGTATGTAAAGTGTATAGGCCATGGGGATTCAAGCTGGCCATGGTGTGCATTCACCTAGACGCAATTATGTCTAACTGCCCCCTGATGTCAGCAGCTGGATGATGTTGCTGAGAAGTTCAGACTTGATGTTCACTGCTGAATCCAGACCTTTGCCCATTATCTTCTCCTCTGCAAAGTGGGTGTAACAATGCATTGTTGGGGCTTATAGGAGGATAAATATATTGGCTTATAAGGCATGGGATAGTACAGTGATATGACTGCAAGTGTAATTGGAGGAAAGAGATACTTTTTTACTTTGGATACTGTCGGAAGTAAAACATGAAAGCTGGTATGCTCTGGTGTTGATATCCCCTCCCTGTAAATGGGCAGTAATTGTATTTAGGACACTAATTGAACACTGCTGTAAAACTGATGTCAGCATTGCTGGAATGGGGGAGTGTATTTTAACAGCACAATTTTTATGGGGGCCAAGGATTCAAAATTAAAATTGGCCTTTTGAAGACCTGTAAAACTGCAGGGTTGTGTTGGTGCTTTCAGTAGCACAGCTGGCAGGCAGGAGTGTCATGGCAAGGTGGAGGTGGGAGGCTGAGGCTGCAGGGCAGGATGGGGCAGGCGTCAAAACAACGCTGTAAGATGATGATAAGGGAGGGGGCTTAGAAGGATTATTTTCTTCCAAGTAATACACTTTGAATAATGTTGATGGATTTGAAGAAAGCTCTTCATTGTGACAGCGACAGCCTATTGCTGCTGCTGCATCTCAGTGAGGCTGTTGAATTTAGGAGATGGACACTACACCGTGCTGCCAGGTATCCCATCAAATAGTGTCTGCAAACGTTTTGCAGTATAATCAGATGTATCAAGGTGAGGTGGAAAGAAATAACAGAAAACTGCTCAGCTTTTAAAATAATAAATCAGATATTTGGGTACTGGGCTTATATATAATTATAACTAGTATCTATATACTGGGGTTTGTATTGCATCTCTCCTGAATGATGCAGCTTTAAAAATATTAATCTAATAATCTTACAGGAATACCTAATTCCAGAAGTTCATTGAAGAAGTTGCAGCTAGCCTCATCACGCAAAAATGAATATCTCTATTTTTCCAGGATCAAGGCCTCATCTTCTTCTTTACAATTACAGTTTAGAGGCATATTGTATATGCTTAGATTAATAATACTCTAGCGTAGAGCAGACCATTGGGAAAATTAGATCTCTCAATCAAGCCTTCAGTTCCTAAAGGCAGATGTTCCTGGACATATTTAGCATATGGTTAGGATAATAAGAGATCTGAAATGCTTTGGGATAATTTAGGTAACTCAGAGTCATTTTGTTTAGAAAGTTCCTTGTTTTTAAGCAGGCAAAGAGATTTGTATAACAATATTGCTAAATAATTAAAAAATGTTTTATGGATGTACAAATATAGCAACACACTTTATATATAAAAATATATACCACTTAGATCCTTGTATATAATTTAGGGGAGATTTTTCAACGCTGAAAAGTAAAAATAGAAATTAAAATAACAGTTGAACCACCTACCTCACCCTAAGGGCTGAGAAAAAATATTTCTGCATCATTACATCAAAATGATCTCTATGAAATCTAGCGAAGACTGTTCCAGATTTATACACATAGGACAATCAAGTAAATGAGCATTGCGTGGCTGCAGGAACATAACAGGAAATGTCTGGATAAAGGCAAATCATTAAAGAGAAGGTGAATAAATGCAGTTTGACCTAACTAGTCTTTTCAAGAAATTGGGTAATTTCACCTTCAACCTCTGTAGTATCATCTCTCACGTTCCTTGTAAATGGAGAGACTAAATTAAAACTATTGAAGTGTATGTATACCTTAGAGATTTCTTTAGAGATTGTTTAAATCCTCTTACTGTCAAGATAGGCACAGTAGTTTATTTCCTTCAGAACCTTTTGCAAATGATCTTTACTGCCAGTTCCCCCTGCCAAAAATAATTAAAATACCGCAGGAGTGAAATGCCCTTGGTAGCGCTCCTCTGCCTTTGCTTTTTAAAGGTGAGGGATAAGGTTCACACTTGGCACTTCAACGTTTGCTCATTAAATAGGGATGCTCTGAGAAATCTTTGTTTGCTAATTACAGGCCCTAAGGGTCATTGATGGGGAGCCTTAAACCTTTAAAGGCTGAGACAGGCAAGAGCAGCATTAGATGCTTGCCAGCATGTCCACATGTATGCACGTGCCTGCACCTGTGCATCTCTGCATAGGGGATCCAATGGGCTCCGGAGGCTGTCGGCTCCCTGAGCTGAGACACCTCTGCCAAATAAGGAGCTGATCCAGCTCAACTCTTTGTTCTGCCTCATCTCTGTCATATTTGCAGCTCATGCAATTACCCCAGCCTAAAGTTGAGTGGGGAAAAGCAAAGGCAGGTCACTTGAATTTTTAAGGCAGACCTCATTAGACCCTCCCAAGCAGATGACCCTTTCCCTGTAGATGAGTGTCACAACAGGTGTAACAAATGCAACACGAATGATTTTATTTATATATTTAGTATTTATAATATTTATATATTTAGTATTTCCTTATCAGTACAAACTTGTCTTCTTGCATACCAAGACCTGCAAAACAATAAATATTAGCTTTTTTTTTTAATGACCCCCTTTTCTAGGTTTCATATAGAGATCAGGGATAGGGAGCTAGTTTACAGAGAGAGGCAGATTTTCCATGCCAGATTATGTAAAATGTGCTCTCCCCCAAAAAATGGCAAACTGGTCCCAGCAGCTACCAGTGTTGGTGTAGGGAAGCACCACGAGTGAGGGAGAGTCTTTGAGGCACAGCTTCAAAGCTGTGAAGACCTAAATAGGTTCCCTTTATGTGTTTGCCAACGGCCTCCCATGCAGTAACCTGTAAGAAAAGTGGAATATTTAGATGAACTCAACTGTGTGTCTTTACCGCTTCCAAGAGGAGGCAAAGGAAGGCTTTGATTTCCAATAGAGGGATAATGCTGGTTTTGTCTGTACAGACTCTACAGCATGTAGGCTTGTGAATTCCGGCTTAGTGAGATACTGCTGGGTAATGCTTCCAGCAATTTTGCAGGCTTGATCCATTGATTTATTCTATCCGTAATTTCTTGAATAAACATACTCTTTTTAAGTACAACTTTCCAGGACCCTATATTAAGATACAGAGAACTAGATTTCCTCTTCTGGCTGTATACTTTCTACAAATTGTCTCTGCCAGAGTAATTTTTTTTTTTTTTGCAAAGGAGGTAATATGTGCCAGTTGCTTCAGACAAGCTGTTTTCACCATGGCATTCTTAGCTGTTTCCAACCTGGCAGGTGTTAGAGTTAAATCTCTTTTTCCCAGCCTTACAGAGCACTGTGTCACATTTTCAATGAACACGTAGCCTCTGTGTAGGTTTGCATGGCCAGTTGGCTTGTATGCATTGTAATTGTGTACGCAGTCTTGCTGTAGTTACAGGCTTGCATAAATTTTACTCATGCAGAAAGGCAGGACTTTGGGGGCAGTTATGGCTTCTCTTTACACATAGTCACAGTCGTTTTCAGGTGTATCTGACATCAGAGGGCAAGATGAGAGGTATTCTGCACTCACATACCTGATGAGCTGAGTTCATGATAAATCAACAACTGTTCTTCAGAAGGATTAGGGATGTTGCACTTAGATGAAGTGACACTTCATCAAGTTTGTCCTGCTACAAAAGTCCAAAAGAGTGGAGAAAGCTGGAGGGGGAAAAAAAAAACAAATAAAAAAGTCAGGTGGCTTCATCCATCTAGACTTTTTTATAATCCACATACTCTTATACTCTGAGTGTTGATATATATCTGGATGGGTACAGAGGTAGAGGAAACTTTTCAGTAGCTACCAGATATGATACAACAGTCGGTAAAGCAAGGAAAAAACCCTACGCTTGTAAAGAGCTTTATTTCTGGACATCACATAGAGTATTAATCTGCTGTGCTTTCTAAAACTGAAACCTCGTGTTCATCCTTGATACACATTGCGTGACCTTATTTGATATGATCTTGTGTGTTGAGATGAAAAATCCCAAGACTTTGATGAAGCTATGAACGTCATATTTCTGATGAACTTCAGCATCTAATTTTTACATGAACGTAGTAAAAAGCACTGTGAGAAATGGAAGTACAATTTTTCTATTCGACAGGTTTTAGGAAAGCACCATGTTTCTTTAAAAATGCCACCTCTCAAATAGGGGTGATAAACAACAGTAAATGAGTATGAAACAAAGTGAGTTTTCTGGAATGAGGTAGAAATTTGTTGTGTAGAGGGAAGACGTTATGCACTGAGAGGTGGAAGGCATTTTTTCCTTTCACAGTGGGTTATTTCTTGCCATTTGTAGGCTGCAGTTGTATTTCAAAAAAAGCAATATGGAAATGCATAGCTGCATTCTGCTATAAAGTACCTCCCAGCAAAGATTATTAAAAATGACAGGCGCATTTCTGTGTATTTGATAATGTCAAGAGCAGAAGTGCTGCACATTGGTGTTATGAGATATCAGAATAATTCTCTTTTCTGCAAAATCTGTAATGCCTAATGGAAGAATGTCATTTTGGGCTTGCTTGCAGGGGTAATTACGTTGTGACTCAATATGGCACCTTAAACTTTCTTGACGTTAAGAGTGTCTTTCAGTCCACAGCTATTCAAGACAGCAGTAGCCAAGATGTGCATTTAAGTGTTTGCTTAAATGTTTTGCTGAATTTAGGCTTCAGAAACCAACCATTCTCCAACAGTGTTCACTGCATCGCACTTGGTATAGTATACTGAGGTTGATGCCTTTTCAGTTGTAAAAGCTTATTTAAAACTTGATTTTCTCAAATATGGCGTGTCATTCTTTCACGTTGCACAACTAAACTGGAGAATCAAACCAGAAGAGAAGGTAACTCCAGGAGTGGGTGTGAGGTAGGGCTTCCTACTCTGCCACATCTTCCTCCTGCCCTGGTGATACGCCCTCAGCAATGACGTAAACTCGGGACATTCTATTGTTTGCTAATCCAATTTTTCTCTCTTTGGAATCATTAGTGACTGGCATCTAGAGTTGACATAAGATACCCAAATCGTCTGCTGGGGTTGGCTGTGAAATTGGACTGTGAAATGCCACTTTGAATCTTTCTTGTACATGCCTTGGCCATTGACACAGGACCCCATTTGTATAGATATCTCCTTGCCAGGCTTCTCAGGTTCCTTTCTTCTGCATTTAATTTCTTTGGGACTGAGACCATTCTCTACTCATAGCACATGCTAGCTGAGCCTGTCTTACAGGAGTTCCACATGATTCTTTGGATAGTGTCTTCAAGGCTTAGTGGTAGGCTGCAGCTACATTTGAAAATTAGTTTGGGTTAGTATAGGGTGTAGAGTTAAAATGCACCACTCCAGGTGTGGACATCATCTGTATGACTGATTTTTTAAATTAATGCAGACTGAGTGGCTGTATGAGCTGTATGGGTAAATTCAACAAATAACCCCTTACATGTATGTGTGTGAGAGTGTGTGCATAAATAGAATTTTTCAGTTTACACCTATGCATTTGCTGTAATTTGTAACCATACATAAAATTCTTTGAAGTTATCCTTGAATTATGAGTAGCATATACTGGAGCGTACATATTTACTTTTTATTATCTTTGTTTTTTTTCAGCTCTTCTTTATGCAACTATTTTTGGAAACGTCACCACCATTTTCCAGCAAATGTATGCCAACACCAACCGATACCATGAGATGCTGAACAATGTGAGGGATTTCCTAAAATTATATCAAGTCCCAAAAGGCCTTAGTGAAAGAGTCATGGATTATATTGTCTCAACCTGGTCCATGTCTAAAGGAATTGACACAGAGAAGGTATGAGTACATGAGGTAACAATTCAGATAGCAAGAGTTTGTGTCCATCAGGTACTTTTTTTGGAAACAAGACTGTGTAACAGCGTATAACTTACTAACAAATTCTTAACTGCATGCTACTCCATTATTATCTTTGTGTTTGGATCAAAACCTGGATGTTTTAAAAAAGGACTGTTTTGCTGCTTTGGAAACATGCCTTTATTTTTCATTATGGTAAATGTTTTCTGCTTTCCAGTCTTACTTTGCCTAAATACTAAATAATTTTAATGTACTTTACTGAAATCAACGGGAAATTGGTCTTCAAATTAGTCCAAGAAGATAATTTGGTGTCTCACCTACATCAGTATTATTCTGAAAAGTATTGGCTTCTGTAAGTTGCAATGAAATGAGTTTGATTGTTTTGGACCTTTTGCTGATGCCCAGGACATCGACATATCCATCAGCATAATTAGTATAGGATTTAATGGCGGTAGAGATTGATCTCCTTGAGCTAAAATCTCTCGGCTAGAACTTAAGGCTTTTGGTAGGGAGGTACAGAAAATGCGGCACTGCTGGCAACCATGCAGGGTAGAAGTCCTACAGGACTTTAGCCCTCAGAAAGGACTAGTCATTTAGGTTTCTTCAAAAGCTGATCAAAGGAGAAGATTGTCTTCGGAGGGTGGTTCATTGTGTGCCAGAAAAGACCAAGTGAATTGTCCTCAGGGCCTCTCTTTCTGCATGATATGTGCAGTGGGTCTGTCTAGCCTTGGATATTTTAGAGAGCTGAAGTTAAATGGAAGGGCTTTCACCTGCAATACCTTCAACATAGGCAAGACATAACAGTTTTAGGTCTAGATTTTTGTTCAGGTGAGATCGGTGATGCTCCTGTGGCTTCTGTGCACCTGATACACATCAGCTGAAATTAGGCATTCAAGCTCCAGTTTCCATGAATATTTCCCTCCTAAGAACTTAAAAGCCAAGTGTCCGAGGGAGGGTAAGGAAGCGTCATGGCAGATTAGTATCTTAAAATGTGTAGTACTTGCAGAGCTTTACAAGTTCTTGCTTTAGTTGAATCTATTGCATAATATGGGATGATGGTGCAGTTTGTTCAGATATGCCAAGATGAAGTCGCTACACTGAAAAATTTAGTCTTATATCATGCTGATGCAACAGCAGTTATTAATCATCTGCTGTGAAATTCAGTTTACCATCACAAATACAACTATTTTAAGTAAGAAGGAGTTTGATTTCTTTAATTCTTGTGCTTCAGGATGTCACATTCTTTAATATGTTAACTTCTTATACACTAATACCCTAACTTCCCAATGCTGATTCATACAGTGTTAAAAGTGAGCTTTTATATTGTAAACTACTGTAAATGCATTCAATCCTATTGTGTAAACTCAAAACCATGTGAAAATTCAAGTTTCGTTTGCATTTATCTCCTTGCATTTAAGCCAGAATCCTGTATTATTCCACTACAGTTTCATTAGATTTTAATGATGCTTTGCAGTTAATTAGGAGAACCTATGCTTTAATTACTGAAATTTCCTTCCATAGTTTCCGCATGTCCGGTTTTATAGATTATAAAAATGCAGTTAGAGCCATAATCTTCAACTCATGGTAAGCAGTGTTCTCTGGTCTGTAAGATAGTAGTGGCTGCTTAGCTAGATAATTAATATGGCTGTAAAATCTGTGACTTAGGTTTTTAACAATTTTCCCTTGGTAAAGACTTGCCTAAACTTAGGCCTGGATCCAAAGCCTATTTAAAACAGTGGAAGGATTTCAGGAACCTCTGCATCTGGACATCACTAGTTGCATCTAATCGAACTTCCCAGAAAAGCCCATGTTACAGAAGAACAGAGACAAGATAAAAGTAAGAACTTGAGCACCGGTTTGAATATTTTGGTGTTTTGTATCCCTTACAGCCCGCAAGTCTGCAAAAGCAACAGCACCGGCGGCCTGTAGTGCCCGCACTGAGCATCCCTGAGTCTGTACGAGTGTAAGGATCAGGCAGTTTGCTTTCAGCTGCAGGACTGTAGGCAAAGCCAGCATTTGTTTTAGCAAAAGGGTGGAAAGCTGTGTTACAGCCAGGCATCCTTTCTACCTTTATCTCCACTCAGGAAGGTGTTACAATGTCCTTCACCAAAACAAATGCGAAAATGTTGTAAATCCCAGCTGAGAAATGATAGAAACAGTGGTACAGTCCCAGAGAGTAGTCATATAGAGTGGATCGTTTCTCTTGCATTAATTCCTTCATTACCCCTTCAATCCCTGTTGCAAGACCCTCTGCATTTAAATCTAATCCATCTGCACTGACCCTAGAGCAGCAAGTGGATGGGAGCACACTGTAGGGATCTCTAAGGTACACGGAGTCAAGTCAGATTTATTACTGTAGACACAGTGGGGCTACTGGCTAGTGGGATGACATTGCACCTGCAGGTGACGTGCTAAATCCAGATAGTGCTCCAGTGTAGGTTGGAATAAGGAATTATTGCCCCAGGTCTTCAATTGCTTCTCTGCACTGCTTTGTCTGACAGCCTGGACGTGACCTCAGGGGTTTCTTCCAGTCTAGTTTTCAAAGCTCCAGTAATGAGATTCTGACCAGTCTGTTGTCTGGATATCTTTGCATCACATGATTTCCCATTCTCCTTAATTTGTATGAACTTTTCAATAAGCTTCTTATTAGTTTGCAAAACACGTGTGTTCATGACATGATAATTAGTGAGGAATTTCTCAACTTTTCAGTTTCCATCAGACAGCTCAGACAGTTTCCGTCATCCAAGGATGTTTTTCAACCTAACATACAGTATTACATCCTAAACTGTTCTAAATATATCTGCATTGTCACACTGGAATGTGTTTTGCAACCTCATTTGCCACAAATTTATAATACATTTCATTCAGTCACTCAGCATGTTGAAATGGCTTTGTTTTGAAATCCAAATTCAAAGAACAAGAAGGTTAATGTACTAAGAAAGAATGAAATTTCTTATATGAGTTTTACAGTAGGTTCTTATGGTGATTAGCAATCCTAGCAATTTGATGGAGTAAAAATAAACACATGTGCATGTGTTTCTTTGATAACTAAAGATTTTAAATTCATATGCTTGAAATTAAAACATGTTAATAACTTGATTGGAATTACTACCACTACACTTATTAGTACCACTTAATATGTGTAGATTTGTAGTATCAGAGCTCCAATATGTACTCTTGAATGACAGATTCAGTGTATAGTCCCAAAGATCTTGACTAAAACTGGTAAGGATGAGATGGGAACTGAAGGCAAAGTATAAGTTAGAATGGAGGAAGTTTAATGAAGATCTAGTCTTTGCTGCTCGTGAGAGCAAACTGTCTGGAACAGAACTTTGTTTTAAAGCCCCAGTCTGTTGTCCTTGTATGTGGAAGAGGACTTCTTCTCCCACACTGAAGTCACGGTGCCTTAAGCACACAATTTTGGCTTCCCTTTTCTCCTTGGGAATAGCTCATCTTCAAATCCTGTCTTCAAACAGCAGCGCTTCAGCCTGTCTCTGAGTGTTCACAAATAAGGAATTAACAATGACACTAAAAGCATTAGTGTATTTATTATTATTACTTCAGGGGAAGCAAGTGGCCTCTGATCCATAATCTTAAATCACTTAAACATGAGAGCCCTGCTCTGGCAGCTGGGATGATATATGTAATACATGCACATGGACTCATCTTCTGCTGTAACAGTGGCTCAAACAACATGGAAATTTTTTGTACAGGTTTCGGGTTATTCATCTAATAATGAGCAGAGCTAAAGACAAAACTAAGAAGCCTCTGTATACTAAACAATACCTCTCATCCAACAGAACCTGTTTTTTTTTGAGAGAGGTAAAAAAGAGGCAGTACATTCTCTGTACCTGACCATTTTTAAGCAGCTGAAAAAAAATCTGTACAATAATAATTTGATATATGAAACACACACTGAATTCAAGTCTCTTAGTTTTTATTGAAATCTCTAGGCAGCAAATGAAAAATTTATAGATGTTAGCTCTTCTATAAGAAATAGGTCATTATACATGAAAGCCTAACAAGCATTAGCTAACAAGATGTCTCAAGGTCTCATGATAATGTTCTGAAATGTCAGTAAAACCCAAAGATTTTCTTTTCTCAACCTCTATGCTGTTGTATGGGTTAGGATTTGCTCAGAAAGCAATTTAATAAATGTCTATCTTGTTTTAGCAGTCGATTCCATCAGAAAAGACATAGGTTGAAAAAGAAAAAAAGGTATCTATTTAGTCTCAACCTAAGCATCAATGGCGATTCAAATAACAAGAGCCAATTCCACATTGCAATGACTGAAATGGAAATCATGGGAAAATAACACAGTATTAAAACTGGTCACTGCTGGCCCAATAAGCTTTCATACAGGAGAGATGGGTTTATGGTAAATAGACACAGGTTGTAACTTCATTCAATATTAATCTACAGGACAGTGCAGTTTAGTTCTGTTTGCTGTTAATAATATCTTCAAGAGCTGTAGTAATAATTAGTCATGCCCTGAGACAAATAGGGGAATCAGGCTGCCATTCCTGTGGTGTCCCGTCACATAGAAGTGTCTGTAAGTGCTGGCTGGATTTCCTCGTGGATGACCGGGGTAGAAGGCTTCCAAGCTTCGTGGCCAAAGAGAACTTCTACAAAATTAGGTGTGACAGCTACATACAATTCCCTGCTGAAGAGGGAAGGTAAAAATCGTTTGGACAAGTATTTTTGTTTCGTTGTAGAGGCGGGGTTGTTGGTCGTTCCTTGCAGATCGGGACGAGGTGAACAAGAAGTCTTCCCTCACCTCACCTCACAGAGCTGAGCTAGGACCAGGTACAGTTGCAATCCACGGTTCTTTGGAGAGTGGGATGCAGGAGAGACGGTCAGGGTCTCACTGTCCTTCACACGGGTCCAAGAGCGGGGCCTGTGCACCAGTGGGGCTTTCTGTTTCACCTTTGTGGATGGTATGGATTATTTACCTCCTGCATGCACTGTGCAAAGCCAGGAAAGATTACCCACAATTATCTCTGCCTCTTGGATGTGTTCATCTTGGGACTGATACAGATTAAACTGTGAATTTATGCTTGAGGAAATGCCAGGGCTATACAGATGGCTATGGAGCAGCTCATGAGCTTATTTTCCAGGGGAAGAAGTATCCAAATGGATGGGTCGGGTGTTTTCCTGAGCACTGCCACCAAAGGGCTGGAGCTGACAGAGGGGCTATCAGTTCCAGAGACCACATTTAGGGGAAGGTCGTCTCCAGATCTGTTTTCTTAATGCTTTCACCCTTAACTGTCTTTACATAATGCTGCATATTAGAAAACAAAGCAACCTCCAGAAGAAGCACAAAATAAAACAATCCATTGATCGACTCCATTCTTCCAATGGTGACCTTTGTCACTCCAGAAAATGTTGTGACTTGAGAAATTCTTTGATGTATGCCACATTCCTTCTGATGTTTATTTTTCTTTTATCTAGAAACTTGATTTAAATGATAGAACTCCCTGTAGTCTGCTATCTTTTGCCACATTAGAAGATCATGTGATGATTGTGCTTGGGACAGACAGTGTAGCAAACTGAAACCAATAAAACCTTTAACTGTTCTGAGACTTCTACAGCCCTTAGGCAACCTGAGATCTGCCACTTTGGGTCACTGGTGAATTTTACCAGTGTGCCAGAGTGTATCACAGACAAACCAGCAGGCCCTGTGCTGGTGAACCACTTGATTCCTTAAAACACATGGTGATGCCCCTTGTCTTCCCCTGTTTTTCAGATCTTTAGCCAGATTCTATCTGCGTTGACAATACTGAATTTAATGTAATAGAGAGCCAGTTTTTAAGAATTTTTTAATGTCTCTAATACTTGTTACTCAGTTAAAAAGTGGCTAATTTTGTTACTATCCCACTAAATCTAACCATTTTGATCACTGGTTCAGATCATGTATTGCTAACAAGAAAACAGGCAAAACTCAGCTTATTAGACCTGATTTTCAGCGTGGTTTCTGAGCATTTAAATCCAAGTGACCTTGGATGTTAGTACAAAAAAAACAGAGCACACCATTGCTGCTGAAATTCAATTCTTAGTGCCAAGATATTCAGTGATGTATTAAAGATTACCCTAATGCATGCAGGGTTAATAACTGCTCAGTTCCATACGTCACCTTTAAGTTACTTACAAAATTGCCTGATTATTACAGAAAAATGCTCTGTGATTTGCCAATCAGCTATTTTCTTACCTTTGTCTCTTTGGCCTCCATCCAGTGCCGAATGTAACACTTTTAGCCAGGCCTGCAAAAGAATTCAACACTCAAATGAGCCAAATCGTTCTAAAAATCTGAATAACTTGGTCAGGTGCCTAGCGGGTACTGTTTTTTTTTTGAAAGAACTGACTTTGATTATGGCTGCTGAATATGTCTGAAAACCCAGAGTAGCCTTTCTGCACAAAATAAAAAGAGCTATCTGTGGCCTATAACTGGTTAGAAGTTGGAGGGGTTTATTTTATTTATTGTCAAAGCTGACATTTTTTAGTATCTCCAATATATCTTATGGTTATTCATTTAGGAAACGGTCCTTGTTATTCCACCACTAGGACTGTCTAAGCTCTTTGCTTGAATGTCAGTAAAATATCCTGAAGCTACAACCCGGAGAAAGAAAGAATCCTGTGTGCTGAAACAGAATTGCAAGCAGATAGCATTCATGATTCACTGGCCTCTGCCCTCTTTGTTAACAAGTCTTAACAGATTCTGTAATATTTGCTAAGCCATCCTGTAGTGTTTTCCAGCTGGGGAAGATTTTTTTTTAAAATCCTTAAACCCATCCTAAAAAGACATTGTTTGGACACACTCTTAATCTGTACAGTTTTTGTTTCGATTCATTTGCTTTTCTTTGAGTTCTTTATAATCTCTACTCCCTGTAGAGTTCTTTGAGCTGTTCAAGGGGCTTATCTTAAACTGCCTGAGCATGCTGAGGAAATGGATGGGAGAGGAGAAAAATCAGATGGAACCTCCTTGGGAATTTTATTCCCCCCCCTTACAGGTCTCGAGCTGAAAAGGTAGTGAGATGTTTTGTGCCAGTTCCCTGTGAGTCTTCCAGAGCTGGTTACTGCCTTTCCCAATCTCTAGGAGCAACCACAAGCTTTTCACTCACCTCCAGCATTTTACATATGCCATAGGGTGCTCTAGAGATGACAGCGGTGTTGCATCTCTGCATTAGGTGTCGTTGTGTTGGGTATGTATCAGCTGGGTGCCATGTGATGATGGCAGGGCTCAGCAATTGTCTTATACTGACTTTGAGGAGGTTTAATTTTCTGTGCAAAGAAGGAAGTGATAAATGTTATTCTGTGCTTTACTTTCTCCTCTCTCAGCTTTATAGTGGTTCAGGTCTTTATGGATACATGTGTACTTTTCACGTGTGGCATGGAGCCTTGCTCCTTTTCTGGTAGAAACACAGCTTATACAGCCTGCGAAGATTTTCCTCTGGGTAGAATTCGAGTTTCTCTTCTGACTTTGCATCAAAACGTAGCAGGTTCTGTTCTTTCGTGCTGCTTGGATGCATATGGGAAAGCTGACTGCAAAATCTGTGGCTACAGATTTATTACAGAGCAACTTCTGTAGCAGCACAAGCATCTGGTCCCTGCAGACTGCCTGCTCCAAGTCATGTGCTCCAAAACCATCACTTAGTAAAGCATTGCAGTCAGCAACCTTAATATCCTGGCTAGTTTATAAACTACAGGTTTCACTGAGAAAGGTCTTGAAATCTCTAAGGAAATTTCCTTTTCAGAAATTTGTCTTGGTGGTTTTTGATATGCTGCCGAAAGAATACACAAGCTAGAACAAATGTCCCAGCTGAACTTTGGTTCTACCGACATGAAGTGTTGGAGGTATTTCAGTGAAATGGTAGATTGAGCATTACAGGGTATCCTCTCCCTTAAACTGAATTCCTCTTTTACACCCACGTCTGTGCATTTGTACACCAAATGGACTCACGTACAGCCATATTGCCACTAGTTTGTATCTTTTTAGTTGCATGCTGCCTTAAAAATGCTGAGATCTCAGTAAGAGCATTTCACAACAGGAATGTTGAAGTCTTGTGTTATCAATAAGGGATCATTTTCAGAAGAATATTTATCTGAATTTGAAGTGCTCATTTTCTCATTTTCTGCTTTTAGGATCTTTGGACTATTTATCATTAGCTTCCAAATGCTTCTGTGTGATCCTATATCCTTTTATGTGTCTTCTTTGGAAGCAGGAAAATTACTACGTACTGTAATCTGTGTCACCAATGACCCCTTTCTACAGTACAACTAATAGAGAAGCTGATGACATATGTGAGACTCCTTCTGAGTTCATGATGTTGGTATTTGTAAAGACGAAAAGAAATGCTGCAAAGTCACATTGGAGCTCACGAAGTCCTGTGCTTGGACCATACAGTAAACATACTATTTTGAGAATATTGAGATTGTCTATCTTTGCTCTTTTTTCCCCCTACATATATCTACATTTATCTTTATCAGTCAAACCCCCTTTGCCAGATCTTTTAATACTATTTCTTTTAGTTGTCATCTGTTTCATTCTCTATTCCCAGTACTTGTAGTGTAGCAGATAAGAAAACTGAAATAAAGAATATTTGTTCCTGGCTAACTCTTGGATCATTACTCATTTACTGCTGTACTAGTTGATAAGTGATATCTCCATATATCTCCATGCAGTAATATGTCATTAGGAGAATCACTTTATCATGACATCAGAAAATTCCTGAATTATGCTTTCTCAGACTTTTTCTGTGCAATGGAATTTTTTCTGTCTCTTCATATTACAGTGTGTGATGATACATATGTTTGTTGTGTCTATAAAAAGAGTAATGCTTTGAGTGCTCACTTTTAATACTCTTTATTTAACTCTGTATTTGTGAGGAAACAATATGTTGCTTTGCATCCAAGTGGCTTTTATTCTTGAGGGACAAAATTAATTTACATTCCTAAAACCAAAGGGTCCCGGAACATCTCTGAATCTTACAGTAACAACCTCTGCAATAGTTTAACCATTTTTTCCTCCAGTTTGGAAGCTTAAAAAATAAAATTTGGAAATCAGTCATGTATGAACACACACATTTTTCTTAAAAGCAGTGTTTGAGAATTTATAGCTCATGGCCTTGTTAAGTCAAAAGCATTTACATTACTGAAAATATTAAAGGGACGTAAAAAACTTCTAACCATGATTTATGCCCAAGAGTAGATGAAAATTTAAAAATCATCAATCATGATACAAAAGAAAGCAGAATTTTTCATTAAATTACTATTGAGAATAAGAAAGATGGCATGTTTCTATTTTATTGTAATAAAGACGGGCTTTCTGTTTGATCCAGAAGTAGGGCTGAGGTGAAACAATCACTCTCAAGAGTAATTTTTGTTTTTTACTGGAAAAACTAAGGTGTGCCCATATTTCTAATGGTAAATGGAATGACTCAGGTAAGTATAAGTTTGTAAAATTGACATTTGCCCCTAATAAAATTATAGAAATGTGATATGGACTATGGTCAACAGTGACTCAGACAAGACATTATTACTAATGCAAATGATGGTTTATGGAGAATAGGTCTTGTCAAATGTGTTCATTATTAATTTTTATGATAAAACAGACTTATTCAGGGTATTAAATGTGTTCCGTACAACATTTTGTTACAGAAAAACAGCATTAAACCAAATTGACATATTCTGGTTTATATCAAATAAAACCTAATTATCTGGTAGATCTAGGAAGGTGGGTTTAGGTGATAAAACCTCATGCTGTGGGGAGGTTTCCAAAGAGATACTGTGCTTCATAGTGTTAGGCACAAGAAGCATCATCTCTCTTGTTTATTCAAGATGCGATCAAGAAATGACCTGGTCATATTCTATAAAAGCCTACATGTGGAAGAAATTTCTGATGACTGCAGGTCTTTTATCTGAGCAACAGGATGAGATCTACTGGCTGTTGGCTGAAAATTAAAAAAAAATCAGTTCAGAAACAGCACATGTTTTAAAAGAGAGAGTAGCTTTCCATTGGAACAACTACCCTGTATCATTTGAAAACATTAAATCAAGGCCTTCTAAGCTATGATTTTACCAGGTATTCTGGGATTGATATGAAAATTATGAGTGCAAGAGGTTAGTGCAGATCACTGCAGTAGTCCCTTCTAGCCTCAAGTCAGTCACAGTACAGAGGATAGGAGAATAACTTCTACTTCACCTTTTTGCATTCATTATATCTAGTGGGAGGTGTCTCCACCTATGGCAGGGGGGTTGGAATTCAATGATCTTCAAGGCCCCTTCCAACCTAAACCATTCTGTGATTCTATGATCTTTGACCACAAAGGAACTTTGATCTACTGAAATAAGAAAGGGACTAAATGTCATTATTAAACTAGAAATTGTTTACTATTTTCCCATTCTATGGTTTAGGACCTTTAGTGATACTTCACAATAATATGTTTTCAAACCGCTTCTGCATTAAACAGAAATGACAATTGTGGCTTTACTTCAATATTAACATGACCATTTGCCTCAAAGTTTAGTCAGGGCTACCAAAGTCTCCCTCTGTTTGCTAATATTCAGTGGTAGTCAACACATTGACCCAATGTCCCTGTCTTTCACACAGTCTGCAGAGCAAGCTGCCAGATTAATTCTATACAATGAGAAGTTAATCAGTACTATTGATCTGCAGTCTTCTTTATATGAGACTTCCAGAGTGTTGTTAATCTCATGCTCTTTTCTATTGTTTATCCTAGGAAAACTTTAAAAAGTTTTATATGTTTCTCAATGCAATTAGCTACCATGCATTTTAGGGTTTTAAGGATGTTAGTGTGTTTAGAAGGATGTGCAAATATTAAACACACAGTTTACAAATCTAACAAGACCCACAGGTTTTCACTTTCTTTCTTCAGGTGTATTTGTGTTACTTTTTCAATAGGGAAAGCTATTTAAGGTAAGAAATTAATTAAAGGTCTTGATCCGCTATGAAGACATCTTCGTGTTCACAGGACAGTTTTTCACTCACCTTTACTTTACACTTCATAAGGTTTCATAATACTTTCTTTTTGCTCTAATCTCAAGATCTTTGGATTTTCTAGTCTGTAAGCCCTCCAGGGCAGGTTACTTATTATATGTCTGTATGGCACTGAAACTAAACCCTACGTGTGTTTGGATACGTCTCGGTAAGTGGTCATCTACATCAAGACTTTTGAAGACTAGGTTTCTGGATGTGAGCAAAAAGTGGTGTTTTCTATTGTGAATGGTGCGTCTATGCATGTCTTCAAGCTCCTTCAGCTCTGAGTGTCCGTTCTGTGCTCCTGCAGGGATTGAGCGTAGCAGCGGGCAGATAGTCTGGGCACCAAGTCTGGAGGGATAACCACAAACAGGACATAGTAGTGCCACCCGCAATTCTGGAAAACAAGCGTGAAAACTTTTAGGGATGAGAACAGTGTAACAGAATAGTCCCTTCTTCCACATCACCCTTTCAGCTGCAGTGAAAGCAGTAGATGGGTAGAAACAGACTACCCCAATTCAAGATAAAACTCCCACCAGAAGCCTTATGAAATAACTGGATAGATGGATGAATCTTAAGATCCACCCAGACAGATCTTAAGATCCATCCATTCAGATATTTTATAAAGTGCGTGCTGGCCCAGTATCATGTTCCCAGCTGATTATTTTTCATCTTTCTTTTATTCAGGTTCTCTCAATTTGCCCAAAGGACATGAGAGCAGATATTTGCGTACACCTAAACCGGAAAGTTTTTAACGAGCACCCTGCCTTCCGGCTGGCTAGTGACGGCTGCCTGCGAGCCCTGGCTGTGGAGTTTCAGACGATCCATTGTGCCCCGGGGGACCTCATCTATCATGCTGGGGAAAGCGTTGATGCTCTTTGCTTTGTGGTCTCGGGATCCCTAGAAGTCATCCAGGACGACGAGGTGGTGGCTATTTTAGGTACTGTGATCTCTATTGAAATGCTTGTGGTTTGGATATATTTACCTTCTGCTTAGCTCTGAATATTAACTAGGCTCGCCTAACGTCAGCTGGGACTACAGGAGGCTAGTGGTTGTCATAAGATGGAGAAGTCATGTCTCCAGAGACACTACTCTAGAAGCAAACCCTTCATCTTTTGTGCCATTGGGAATGCTCTTTCTGCCCAGTATGGCTCACTGGTCACAGTTACAGTGTCTCTGAGCAGAAGAGAATGGCATCTGTGTGCTTGACATCTTTTAAATAGCCTGGTAGAGGAAATGCACGTTGTCTCTCAGGAGGATTTCCACATTAACCTTCACACTAGAATTTTCATTCGTCTGTATTCTAGCCCAGCATAACACCTGCAAACAATCTCTACAAGAAGCAAAGTTGTCACTTCTAGTGAATTGGCTTTACAGAAAATAGTCTGATCGGACTATGCAAAGAGATAGGGATGCACCATCTATCCAGCCACAGTTGTGAGAAATCTGTGTCCTGGGGGATCTCCAGGTTAATCACCCTGTCACTGAGCTGTCCTGTCTGGTTTGCCAGCAGTGGATGGTAAAGAGCCTAATGCAGACTCCTCACCAGCTTGTATGGGATTGGGAAAGGTGTAGCAGATGGTGGGACTCAGTTGTCAGCACTAGTGTTGAGGCAGGAGTCATCCTTAGAGGCAGAACAATGTAGAGGGAAGAGCTGGTGGCTCTGCATGAAAACCATTCAGAGGCTGTCTTGCCTATTTAAAATAGACCCATTTATTGTAGAACTCATCTTCTGTTCAATATTAACTATTTGCCTTCTCTTAAACTGGAGCTGTGGCTCCCTAAGGGCAAATCTAGTTGGTGGCCTAGGGGACCTCCCACACCCCACTGAAGCTCTGTACTGCTTCTTCCCTGTAAGGGTGGCTCCAGAAGGGTCCATGGGTCCCTCTTGTGTCTCACGGGGACAATCACTGTGAGATAAAGGGTTAAACTTGGGAGTTGCACTGGTGTGTGTGAAGAGGGCAAACATGGGGAGTCAATACTGGTCATGAATCAGGGCTTGAGCTCCTTCCCAACTGGCAGCAAGGCGGAATAGAGGAGAAATGAGGACAAGCATGTAGCCAAAGAGACTCCTCATATGTTGCTATACAAGACTGCATCCTGCACTGGGGTGAGACTGGGCGCATGTGCAGGTCTGTGGATGGGCAGGGTCGAAAGTGGGCCTGTGTGAACCTCAAGAGGTTTGACATGGCCAAGTGCAAGGTCCTGCACCTGGGTTGGGTCAACCCCTGGTATCAATACAGGCTCGGAATGAAGGGATTGAGAGCAGCCCTGCTGAGAAGAACTTGGGGATACTGGTGGATGAAAAGCTGGACATGAGCCGGCAATGTGAGCTCGCAGCCCAGAAGGCCAACCATATCCTGAGCTGCATCAAAAGAAGCATGTCCAGCAGGTTGAGGGAAGTGATTCTTCCCCTCTACTCCACTCTGGTGAGACCCCACCTGGAGTATTGCATCCAGCTCTGGAGCTCTCAGCGCAGGAAAGACATGGACCTGTTGGAGTTGGTGCAGAGGAAGGCCACAAAAATGAGCAGAGGGCTGGAGCACCTCTTCTATGAGGAAAGGCTGAGAGAGTTGGGGTTGTTCAGGCTGGAGAAGGAAAGGCTCCAAGGAGACCTTATAGCGGCCTTTCAGTAGTTAAAGGAGGCCTACAGGAAAGATGGGAACAAACTTTTTAGCAGGGCCTGTTGTGATAGGACAAGGGCTAGTGGCTTTAAACTTTAGATATAAGGGAGAAGTTTTTTACAATGGGGGTGGTGAGACACTGGCACAGGTTGCTCAGAGAGGTAGTAGATGCCCCATGTGTGAAAACATTCACAGTCAGGTTGGATGGGGCTCTGAAGAACCTGATGTAGTTGAAGATATCCCCTGCTCATTGCAGGGGAGGTTGGACTAGATGACCTTTAAAGGTCCCTTCCAACCCAAACTATTCTATGATTCTGTGACTTCATGCCCTCCCTGAGGGCATAACCCAGGTCCTCCCAGCTGGAGAGTATGAACTCAGGAAAAGGCACATTCATGCTCTTTTGAAATACCTGCTGCAACTTTCTGTATTCTAGTGTATACTAAGGTTTTTAAAAAGAATGAATCTGTTTCCATATTCAGATGTGAAGTCATTATGGTGAAAGCTCCTAAATCTGCAATTTCCATAGTAAAATATTCCTTGTACTTCAGCTCACTGAACCATTTCATTTTTATTATTAATCTCAGTGATGAAATCTTATATTTGCTTATAGCTATTTAAAAAAGAAAAGCTTTAAGAGTAAGTAGCAGCATTTAAACAAATAAATGATTTTCTGGGTATTACAATTAAAACAAACAATAAGTATGTAATTTAGTGAACTAGAAGCTGTCACTAAATGGATGACATGCAAAACTTTATTGCATTTACTAATGAATATTGCATGTTTGGAACGACTGTAAGAACTTTTTTTTTTTACCTTGTAGATATGGTAAATCCGGTATCTATGTTACTCTGCACTTGGCTGGAGAGACCTTTAACCATATCTAGTTAAAGTGAATTACCTCTAATTACAGAAAGTGCCTTCGATTCTTCCTAGGCTGCTGACAGGCAATCCAATGACTCAGAGCTATGTTCATTGTGTACTGCAGGAACTGGCAGAATGTGTAAATGTAACTTAAAGCAAGATAAACTGCTTCCTCTAGTCATAGAACACGCTGAAGAGTTTCTTCACGCTCTTGACAGATTATTTAACAGAATAGTGAACTGAGTAATTATGAGATGTCATATCCTAAAAATTCACTTGTGGAAGAAAATCCCTCCCAGATGTAGCTGCAAAGACATTTATAGTGGCAGCTGTGGAACCTGGAATAGCGACGGCAGATCAGACAGTGAAGAACATAATTTTTATTGATCTGTTCTACCTTGAGAAGTTCAAGCACAAGGAAAGTGAATCTGCCTAAGGGAGAGACCAGGTTTAAAAGCCTCTGCCTAATGTGAAAGCCTCTTTAGTCTGCTTTGAATACTCCAAGCATCTGCTGTCACACTGGGTTTCCTAGGGAAAGTCAACTTATGGGGTTGTACTAACAGTCTGTCCCTCTTCCCCATCCCCCAGCAGTAACCTAGAGTGGAAATGCAGTAAGTATCCTTTGGAAATTTGTCCTCATTAATTTCCTCTATGAGAGCAGGAACGTGGCAGGACATGCTGTCTGCCAGCCTCTGCTCCTTGCAGAGCCATCCATTTCCTAAGTTTGATTTGGAACCGGTACTTTACAGTTACTGTGTAGTGTTATTTACTATGATAGTGTTATTTGCCTTGCTTAGAGGGAGATAGAGAGAAGGTGTGTCCTTTTTTTTTTTTTTTACCATGCTCACCCGCAGATGGAAATTTTGGTGTATTCTTAAAGGTGGAATATCCTAGAAAAGTGAATCAGGTAGGAACACCAAAATGGGTTAAGAACATGCATCTTCCATCTCTTACACTCATGCTTCTGTCTAAAGTGCAGGGCTTCGTTCTCCCTCGGGTTCCAGTATGAATCTCTCTTATGATGTCACTGCTTTTGCTTTTACCCCTTCTCCACCTCCCCTTGTTCCCCACATTCCCTTCCCTCGCAGCCACAGTGAGTTGGCACATCCAGCCTCCCTGCTGGCCAAAATGGCGTCCTCAGGAGACTTGTGAGTCCTGTCCAGGTGCTTTCTGCAGGCTCCACTGTGGATACAACCATTCTTTTGCTCAACAGCAGTTTTCCTGTTCAATGGCCCCAGCTTTGGCATTTCTTGTGCTCAAAAGCAGGTGAAACCCAGTGATTGACAGGGCAACTTGCAGCCCTGTGACGTTTTGTTCTCCCATGGTTTAGTTTTATTCTCATTTGTGGGTAATTAAATGCCTGGCTGCTGCACTAATCAACATTACAGAAATTGGTACAATAAGAGAATGAATGCCATTGTAGATCCACAGTTTATAGGACTCATTAATGAAGATACCTAGGTGCCCCATTACATTCTCCTCATTAGTTATCTCCATTTCTCGAGGACAGTCTCCCACCTTTTGCAGGTACTGACTGCTGCTGTAGCAGAGTGCACCACATGCAGAGCTGATGTGATGGGATGCTGCTTCCCTGGAGAAAACAAGATCCAGTCATTTTAATGTAACTTATCTGTAGTTGCCAGGATAATAGAGAAGGGCAAACAGTCTTGTCTGTAATTATCAAAACTTTCCTAGCAAGCGAGGTGACCCTGAGAAGGCACATCAGTAATTTTCCCCCGTCTCAAGCAGGAGTAAACAATTTAACTGCCACTGCTCTGCATGGGGAGGTGTTATCAGTGGAGGAGTCTCGGGGTTTGAAGTCCCCCAGGCTAATGAAATGAGGCATCTGCTAGCAGAGGGCACCAAACAATTCACCCTGCCACAATTACCCTGAATTTGCTCCTGGCAAGGAGTTTCATGTAAGTGGCAATGCCAACCAAGTGTCTCTGGAAGCTGCTTCCCAGGGTCTACGTAAGTTGTGCAGTAACTTAAACGAGGCAGATTGATTAACAAGGTTTAAAGAAGTCATTTTGCCAGTAGAAAAATAATGACCCACCACGTTCACATATTGATTGGAGGAATTGATCAAAAATAATATTGCTCAAACTGCATAGCGATAAAAATATATTGAGCAGTGAAATCCTAGTGGGGGTTCTTGCTGAATGAATTCAATTTTGATAGTCAAGCCAGAAGGAATATAGATATAATAGCTCATGTTTGAGCCACACTTAGGGTCCTCATCCCATATGTATTCAATTAAGTTGTTATTTGCCTTCACGTGTTGCATGTTAATTCTCAGCATGTTCTGCATATAGTCCCAGAGCAACCTGTTGTTTATTGGATGTATTGTTTTTAGGCAAGCCAGAGTTTCACTTATTAAAGGTCTGCTTTATGAGTTATTTCCAAATGTTTGGTCTGGGAAGGGGATGTTGTGCAGTATCAGAGGAGTTAAGGAAAGAGTGTGGATGGCATGTCTTGAATTTGGTATGACAGCTGAAAATAGGGATGAGTCTTTTTCTACTCTTAATCTTACATGTGTTTGGACGTCAAAAGTCTCCTACCAAATCACACAGGGGAAAGTTCTTCGGAGGCTGAGAAAGTAGCTGTTGCGTTAAAGGGCAAAGTAATTTGGCAGAAAATAAACCTACTTGTGTTCCAGCCTGTATCAGAGGGGCTGGGGGCGGCTAGGCTTAGATTTTGAGTGATGCCCAATTCAGCGTTAAAAGTCTGGTCACGTTCAATATGTGAATTGAACTATCACGATTACAGATGCACTAATAACACCATACACAATTTGATCTAGCAGCGTTCCATGAACTAGCACAGCCACACTTAAGAAGTTGGGTTGTGTTCCCTATGAACTCTCATGGCTAGATTAGTGAAAAGTGTAGTTTATTGAAGCAATGGGTGCACAAGTTCTTTTGGATCGTCGGTGATAGTTACTGTCTGCAAAGCACGTGCAAATACTAAGATATTAGTAATACAGCCTGGCTACAAATGTATTCAGTTATAAAACAACTCTATAGAGATTTCTAAGTTTCCCGGGAAGCACTTGGTATAGCCAAGTGTTTGAATCCTACCCACAAGCGTCCTTATGGGGGGGAAGAGAAGCTCACCCCGTTGACTGATCCCAGACGTCAGGGGTGGTCAGTGATGGTATTTCCCTGACTGCGATGGTATCTTCCCTGACATTCCTCCCCTCTTAAGCTATTTTTATACTATTTTTTACCTTTCAGGTGGAGCTTGAGGGACTCCAGTCATACATACTTTTGTTATCATTGGTGTAAAATTCTCTCCCTTCACCTTTAAAGTTATAGACTACGAAAAATTCAGAGCACAGACTCCATGAGGAGTGCTCGCACCTTGGAGGCGGGTAGCTTTTGGGATGGAGGTGTGTTTTGGTATTATAATGACATTATAATGAGCAAAGTTCACCCGAAGGATAGCATTTTGTCAAAAAATGACAGATCGTTGGCTCAGGGTAACAATTAGGCAGCTTATCAGTTTCATAAGGCCTTCAAGGATTCCATTTGACCTTCAAGTTCCCATTTTATCACAGAGTTTGGCTGCGGTGTCTCCACTCCAATCCATCCTCCATACCATTTTTCTCTTAGAGTTAATGCACCAGACTCCCCCAGTGTCGTTAACACCTAAGGTTGCCTAGGGAACCTTTGTGAAACGTATTCTTTGCGCACCAGCTGCACTCTGCCCCGAAGGTTTCATCGAAGCTGTACTTTTCTTCAAAATGTGAATATAACTTAATTTCTAAGTCATCTCCAGCAATTATCCCATAGTAGCAGCTCCCATTTAGATGAGCAGGAGACCAAGGCGCTCCATAACTCTCATCCATGGGTATTAGTAATTTGGTGTTTGGGATCCATGCGTCAACACTTTGAATTTCCTTGGTGTTATACGGCCAGGCATGTGCTTTGCGCAGTACAAAACTGACCCATGTGTGATGCACTGTATGATGTGAAAAACTGTCAATCCAATTCCATCTCACAGTATTAGTAGCTAATTCTGTGATTTTAATTAGTTTAGTTGCAGCTTGGGTTTCTTCTCAAGTGGAAGGAAGGTGGCAGAATTTGCCCCTGTCAAATCAGCTCTTGATATTTTATACTGAACTTTTTTTTTTTTATTTTTCATTTGAAGTAAAGCAAGGCAGACTAATTGTGAGGGTTTCCCTGGGTTTGTGACATGCACCTGGTAGCTATTTACAGAACAGCCTGTGTCCTATTTCATCTATAGGAAAAGTCCTTTTTGTTCCAATGAGTTAAAGCTCTAAGATAACTGAGGGAAATATTCATAAAGGAGAGGGTTGAGTTTTTTTCAGCTAGCAGGACTGCAATAATTATAGTGATGCAGTTGGTTTTTTTTTTTGAAGTGCTGAATCTCAAAGTATTTTGCAAAATATTTGAAGGATTACTGATCTGAGAACCAACATGACGTGCTGCTCTGCACCGTGCAGTTCTTCTTAAACACATTCCTTGGAATAAGTCATATCTTGCAGGTCTGGATTGGCATATGCAGTACCATGTAAGATTTAGTCCCACTGATACTTGTTCAAAAGTGTTATTAGCTCTTACTGACGAGAGTTGAAGGGGACATAAAATTTTTCACATTATTTTGCAAATTTAAAATATTTTTGTGTCTATCTGCATGATAGTTAACTATAATAAGAAGCATCAATCTTAATTTAGTGCCAGCTGGTGTGTTATAGATGTGATTTTCAGCCTCCAATGTCAGAAAGATTCTTTTCACTGAATTGAAATGCTTTTGAATTAGACCTGCACGCTTCACTGCCAAACCTAGGAGCTCAAAAGTCTTGGCAGCACAAGAAAAGGAAAATTCTTTAAAAATCATGTGATATATTTCTTTTAAATCAGACTAACAGTTCGAGGCAATCTGATTTGCCTTATGAGTTTTGAAGATGGTGGGAACGGTCATGTTTATTTCTTCAGTCAGGAGGAATAGAAACTTATTTCTATATAAAATCAAAATGGAGATATCCTATCTCCAGGAGCTGGGGCTTCTAGAAAAATATGAAGTGCTGGGAGACCTGCACTGAAAGTGAGAGAGATGGGGACCATAAACCCTTCACTTACAGGATAATATCTGTATAGACCTTTTGCTCTTCTTGCAGCAGTCCTGAATGCTGGAAGAAAGGCAAATTTCTTTTGTGTTCTAGGTGCAGATGGGGAAGGTTGCACTGTGTTAAATAATGCAAAGTACCTTTGCCAGCATGGACTTGGATCTTTGGCACGGTCTCTTGTTACTGTTTCTTTGGAGGCTATTTTGACAATCTTTCAAATGGTAGATATGCTGTGTTTTCTCATCGTTCTGCCCTTTCACATGTTATGTGCAGTCCTGTAGAGCTGGATTTCTGACTGATCAGTGCTCAGCTCTGATGTGATTTTCAAGGGAGTTCTGGCCCTTCTGAATGCCATAGGAAAGGCTGAGATTTTGTTGAAAGCAGTCCCAGAGGCAAGGAGCCCTCTCTCACAGTCTCGTAGTCATCTCCACACATCAGGAAGCACTGATGTCCCGGCTGGCAGGGATAGCTGATGAATTTGCACCGCTACATCACCCTCATCTTCTCCAGATCCCCTCTTCAGACATAAACAGCTGTATTATCTAAGTCCAGAAATCCAGCCAGCCCAGTAGCCTGTCTCCAAAAATGGCCAATAGTGGATGTGCAGGAGAAAGTAGGAAGATTAGGTAAGCAAACAGTGATACTTCCCCAGAATATTCTCCAACCTTCTATTAAACTGTGTTTTAAGGTCTTCCTCACCCAAAAGGAAATCTTTTGTGTTTAGTAGCCACAGATGGATTTTATTCCATGAATACATCCCATCATTTTGTAAACTTGTGCAACCACCCCCAGTGTCCCATGGCAAAGAGCGGCGGAGCTTACCTACTCACTGCACCATCACAGAGCTGTGTGCTGCTCTGGGTGACAGGAGCGGAGTCCCTCCCTGCTCACTGGACTTCTACCTCAGTTTGAGAAAGATCTGTCCTGCAGCCAGAGGTTTCACTGCACATGTATAGACACAGGCAGATATATTTCCATGAATATATGTACCAGTACATGTACTTACAGCTGCAGGGGCTTGATATTTGGTCGCAGACCTCCACCTCTGTGCATGCTGCCATCATGTCATGGCTATCGGTACCTGAGCTAGTTAGATAAGTGTTTTCTCTCCATGATACAGTTTTACTGATTCTGCAACAAAATCAGTCTCTACTTTTCATAAGCAACAGAAGATTTGAGCATACAATGGTGGAAAGCCTACATTATTCATCATGTCTGGCTTTTGCTAGTGTGACTGATGGGAATTTGGAGGTGTTTTAAAATGAGGGGAAGGGTAGCTGGCCTATTAGCTTAGACTGCACAGCACAGAAAAACACCTTATCACCTTAAGACGACGTCTTGGTTCCTTTTATATGTTTTGTCTGTGTGGTTTTCTACCAAAAATTTATTCTTTCATTGCCTGCCCAAACTTTCTCCCAAAGGCCCCACCAAGTTCTCATGTCTACTAGGTATTTCTTAGCTCAGTTTCTGTCCCCATCTGGAGAAGGATAAATTTTGCCTTTACATAGATATATATGGGTTCTGAGACGCTATTTAACAAGAGTGTTTCCTCTCTGAGTCCAAGGACTTTTTCATTCCCTTTGCAAGCTCCTGGGGAGTTTCATAAGACCCTTAAGATCTACCTGAAAGGTCCAGGGCGTGAGCTGCTGTCTCACAAATTGGCAAGTCAGTCCATGGTGCAAGGCTGCAGAGAACTGCCACTGCCCTCCCCCCCCCCCGCCTTTTCTGTATGGGACCATTATCAAAATATAAAAGATAGAATAGTGTATAGAAGTGTTGTTATCTATTATATAGTTACATGATGCCTCTAAATACATATACAAACATGCATGAATAAATATGTATATTTTATGTATGGGCATACTTACATAATACACCAGCAAATTTTTGTCTATATTTAGAATGATACCAGTCTAGCTATTACAGCAAAAATTGTGCCTGTCACCAACATCCTGCACATGTCCTCCTGGTTTCCGTGCTTCTTTCAGTCCCCAAATCCTTACATCCATGTTCCTGCCACCTTCAATCCAGCAGTATCCAAATCCTGACTCTCCTTTCCCTTTCCTCATACCAAGGGCAAAATGTATGCAAGCGGTTCCCACTCTAATTTTATGGTGTTCCTTTTTTTCAGCAATGCTTCAGGTACTGTGAGAGCAGGGGCAGGAGGACTTCCCAGAGCTTTACCTCCATTGAGGAGAGGTGTTCAGGCGGCTCAGCGCTCAGGGTAGTGCAGATTTGGGAGGTAACATGCTGGGGACTCAAGAAATCTCTAGAGAGAGGCTTTGAAAAGTCTGCAGGCTGCATCAGCCCCAAGTGCCTCTGTATTCCCAGCCCAGCCCCGGGCTTTCCCTGGAGGTATGCATGGGTCGTGCAAGCGTACAGCATATACATGCCTCCGAGCAGCTGATATTTCAGACCTACCAGTTAAATTTTCTGTTGCAACCCTGAAAGGTTTTTTTTTCCATTCACTTGCGCTGTGTACAATTAAACTTGAATGAATAATTACCACTTTCTACTCAGTGAACTACAGTTAATAGGGACGGAGTATAGTATAGTACGTTCATCTCTATTTATGAGGAAAGACACATTGTTTGGGAGAATCTGGTTGATTTTGTTTTCATTCAGCACGCTCCTTAGCACATTTATAACAGGCAAATGAGACTCAGAAGTGTGTGGGGGAAATGTCAAATTCAAGAACCCTTAAACTCTTCCAAGATTTTATTCTTTCTGAAGAGAATAAACTACAACGTAAGAGGAGATTATAGCTTCACCATTCAAATCCAGTGGGTGATGGCTCATGGAAGAGTGGATAGGTTCAGTTCGTCATGTCCCAGCCTTTCTGAGGGGCCCGGTAGAGTTCCCTGCCTCACCGAATTGAAGACAACAAGAAGGTCTTCTCAGGTTTATGAAAGGTGATTTCATTTATCCGTGGTTTGGGTACACATTCTGAAACACACTGTCATGCAGGGTTTCAGGGTGAGCATCTGCTCCTTTCAACCTCTTGGCTTAAATTAACTCTCTTACCTTAAATTTGGAAAGAAAACTAGTATTTTGCTCACATTTCAGTGGAAAAATCGCAATAGTCCCTGTTACTGAATTCTGACTTTTCAAGTACGCTCTGTGGCTGCTGAAAGCAGGACTCAATTCTGTCCTGTGTCCACCTCAGAGAGCAAATGCATTAAGCAATTTTGTGCATTTCAGAAATGGTCTATTTTCTATAAATTATGTAACTGTGCTGAGTATGTCTGTAAACCAGGTTTTGAACTGTGGGTATAGACAAGGACAATTAACTGCAAAGGGTAGTTTCAAAACAGTGCATTAGATAAATGATATGTTACTAGGAAATGCTCTGTGATAAGGAGAGCATTTTAAAGCAACTTGTTTCATAAATTATACCAGCTGTATCGTGTATTACAGGTAATTTTAATTACATCAAAATATGTAGAATTAAAAGCAGTTCAATGAGAATGCAGTTATAACCTTTCTAAGGGATGATTCTGCAATACAGACTTTTGTTAGAAAATAAAAACAAGGAAATGAAGATAAGGACTTGCACTCTTTATTTTACTGTACATGAGAAATGCTAGAAATGTTTTACTGGATGCAATACCTAAAGCAGAAAGGGAAATAGAGAAATAGAGCCTCTGACCCCAAAAAGTAATAAGGTTGGATAAATTCTTACTCTGGTCTGTGTTCTCAAAATAGAGTTGAGCGAAACGTTACAAGTTCTTAAAAGGGGAAGTATTAAGATGTATTACCCTTTTTATCCCAAAACTATAAAATCACTAACCTTCTCCAAGGGGCTGCTTGAGGTACCTGAAATCAATACCACCACTGACTGATTGATTTTAGATTCCTGTTAATAACTGCTAAAATAAAGAGCTTGGATGTCATTGGGGTCTGAAACAAAAAATACCCTTTGTACCATGGTTTCTGCTTCAGGATTTGAGGTGTCAGCCACAAACCGCATGGCATGGCCCTTGCCCAGCCCATGGCTGGCATGCAGCCGGGCAGCAAGAGGCAGCTTTTGCATGCTTTAAGGTGCTTTCTGCTGCTGCCGATACTTCTTCTCAGAGCAAACATAGGGTCCAAACCTGAAAGCGTCTCTCCAGTCTGCATCCATGCTGGTGTTTTGGTTGGATCAGGAGTATGATTTTGAATCTGATGTCCTAATCCTCCCCACTTGTCCTGCTTTGGTGTCTGTGCACGGCAGCTGTCTGGGGGTGTGGGTTCCTTGCAGAGGACAGGAAACTGGGGGATGTGGAGGAGCAGATCTAATGCATTTCCACCTGTGGTGGGTTGACCCTGGCTGGACGCCAGGTGCCCACCAAAGCCGCTCTGTCACTCCTCCTCCTTAGCTGGGCAAGGGAGAGCCATATAATGGAAGGCTTGTGGGTCGAGATAAAGACAGGGACATCACTCAGCAATTACCATCACGGGCCAAACACACTTGACTTGGGGAAAATTAATTTATTACCAATCAAATCAGAGTAGGGTAATGAGAAATAGAAACTAAATCTTAAAACACCTTCCCTCCACCCCTCCCTTCTTCCAGGGCCCAGCTTCACTCCTGATTTCTCTACCTCCTCCCTCAGCGGTGCTGGGGGATGGGGAATGAGGGTTGCGGTCAGTTCATCACACATTGTCTTAGCCACTCCACCCTCCTCAGGGGGAGGACTCCTCACACTCTTCCCCTGCTCCAGCATGGGGTCCCTCCCATGCGAGACACTCCTCCATGAACTTCTCCAACGTGGGTCTTTCCCACGGGCTGCAGTTCTTTATGAACTGCTCCAGCGTGGGTCCCTTCCACAGGGTGCAGTCCTTCAGGAGCAGACTACTCCAGCATGGGTCCCCCTCAGGATCACAAGTCCTGCCAACAAACCTGCTCTAGTGTGGGCTCCTTTCCCCACGGGGCCACAGGTCCTGCCAGGAGCCTGCTCCAGCACAGGCGTTCTGTGGGGTCACAGCCTCCTTCAGGCATCCAGCTGCTCCAGCATGGGGTCTTCCACGGGCTGTAGGTGGATATCTGCTCCACCATGAACCTCCATAGGCTGCAGAGGGACAGCCTTCCTCACCATGGTCTTCCCCACAGTCTCCAGGGAAATCTCTGCTCTGGTGCCTGAAGCACCTCCTCCCCCTCCTTCTTCACTGACCTTGGTGTCTGCAGAGTTGTTTCTCTCACTCCTCTCTCCTGGTTGCTCTCCTGAAGTTTTTATCCCCCCCTTCTTAAATACATTATCCCAGAGGTGCCACCACTGTCGCTGATGGGCTTGGCCTTGGCCCACAGTGGGTCCATCTTGGAGCCGGCTGGCATTGGCTCTAGTGGGCATGGGGGAAGCTTCTAGCAGCTTCTCACAGAAGCCACCCCTGCAGCTCCCCCACTACCAAAACCTTGCTACGCAAACCCAGTACACCACTACTTGCAGCTCTTCTGTCCATGGGACTGGAGTACAGCTAGTCCAAAGTCCTCAAAATGTGGAGGTCCTCAGCATCAGCTGTTTTGCTGCACTGTGTACTGATGTTGAAATAGCCTTCAGGGGTAATTTTCACATCTGGTTGAAGTTATTTATACATGCAGGTGTCTAAGGTGTCAACCCCTTTCTTTCTCAGTGAATATTTAAATACAAACTTAAGCATAAGCCTCTACTGAAGTGGATGTGTTTGGGTTTAGAACTAGACTTCTGGAGGTGTTTAAGGTTTAAAGCTGGTTATTTAGAGGTTAAAAGTCTCAGGGAGGTTTTTGGTGGGTTTTTCAAAAGGAGCGTTGCCACTCACACTGAATTAAAAATGTTTAAACAGCCTTTAAAATGTGGTCCTTGGGCCATGGAAGCTGGCTCGTGCACCACACGGCAAAGCCATGGTGATGTGGGAACGTAGATATCATAGGCTTTTGGTAAGAGCGGGGCTCCTAACTCCCTTAGGAACAGACCCTCAGAAATATTCAGTCACCTGAACGTCAGTTAAGGGCTTATTATATTCAGGAGCCTTTGAAAAATCCATTCCCTGCATCTTCAGCTACAAGAAGACCTTTACAATCTGGCTTTTACGCTTTGTGACACTTCACAGAGCAATCTATAAATGCCTTAAAAACCTGGGGCTACTTCTAAGGCTACTCAGGTACCTCAGATACTTTTAAAACTTTTGCCCTTATTAGTTTTCACAGTTGGGAGCTTATCTTAGAATAATCAGAAGCATAAGACAGTTTGGGAAGAAATCATTTGTGTGTTGAAGAACACTGCATAAGCATTGCCTTTTAACAAATTTGTCCTACTGTTTTTCAGGTAAAGGTGATGTGTTTGGTGATATCTTCTGGAAGGAAACCAGTCTGGCCCACGCATGTGCAAATGTACGGGCTCTGACGTACTGCGATTTACATATTATTAAACGAGAAGCCTTGCTTAAAGTGTTGGACTTTTATACTGCTTTTGCAAACTCGTTCTCAAGGAATCTCACGCTCACCTGCAATTTGAGGAAACGGGTAAGGCGGCAGCTCTTGTTTTCCCCTTTCTCTCACCAAGATATTGTGCACTCTTGCAGACTATTTGCAGCGTTTAACAACCCCCACTTTACTCTTGATGTTTTCAGGTCATTGCAGATTAACTGGCCTTTCAATAAATGTTGTCGCTGTTTGTTAACGATGGCTCAATAAAAGTTACCCATAGATTTGCAGCTCTGAGAAGCTGTCCTAGCAGGGTGACATACGAGTTACATTTCTTTTCCTTTTCTTCAGAGTTACTGTTTTTTGTCTTTTTTTCCCCACTGCATAATGTGTAAAGTTATATTTTATAGTCTGATATAATACTGATTCTGGATTCCTCAGAGGTGAGGTTTCATCTCTCACATGCTGAGATGTAGGTCAGAGGACAGTCTGATGGATCTGCGTGGCATAGACCAACTGGGAGAAATTTATTGGTGTTAAATAAATAAAATGTACTCAGCAAAAGTATTGTATTAATACCTGCTTCTCTCACTTGCGTAGTTTAGAATTTTAATATGGCAAGGTTAATAAAGCTTGGTAGCAATTTTACGTTCACAGCTCACTTCTTAAACCCTCCTGCTCATTTTATAATCAATCAGCAGTGCTCACTATCCATTAGTCCTTTCAAAGAACACTCCATCTCAAAATTAATTAGCTATACGGACATATCTTGAAAACAGGTTAAGGGATTCTTTAATTCGCATTGCGGCTGCAAAATTTAATCTTTATGATTTTTTTTTAAGATTGATGAGGGTTATATAAATTTCATTTGCATAGAGAAATCTCATAACAATGATTTATAGATTATTGAGCATTAACTGTGATCCTCTAGCTGCTGAGACACGTTTTTCTGCAGCTGTACATAGGGCATCTCACCTGATAACATACCGAAGCTATCGCAGAATTTCACAAGACAATTTCAGCCTCTACAGTAACAGGAGCTCAACACAGCCAGGATTTTACTTTTCTGAGTCTAGTTTCTCTCTAGCCGCTGGAGCATCTTACAAATGCTTCTTTCAAAGGAGTTAATTTTTAGTGCCTTCATTGTGCTCATTAGTATACCAAGTATGGCGTGGAGTACCCATGGCAAAAAGCAGATGCAATGGCATTACAGTCCCCCTCTGTGCTGGAGCCTGAAAGAGCTGAATTATAATCAGGTTTGGTTCCAGGTTGTCAACTTACCTCTGACTTGAAGCTTGTTAACTCTGCTTCAGACCTGAAGAAGGGCTTTAGGGCTTGAAAGCTGGTTTGGGGTTTCTAGCTTATCACTTCTCTGTTGGTAAGATGTCCTCCAAGCCTTGACTTCAGCATCCCCCCCCTTGCCATCTCGCCTACCTGTGATGTGCCACCAGCTACAGTCCCGCAATGACTATTCTGCTCAGGCATTGCTGATGGTGATTTCATGGGACAAGTTAATGCCACATACATTGTGCCAAAATGTATTCTTTCCTTCTTAAAGCTCTGAACCTGTCACTTCAGCAAGCTTCCTGGGACTCCCCTTCCCCCATCAGCCGTGACCAGGTTGTGTACAGCAAAAACACGTACGCATCTTTTCCTGACAGGGGAATGTGCTGGAGTTCAACTCTGTAGTCCAGAGATGCATATGGGGAATAGCCTCCTGGCTGGGTTTTCATGAGTGTTTTTCTCTCTCACGCACCTCTTCTAAGGAAAATTGATTCCCCTGCAGCGCCCTGCCAGAGGGAGTAGTCCAGGAGGAAATACTCTTGAAGCTCAGGTCCCCGGTACATCTGCTATATAGCTCAGTATTAGGTACATGAACTTTGCCATAGGAGCATGACTCGGAGCAAGAAGGAACAACACTTCTAAAGAAACGTTACATTTTGCAGAAGGAAAGGAAATGTTGGTTGGGTGCATGTGTGGGCGTTACGTGAGAGTGGATGGAGGGTCAAAGGAAGGTCGTGTCAGTGTGGTACATGCAGGGTGGAGTTCATTTCACCAAAAGCTGCATGATGATGTCCAAGCTAGTCACCAGTCATCTTTATACCTATGAAGAATGGTTCCTCCCGAAGGCAATCATCTGGCCCCGCTTCAGTGCCCAGTCTGGGATGGGAAAATCATCCCCTTTCTGTTGACTTTCGAGAGGGTCCTTGATCACTAACTTTTAAATACCTAGGGTACATCAGATGAACTCCACCTATGATGTCTCCTACAGTTTTACTCAAGAACTATTTTGGGAAAAGTCTTACTTCTAGTATTACAGTAAGATGTGCTGAGCTGGAGCCTGCTTTGCAGAAATTCTGCGTATTGTTCCTAGGCACAAAATAGATCAAGCTACTTTCAACACTAGGGACACAATCCTGTTACATAAAGTTATTCAGGGGGTTGTTCTGAACCTCATATCTGCTGAAAGTATACGTGATTCCCTGTTGGGCACAGAAGTGTTTGACGGTGAGTTCATCTCTTAGGAAAAGCAGTGCCATCCAGGACAGTTTCATCAGGCGAACAGAAAGCAGTTGTTCAGGCAGTGAAATGGGGCTGACAGAGCTGTACTGTACTGCGGCAGTTTGTGCCGGAGTCATGTAATCTAAATGGAAAGAAAATCATTGTCTCTGTTAATTGATTTCAATAGAAATATACTTAGCACTTTTTCTACGTAGTCATCACTCGTAAGGTTTGACATTTAATTATAACCAAAATACACTCCTTGCGGTTCTGAGCTCAAGAAAATGGTTGTTCTCACTGTAAAAAATATATAGACAGAATTTTTCTTTCATCAGGTCTGCTCTTTGAAATACGCATGTGTGTATGTGGATGCACACACACACACACGTTTGTGCTTTGTCCCTCAACAAGCACTTAGATATAGTCCATAGACTGCAAAACAATTTAGATGTTCAAAAGGCTAATAAATTAATAATAGTACTGAGCACAAAAGGTTAGTTCCACATGACAGGGAAGAGAAAGTCATGCTGAAGTGGGAAAATAATGTTTTCTCACTCCCAAATAACATTTAGAGCCCTGGCATGTTGAATGACCTACTTAAGGCATCTGCTCAGCACGCTATTATCAACTCTGGATTTTTGTTTTCTTTTTTTGTGTGTTAGGTAGCTCAGCCATCATGCTGCATTTATGAGCCCATAAAGTGAGTGTGCCTGGTAGCTTTTCAACCTGCCGTCATCTCTCCTGCCCAGCATGGCGAGGTGGCTTTTAATTCATAATTGCAAAGTGTTGCAGCGTATCATGTTTCGTGCTCTGAAATCTTTATGGCACATCTAACATCACTAATGCATACTCTAAGGCAGAACCAGGACTTTGAACATTTTTTCCAAACAGGAAAAAATAATTAATCTGGAAAGATATTCTTTAAAATCACAATGAGGTTACATAGCCGCTTCTGAAGACTGAAAGTTATAAAGCGGTGTTTAGCATGAGTCTTCAAAGAGTTAATTACTGCCTTCTGATGTTGGAAGAGAATATTAATAATGTCTAATTCATTAAGTGCCTTTCAAGATTTCACACAGCTGGAGGAGGGCCTCTCTGCATTTTAAGCCATGGAGCTTGGCCTAAGGAGGGGAGCCCAGACAGGTTTCTAGGATGTTCAAACCTGTATAAATATATGTATATTTTATTGATTGTTGAAATTCAGGCAGGAAGGCCCACATCAAGCTACCAAATGTGTTCCCACAGAAAAAAAGTGTTCAGCTGAAATATTTTTAAAGCTTTTTTCTCCTTTTCTCACCATTGCTTCTATTTGCACCAGCTAAGGCACCATCTCCAGCTAACTGCTAGACCAACAGTCTTATGCAAGTGCAAGAAAAAAATCAAAGTGAAATTTTGGCCCTCCTGAAATCACAGCTAAAATTCTACTGTGCTTCAGTAAAGTGAAGATTTCCTCTGCAGCTTTTAAGGTACACAGTCACATACTGCTGTTTTCTACCATGAGCAGAATGAGCTGTGTTAAAGAACTGAGTCAGGGGCAGCCAGGGAAGAGGACAATTGTCTGTATAGGACCTCTGGTGCATTTGCTCTTGGAAGGTGTGCTGGAGAGTGAGCCATGGAGATGTGAGGAGAAACAAGTGCCTTTAAGGCAGTGAAATACCATCCGGAGAGGCTTGTTTCTTTTCCCTGTGATGCTCTTAAAGCCAGGAACAACACTGTGAGCAACTGATGTTATCTAATTCTTTCAGCACAGTGTGAATCTCTGAGGCTTTTTAGCCGGTGAGGCTATCAGACTGTCTGAACACACATGTCCTGTTTTTCTTTCTATTTCAGATTAGAATAATTTCTTTTTAAATTGGCTTTCTGTTTTTGCTTGAGGTTTTAATGAATCACGTGTTGTTTCTTGCCTGAATCACTTGTCATTTCTGTGTCACATAGTTTTTAGAAAAGCTTTATTTTAATTTGAATTCTGTGTTCGTGTCTCCTAAAAGTGAAGATTGTACCAAGGTTCATTCAGGATCCCCCTTCTTTTTCATTTTGAAGACTCTCCAGATGGCATGCTGTATTAGTGAGTGTCCTGATGCAGAAGCAATGTCAGAGGCAGAAATCATTGCTCTGTGTATTGGCCCTTGCTCCTGAAGGTTGCACATGTTCTGGTGAACCTGAGGACTTTCACAAGTTTTGAGCTCTGAAAGCCATTCACAATTACAGCAGCTTTATTCAGAGCTGTTTGCACTTTGCCAGCTGGTGCTCACCCTCAGTCCTGATCAGTTGTGGGGAGTGACTTGCTCACCTAGGAAGGGATCAGAGCATCATCCTTGGGTAACTGACACACAGAAATCTGTGGAGTAACTGGAACAGGACGTGCTGAGCACATCATCTGCCCAGTGGTCCGTCTGCAATGTCAGGTCCATCATCCATTTTCACCTCTTTTCAGTCTATTGTTGGGAGCTTTCTCCATGTGGGACAGTGATGATGGCAAAACCCATCTGGGAAAAACAAGTTTTTCCATCATTATTAAGAGAAGCAGCAGAGAAAAACATGCTGTTAAGGAAGCTGCTGTGACTAATAATGTAGATCAGCTGGTGAAGGCTTCAGTGGGGTCCTGGACTCCTGCCTGTCCTGTGATAGGGAGTGTGCCCATCCCCAGGCTGGTACTCAGTCCTCATCCATGTCTCACTCTTGGTACTTTCCTTCTGCACGTGCAGCTTGTTCCTCTGCTGGTTTGAGCCAGTGGCAAGGGTCCCAAGGGAGTGCAGGATCAAGCCTATGGAAAGGCAGATCCAACGGATCAATTTCTATTATGGCTTATATGGCCAGCAGGCTTTTGGCATGACTTAACTCAGAGTTTGTTTGTAAATCAATGGCTTGCTTAGTCCTATTGAAAATTAATTTGATCAGCTTCTTGATGGCAACATGTATGGCGTGTTTCCTTTCCCTGCCTTTATCTTTTTGAGGACTCAAAGCATCTACAGGCTAATACATCCTGCTGCTTGCTGCCCCTGGCCGAGGCAAGGGGACAGGGAGGTGTTCCCCAGCCGGGCATGGTGACACCCCTCTTCACTTCTCCGGGGCAAAACACAGAGTCATATCAGTCACAGCTCCTAACTGTGCTGCTCATGACATTGTGGCAGTTTGAGCGTTTACAGCTCTTGCTTCATTACTGTGGTAACAGGCAACGCTCTTGTGACCATGGCAAAGGATACCTCTCAGCTGTCTAAGCCAAAGGTCTTGCCTCTTACTTTTCTCCTCACTCTGTCCTCACGTGTAACTCCAACAAAAGTAATGCACCTCATTCCTTATTATTTTGTCTTTTTTTTTTTTGTCTGGGTTGTTTGTTTTTTTTTTCCACAAGCAATAAGGCCAGCTCAGTTGGGGCATAAGGGGGGGAATTTACCTCCTTGTGCTCCCGCTGTAGAGCTTGCAGACTAGCCTTGCCTTTAATTTCACCAAATTCCTTTCTCTGTCTCCATATGAGAAGAGAAAGACTGTTTTACCTTGTCTCAGGATGCTTCTGCCCTTTCCTGTTCCTCTCTGGTCTTTAGTTATCTGGTTCTTCTTCTTCTTTTATATGAACGTGTTGTCCCAGAAAATGCAGTCCTATAGCTATAGTTTAGCTGTAGTGATGGTTTAGTACGATTACAGAGCAAATAAGTTATATCCTCAAAAATCAATATGGTTTTATTTTGTTCACATCTTAACAGACTGTGCAGCCTCTGTTATGCTTGAGGAAGCTTTCACTTAAGACAAATTTTTTATTAATTTTTATTGTTTGGCTTCACTGCCTTCACAGCTATCTCCAGATTGTTAATATTCTATTGCAATATTTCCTAAAGGACTGTTTCGCTGATTTAGACCTGGTACCACCTCTGATGGTGTCTAGACTTGTATATTGGATGTGCATGGGACAGAAGAGCCCACTTCAAACATTCAAACAACGTGGGCTCATCCAAACTGCCAATTGGCAGTGGTCGCTGGCTGGTTCGTGCCTGGGAATTTCTTGACAAACTTCTAATGGGTCTGGGCCAAACCCATGTGAGGAATGGAGTTTTTTTCTGCAGCTCTTTCCTTCCACCTCCTGCTCCCCTGAGCAATTCCATGTCTCTTTGCTCCTCTTCGGGGGCATGGGGATTTTTGAGTTTGAGGCAGTCAAAGCAAGGAAGTTAGTCCTTGGAGGACTGTGCATGACTTTGCTAGGTAGAAGAGGAGCATAAAAATGCAAAGAGAAAGCTGTGGCAGCATTAACTGCACCTCTCTGTGCCTCTCTGCCAGACGGCATGGGACAGCTGTCTGAGCAGAGCAATTGCTATAAAAGCTGTTGGTGGGTTTGCTTTCTCACTTTTTTTTTTGGTAGCTCTGAACCTGTCTCTTTTCTGCGTACCACACTCTCTTGCCTCTCCTTTTTGCCACTTCATCATCTCCCTTATAGTGGTCTCTTCTGGGCACCCTTTGGGTCATATGGACTGTGGGAAATTGGGGATACGGGAGTAATTGCACCTCTGAACTCCTTCCTGGAGGCACAGTGGTTTTCTCTCCTTTGACAAGCACAGTGTGCTACCTTGACTGTTCATGGATGGGTGCAGAAGTGGATGATAAACCTGAAATCTCTTGAATGCATCCTGAGGAGGCCACCAAAGCTGGTGAAAGGGCTGGAAGGAATGTCCTATGAGGAGCAGTTAAGGACTTTGAGTTTGTCTAGTTTGGAGAAAAGGAGGCTGAGAGGTGACCTCTCTACAGCTTCACGAAGAGGGGAAGTGGAGAGGGAGGTGCTGATCTCTTCTAACACAGGAATGATTCAGGACAGGTTTAGACTGGACATTAGGAAGCATTTATTTACCTAGAGGGTGGTCAAACACTGGAAGAGGCTTCCTAGAGAGGTGGCTGATGTCCCAAGCCTGTCAGTGTTTAAGAGGCATTTGGACGATGCCCTTAATAACATGTTTTAACTTTTGGTCAGCCCTGAATTGGTCAGGCAGTTGGACTAGATAATCAGTGTAAGTCGCTTCCAACTGAAAATATCCTCTCCTCTCCTCTCCTCTCCTCTCCTCTCGCCACCTCACAGGCTTGGATATCTTAGTGAGTGTTTAAATACTTACCTGAAAAACAGAGCACTGTGTATCCCCCAGGGTCTTTGGGAGGCCTGGGGTAGTATGGATTCATGGCAGTCTGAATTAATATATTTTGCCTTTAGACTGCAAATAGGTGCAGAGATTAACCAATACACTATCATCTTTAGTAGTGTTTCAGAGCCACATTAATCCCACAGGGTACCAGCACCACCCTATTCTATTCTGAATATAGTCTCTAAATTAAGTGCCTTCCTCAGACATCCTGACCATCCTTCTGTAGGAGTGGAGAAGCAAAGCGCCACCAACTCTGTTAAAAGTAGGACTGAGCCCAATTCTGATAATCCTTCGGCATTGCAGAGGTATACTGATTTTTTCCTGGACATGTAGTTTCTCTGCCTAAATCTAAATCAAAAGGACATTTGATCTTGTTTGTCAGGCCATTATTTTACTGTTGTTTTTTGTTGAGAAATGCAAGGCAATTTAACTTACTTTTCATTCAAGGATCTTTGAACAGAATGGTATGGCTGCAGAAAAAATTATGTGTGCTGATGCACTGCTTTCTGCATGTAGGGACTCAGCAGCTGTTATAAAAGGCACTCTGCTGATTTACCCCAGCAAAAGGTACAATCATCTCTTCTTCAAGCAGGCAATGCAAAATGAGTGATTTATTTGTGTGTGGAAAGGTCATTAAACGGGAAATGTCAGGGATAGGCAGCACCCATAGGAAAACAAAAGTGTAAACTGGCTGTGTTAGAGTGAAAAATCCAGATTGACAATGATTTGCTATTGTGCTTTTTGTGAATTAGTACCATTTTCTTGTTTAGAAAGCTGTCATAATTAAGAGACTTCCCTTAGTTGACTCAGAAAGCCTTCTGCAGGCTGTCTGCTAATATTGATTCAGGGCAGTGTTGCTTGCACAGGGCTTGAATGATGATAAAAAAATAAATCAAAGGTTTACTATTTTTAATCTTGTAAATATTAAAAAATAAATATTTTGTGTTCACCTCCCCTCATTGATTAAAATTGATGCTTTTAATTTCTTCCAGCTGCTAGGGAAGGGGAGGGAATGTGCATGGTGCAATGGGAAGCAACGTTGCCGTTTAATTTATGACTGCCAGTTACGAAGCTTTTTCTCATCACCCACCCCTATGTTTTGATGTTGTGATGAACGTGGGCACCGGCAGCTCAGCCAGTAGCAGACCTGGGCGGATCACCATCCCTGTCCCTGAGCTTCCCTCGTGGGCTGTTACTTTGCCAGGCTTAGCTCTGCGGCAGGCTCGCTTTTGGGCAGGCGTCCTAACAAAGCCGATCTCCCCATAGCTTTGTGTGATTCCTCTGGTGCCTAATAAGCCGTGGGAGTATTACAAATGCATTTGTGTTACCTCTGAGAGCAGCCAGTTTATTTTGTGATGACCTCAATGTACCCCAGAGCTGCTGCTGCTGCAGGAGGTTCCCTGCTTGTGGACCCCCTCCGTTACATAGAACTGTGCCTCACGCTACGGCCACCAGCATCCTAGCAGGTAGAATTTGCACAGAAAGTGGGGAAAGAGGTCTGTTCTGTCATCTCACAACCGCTCCAAACAGTTAGCCCAGAGAAATGGATTTCTTCTTGTGTGGCCTACTGAGCCTAATTACCACATAGATCTACAATTTTTCCAGCACAATAACCGTAAAAAAAGGGGGAAATGTTACAAAGCTGAGATGATTAATTCCACGTACTCTGGTTTCTTCCACTGTTGCTTCCTGGAGCTGAATGCCAGACGTTTTAGTAACACAGCACAGGATGACTTGCAGGTATAAAAATGAGTTTCTACAGCAGACCTCTCTGCCCAGACCTTACTTCTGCAAGACTGGGAATGCCTTTTGCAATGCACCCAAACACATGGCTGGGGAAAGAGAACTTCTGCCTGTTCATTGGGATCATATAAATGGATTCCCATAGGCTTCACAGTGAGCAGACAGAGCTTTAGCATTCCTCCAAGTGGGAGTTTTCTGGCTCTGCCCAAAATGGGATCCATTTTGTCCAATCTAGAAATGATCAGTAACAATTTCACAGCTGTTTTGCATTGGAGACAGCACTGATTTTATTCTCAACTCCCCCTCTCTGAACAGGTTTTTGCCTTGGCTTTCGCAAAAAGACTCCTCACCAGTTGCATACTATAAGCCTGTAAAATGTTAAATAATACTCCCTGCATAAGGTCTTTCTTTTCTGTGCAGGTATAAATCCATTCATCTATTGTTTTGCAGCACACACTTTCCAGATGCAGTGATACCAAACGTGCTGATTCAGCATGTGATAATCATTGCAGCTGTGCAAATCTTAGATTTCCCTTACTTTGAATGCTTTTTTGGGGGCTGCCTTTTACAGCAAAGAAACAGTGCCTGTAGGAAAGTATTAAATTGTACACAAAGTGCAAGAGAAACTTTGTGAGAAGTTTGCATGAATCCCACTAGTTTCAGTTAAAAATAAACCTCAGCCTGTCACTTTCAGCTTAGTGATGGCTGATTGACTGTGCCTTTTTTAATTGTCAGCCGGTTGCTGTGATTAGCAAGCTGCCTCAGTTTAGGTCCTATGCAAAGGAAGTCTGGAAGAGCAATTTTTTGAGCAGCTGATTTACATATATGCCAGAGGTGGGCATAGCTGTCGGGAGGGACAGGGGGATTCTGGGAAGCACCTGAAATAAGCTGAGTCCCCTATTATTGCACTTTTGAGCAACTTGCTGAAAGGCAAAAATCTTCCATGTGCTTAGGAAGGAATATATATTATTAATACATGTTGTTTCCTCATATTTTTACTTCTCAGTTTTCACAGCCCTTAGTCTTAATTTGTTTCCCCTCCTAAAGATAACAAAAACATAATATAGTTTTCAGATGTAAGTTAGTGTTAAATAAAGGAGCATAGTGTAAGCAGTTATAAAAGCCTGTGATTCTCTTAACTCCATTAATTAAACTGTCAGTGATCTTGTGAACTTTGGGACCTCCCCTGGGACTTTTAGGTGAATTTTAGGTTATTTTATTAGTACTCCACAAAGCTGTCTCAGCTGGCAAAAGGATTTTGTATAGTGCTTCCTATCTAAATATTTCCATTAGTCACTGTATCTCCAGAGCAGGAGGACTTACCCCTCTGTGCTGTGTGAGTACGTAGCCCTTTTGGAAACACTCTATTGTCCTCTGTTTTTTTATTATGGACAGCACTCCTATTACCACATGAACCAGCTTTGGCTTTTTCTGAGAGCCAAAAACACTTTGCACTCCCTTAAAAATGTGAAAATGGGGACCTAAGCAACCAGCAGATGACAACAACAAAGAACAGCCATTTCTAAGCAGGATGTTTCGACCAAGTCAGCTAAAATACAGCATTTTTATTAAGATTAGCTTTGCTTTTACATTCACGCCCATCACTTGCCCCTCAGTGCACAGAAATCCAGTTTTCCTTCTCCATGTCCCTGACCTTATCAGAGCATCTTGGCATCTCAGCACATAATTTTGGTGTCTAGCCCCACTGTTTTCACTGATACTGCCTTCCTTGTCTGCTTGCCATTGTAATGAATTTCCATCTCCCTCATGTGTCTAAGGCAAATCCATTTTTAAATGGAACAGTTGTTGGTAGTTCAGAGCAGCTCAATTTTGAATGACCCCCATCCTTCTCCCAGGCTGTATTAGCGCTCCTGGTGAAGAAGGCTACAGTAGAAATGTAAATGGATGGACTGAATCATGCATGTTTTTCATGTGTTACTAATTGTACCTGTTTCCATTTATTAAAGGACTTAGCCAATAACATCAAGAAGTTCTATAAAAGTACATGAATAATTTACAAGCTCAACACAGCCATGCATTAATATACCAAACAGATGCCTGACTGATCCGCATGAACCATCAGCCATAACTTAAAGTATTTGTCAGAAAGTTTGAACGAAGGCACTGTTTGCCCTGTGGTCCGTCAGTAAAGTGTTCTGTGAAGAGCTTCCTTCCAGACCAGTTGTGTTCAGATTCAGTCCAACATGTCAGATAGCTGCCAAAAGGGTAGATAAGGACCCTGCTGGGACAGAGATTGACCTTACAAAATCCCCAACAGCCTTCTTTAACCTTGCTAGCTGCCTTGTGGGCAGATGCTCTTGCTCCATGGATCAGCCCTGCCCCATGGGTGGAAGATCTGGCACAGTTGCACATCTGTAGGCATCCTCTAGCATCTACGGTGGTTGCGAGACCCTACTGAGAAGAGTCATAGAATCATAGAGTGGTTTGGGTTGGAAGGGACCTTAAAGATCATCTAGTTCCACCCCCCCTGCCGTGGGGAGGGACGCCATCTACTGGACTAGGTTTCTCAAAGACCCATCCAACCTGGCCTTGAACACTTCCAGGGATGCAGCATCAGCTTCTCTGGGCAACCTGTTCCAGTGTCTCACCACTCTCACGGTAAAGAATTTCTTCCTAGTATCTTATCTAAATCTACCCTCTTTCAGTTTAAAGCTGTTACGTGTCATCCTATCGCTACACTCCCTGATAAAGAGTCCCTCCCCATCTTTCCTGTAGGCCCCCTTTACTGGTACTGGAAGGCCGCTATAAGGTCTCCCTGGAGCCTTCTCTCCTCCAGCCTGAACAATGCCAACTCTCTCAGCCTTTTCTCATAGGAGAGGTGCTCCAGCCCACTGATCATCTTCATAGCCCTCCTCTGGACTCAATCCAACAGGTCCAGGTCCTTCTTATGTTGGGGGCCCCAGAGCTGGATGCAGAACTCCAGGTGGGGTCTCATGATAGCTGAGTAGAGGGCCAGAATCACCTCCCTCGACCTGCTGGCCGTGCTTCTTTTGATGCAGCCTAGGATGCAGTTAGCTTTCTGGGCTGCAAGCACACATTGCTGTCACATGTTGAGCTTTTCATCAACCACCATTCCCAAGTCCTTCTGCTCAGGGCTGTTCTCCATCCATTCTCCACCCAGCCTGTATTTGTGTTTGTTTGAGTCAACCTCCTATAAGTGCCTGGACAAGGCCTTTGTGGAAAAAGGTGACTGAAGAACTGATGTCTCGTGTGGGAGGCTTAGGGTTAGCTGGATTTTTCAGACACCAGAAAAAAAAATCAAAACAGAGAAAAAACAGAGAGGATGCTTTAACCAAACTTTCAGAGGTCAAAAGGACTGCTGGGAAGCGAACGCAGCATCTCACATGAAAAGGTAGCAGAGCCAGAGGTAGAGATACGTATTTCTTCTGCTGCATCCTTGCAGCAGGGTTTATCCTGTACCAGCTGGTGTTTTGTTAATTATGTGTGCACAGGGAGTGGTAGAAAGGATACAAACAGTGTGTAAACAGGGTGCAACGTAGTCATAAATGGGGAATACAGAATCATCAATGTTATCGATTGCAAAGACCTGTTATTTGTGCAGATACAGGGTTTTCTTAGTAGCCCCAGGGAGGGAGAGGGGACAACTCAACTGAACTGACTCCGGTTTTACATGAGGAGGTCATTTCTGATCACTTTTAAACCCAGATTTGCCAAAGTATACAATACTGAGGATTACAAACTAATTTGTTTGGGTCCGGAGCAATGAGATAAGCTAAGGCTGCAAAAACAGCAGGCTTGGCCCCTCAGGAACATCCTGTGTCAGTGCTTTAATACATGGATAGGAACATAAAACAGTGCTGATGGGCTTTATAGAGATCCACATCTGGAAAAGAGGTGATGGCTGTAATATAGGTGTCAGGGAAGATCACTGAGAATCACATGAAAAAAAAAATTGAAGGACCTTTTCCCTGAGAATAGACTGAATGCTGGGACACAACAGAATGATACCCACAAGTAGGATATAGCCAAATCACTAAAATCCTCCCCAGCAGAGCCTTAGCTTATTGCCATGAAAGCCCAGGGATTGATTTAATGCAGTCAGCATGTAAATGGAAAGGAAATGGCTCTTCACCACACCATCTGTTTATCCCATCCCCATGCCCCCACTAGTTAACTCTTTTGTGCGCTTTCTCTTGCTGATACCCTTCAGAAATAAATAGAAAGCTCTGCAGTCACCACTTCCCGAGTTCCTCATTCACATCTTCTGAGGTTAGAAAACCCATCTAATTGTCCCTTTGGGGACAGGCAGAGCAATTCATCCTCCCTGGGTGTTTGTCACGTAGGCAACCTGCTGTTTTTGACTGCAAGAGGCTCTGATACAACTGTCATAAGCACCTTCATTTCTGCACAAGTAACCTTCAGGGAACAGCAGGCTTCTCTTCGTATTGAAGTTTCACATGGCTGAAGCAGTGTTTCCATGCTGTTGTAGGAAGCTCACTAGTTGGTGGATAGTTCTGCTCTATGCTCTTCTGGCTGTGGGTGATTTTCCTTGACTTTCTGCCCCAGAAAGGAAGAGCTCTTCACTGGTTCAGATTCAGGTACAGGGAAATAGTAGCAACATCACTGAAGTGGGCTCTTTGGTCTCTAAAAATTTTTCATTTGATTATGCCTTAAATAGAAGGCCCCTACTCTGCTGACAGTTACAGATGCCTTGAAAAACCGTAATTCTTTCAATCTCTTGAGCTAAAGCACCCTTCGCGTCAGCGCTACACCAACCACTTTTGGCTAAAGGGAGATGCTTAGGTGAAAGTAGCACATCTTATGTCTTGCGTCTTTTCTTCTCCTCAAGGGGTTCCTCCCCACTGAAGCCCTGGCTGTGATCATATTAAAGGCAATTACAGTATGTTTCAACAGCCAGCATTCCTTACTCACACGCTGCCAACTGAGAGTTCTCAAGTGGGAAAATTTTAGCTATTGCTGGTGAGATGTTTCACTTGAAGAATCCCAGGGATACTTGTTAAGGTTATTTCACAGGGTTTTCTATAGTTAAATGAAGTAGATATTAAAAGTTTAAATAACCTTTTGGTCTGTTTTCCTGTTAAATTGGGATTTCCCAATGGCTTAACTGAGTTATTTCACATCTATTATGCAGTGGGCTGTCCCTGTCTTTCAGTCAGTGAATGATCTGCCAGAGTTGTTAATCTTTTCCGAGTCTTGATTTCTGTTTAAAAGGATTGCCAGGTCACAGTGCCAGTGGGTTTCGTTCTGGCATCTTTGAGCTGAGAAGCAGAGACGTGAGTTGCTGAATTGCCCCAGCTTATTGTCCCTTGCAGCATCGCTGTGGCTTTGTTTGCAGGGTATCCCATGGGAAAGGTAGGCTCGAGGATACGTCCAGTGGTCATTTGAGCTTGGGTTTCATCCAAAAGATCTGTAGAAAGGGAGCGAGCACTGGCAGCACTTACCTAGATTTGGTCCAGGCAGGTTCAGTCTTCTCTAGTATAGCAATAGGCTGTATTTATGGGTCAAGAAGGAAAAGAAGTAACTCCAAGGTAACTTTGGCACGGTCGGCTGGCTGAAAACAGAACCATGGTGCAGTGTGAGCTTTGGGCTTGAAAGCAGCAGAGCCAGGTTAGAACAGACCTGAACTAAGCCTAATCAATCCTGCCTTTCTGCAGGGGGATGCTACTACGCTACAACTGGGGTCTTTGTGCCCTTCTTTGTGGTGGGCCATAGACATGCCCTCACTTTCAGCCCCATGAGCACTTGAAAGTGACTGGGATCTAAAACCAGATGGGAAACAAGCAAATGACTGCCCAGCCACCAGCCTAAATCTGCTCCACTTAGGAATACCACCATGTTTTTTAATTAGCTTGAATCTGGAGTCAGTGGCGCTCCCCACCAAATTGGTCTCCACTATGAGACCTGGTTCAGGTGAGGAATGTCTGACAGAGAGTAACACATTTTACCTCTGTGTTTTGCAATATGGAAAGATACAAGGTTTGATGCCTTGGCTCTTCAGGTACAGAGGCTGCTCAGGGTCCCTTTTATTTGAGTCTGTTGTTCATATATTCTGCCCTTCAAAATTATTTCTTCATTTCTGACTCATCACAAACAAAACCGATGGTGTTCTACATCACATGGCACTGGAACCACATTGTTTTAATTGAAGTTCCTGTTATCAAAGCTTTTCAATAAATTAACAAAACCTTGAAAATTATGAAGTGAACAAACAGAGTAGCTGGTGGCACATTCCGTATAAAACTGTCGTTTCTGAAAGTCAGGTAGAATGTCCTCAGTGTCGGAAGGCAGGCTGGTAGCAGGGGTGTTGTCTTTCATTAGATCAGTTGATGGAGCTGGAAAAAATCAACAAGCTTTCAGTTGCAACACACTTTTTCGAGTCTGAAGACTTGAGATTAAATTTCAGGCACTTTACAGTCTGGTACAGTAATATTTAAGGAAAAAAGAACCATAATGATTCCAATTAATTTAAATTTCCACTTAAAGTAGAGAGGAGAGAATAATTCATTTTGGGAACAATTTGCAATTCTTTTGCTGATATATTACTTTGTAAATGGAGAGTCTGTTTTAGGCATTTATTGAGACCATTTGGTCTTCAGGCAGAAATCCATAAGAGGCAAAAAAACAGAGACCAAAACACGAATTCTGCAAATCCTCTGGGCCCATGTTCTGCGTGGCTTTGTGTTAGAGATATGCAGCAATACTGGGTCTGTCACAAGTAGGGCTGGCCAGAACCCTAATTAGTTTTTTTCACAGTTTTCATTGGAATAAAATAAGACCTTCTGAAAATTTTCACTAAATAAACAGAGATAGTTCTGCTCAGCTCCCCACACCTCTTCCAGCACAAGTCTGAACAGCAGTAAAGTTGTCCTGGTCTGGATTTATTTTTAGCAATTAACTGCAATTACAGTTGAGCCCTCCCAACTATTTGAAATCCAGGTCTGCATTTCCCAGACTGGACACCAGTGAAAAGAATTTATGTTATTATATTAATGATTTTATTTTCCTTTATTATATATCTTTATGTATTTAATCTTTTTGCGGTATGGCTTTTCCTACTGAGGGGGCTCTGGGCTGGAAACCTTCATTCCCTCCCTCATTTATCCCCTAAGCAGCTCAATGACCCTGAGCGAGTGATATATGACCTCTCCGTGCCCTGGTTTTGGCATCTGGCAAGAAGCAGCAACATGAATCCTGCTTTCTCCAATACAGGGAAAGAAGAGGTAGATTAGTACGGCATATTATTATTGATGATTGATTTTCTGTTCCAAGTTAAATCAGGCTGAAGAGCAGCTTGAAAAGTCTTTTGGCACTTTTCCCCATCCCAGAGAGCACCATTTCTGCAGTCTGCCCCAAGCTTAAACCACCCCGCTGTCATCTGGAGGCTTTGAACTATCTTTCTCTATTTATGCTTAGAAGCATATCACTCTGAGGAGATACTGCACTGGGCAAAGCAAAGGCTGCTTTCTTTGAGGAGTTTCTTTTTTTAATCATCTGTAATAGAATGCACAGACCGTAACTCATCTGCACCGCAGCAAGGCCTGAATCAATTGACAGTGCTGCTTACTGACATTTCATTAGGCCAATGCCAATAGGAGATATTGATCCAATGGCCGATATAAGTTTGCAAGGACCTGTCTGATCTATCTGGAAACTGTCCCATTGAAGGGGCACTGTTTCGCAATGTGAAGTCAATAGGAAGCTCCCTTTCAACTCCTGAACCCCAGTGTTCCTAACGGTAATGTGCTAGCAGGATTGGTGGTGGCAATATGGTCTAAGTGCACCACTTGGTGGTCTGTGTCACCAGCCATTTATGTCAATGTGGAGTCCTAGTAGTCATGGGATGTTTTTGTTGTGGTGGTTGGATGCCATCTTTGCTGGGGATCTCCTCCAGATCCAGTGGAAGATCTTGGGTCTACCAAGCCTGGGTTTTTAGCCTTTTGAAGGGCTCCTCTTTCCCAGGGTCTGGAAGTCCACCACAGTCCTTATAAGAACCTCAGCTTCCCTTATTGCAGGAGTTCTGTCCTATACAAAGCAAGAAACATCTGCAAGATGAAAGGAAAGAAAGTCCATCAAGAGCGTTAGAAATTTGCTCTTCTCTCTGCTTCAGGCAAGGAAGTAGGAGAAATATCTCCCCTGCCCTTTGTTCCCTCAGATAACTGCTCCAGTAAGGAAGGGAAGGAGAAGGAAAAGGAGGAGAAGGGGAAGGGGAATGAGAGATGAGTACTTGTACTCTTGATTGAGAGCACATCTGCAAGAAGGAGAGACTGGTAGAAAGAGGCAGAGAGCAGGAGGAACCATTTAGTTTGCTCACCCACCAAGTGACCAACCCAGGCTAGACTTGTTTACATGAAAGAGATGTTATGGAGTAAATAAAGGCATGAGTTTAAAATCCCTAAGTGGATAAACCTAACCAGTGAGAGGGAACAAGAGTCCCCATGAGACACTACTCAGTAACAGTTACACAGCAACAGTTATCCCAAAATTGCTCTCTGCTCAATTTCCCCATGTTTAACTGTCTCTGTGTTGTATACAGAAAACAAATTAGGCCTTGATTCAGAAAGTATTTCAGATCTCCAGTACAATTTAGTCTTTGTATTTAGTTCAGTGTAAGATTTAGGGTCCTGAAAAGGAATTAGGAGGCTAAAGCTGGGTTTCATTGCCCCACAGGAGGGACTGTTTCTCTTTGAATCATGGTCACAGTTCAGGCTCTTCTGAGGCCACACATATCAATATTCCTGGCTGCAACATACTGACTCTAAACTAGGCCAACCAGCAATAGGCCCTGGTTGAAAAATACCATAAATTCATAAATAAAGTAGCCTTGCTGGTTTATTGCTTAAAATAACTTTGCCTGTATGTGGAACGTGCCTTTTGTGGTCTTCTATAGTGTTGGAGAAATGTCTGAATCTGGTTGTCCTGGAACATGCTATGGCATCTGCTGTTTGGTTAAAGCAAAGAGAACAGAAAATAGTGCAGGCAAAGCAGCAACAGAAGTGATCAGCTTCAATTCCAGAGTCTTGTTTAAAAACCACAGCAAAGCTCCCCACTTGCAAAGGTGCACAGTGCCCTTCTTCAGCATCCCTTTCCAAGCAGAAACACGGAGCCCAGCAAGCATCAGACATAACAGCTAAGCCTGCAGCAGCAGAAAACCCATGAGTTGTTTTCCCATGGGGTACAAAGAGAAGGAGGTGTCTGTAAGTGCCGAATGTACCGGCAGGAGGTGGTCAGGTCAGGGCGACTGGAAGAACAGAAGAGCTCCTGAGTCAGGAGACTGAGCTGCTCTCAAAAAATGCTCATGGTTGGTGTAAACGTGTGCAATTGTGCAGAGTAAGAGGCTCTGGCATTTCTTCTGGCAGTCTGACTCCTTAGCTCAGCGCGTGCTTAGTTAATCATGTAATCACACAATTTTGAAGAATCAGTACCCATCACTCAAGCTAAGCTATTTGACTGATCCTTCCTTTCAAAGTAAGTGTCAATGCTACGCTTAATCAAGGTTCAATTGATGTATGAGGGCATCAGGAAAGGACTTCATGTGTGCTGCCCTAGATGTCTCAGTGTAGCAGAGCCTTGGGCCCTTAGTCTTGAGTTGAAATCCTAAGAGCACCTATGTATTTTTTTATGGCTGTTGTTTTTAAATGAACTGTCTCAGTTTCGGCAATAGGCCAAAACAGTGGCCTCTCTCTGCAGTCAGACATGGAACCTAGTTTCTCAGTTGTAAATCGTTAGCAATGGTAGAGGGACTTCCAATTAATTGCAGAAATGAGGGCAGTGTTATTATCCTCCCTTACACTGGGAGAGATGGAGACCTGAAGAGACAGTGTGATTTGCACAAAATCTCCCTCTTGGCCAAAGGTCAGGCCAGCAGGATAATCCATCCTCCTGAATCCCAGCCTGGTGCTGTATGTCTTGGGCCATGATGCTCTCAGGATGTGACGAATGTGGCTTGGATCTCTGCCTGCTTCTCTTCTCCTTCTTCTTCAACCCAGACATGTTTTAAAGTAAAACAGGATGACTTCAGATCCATACCAAGTATAAAGTAGATCGGGCAAACTCTCAACCACTCTCTTCTTAATATGCATGCTTGTTCGCAAATGCAGATCAGCCTAATTGACTGCCAGCATGCACAGATGTCTCTCTGCAAGAGTAGTCGGGTGCTGTGCAAATTGATTGCAAACACAAAATGGAACCAGATTAAAATTTGACCTACGGTAACCAATTTCTAAAACACAGGGCAAGCAGGAATGAGGTGATGGAAGTTCTGGGCTCTGGGAAATCAGTTATTGGCTGTTATTGGGTTCCTGTGAAAGGTCTCTCCCTTGCTACATGCCCTGCTTTTTCTTTAGATAAGCAACTTGGGGGACATGGATCTTTATTAAGTCATGATGAAACGATTAACCCCTTTCTTGCACATAAAAAAGCCATTAAATTTCCCTTGAAAGGGCTTTTTCAACACCATGGAAATAACTATCCTTTCCTTGAAGTGGCATCACTTTGTTACTTGGATTGGAAATCTTCACATCTCTTACAAGTCAATTCTGTTCGCTTAGGAGGAAACTACAGGAATACAGTTTCTCTAAAGCAAAATTAAAACGTGCTTGGTAGCAAGCTTTTGCTTTTGCATGCTACTGTGTCTGTGAAGTCAGGATCAATGGAAATTTGCAAAAAGGCTATTATTTACTGTTTCTTTCAACCAGCCAGCAGACTAACCTACAAAAATCTTCTTTTCCTCCAAAATCCAGCATGAAAGACTGTTTAGTGAAACATTCCTATCCCGGAGATTAACTAATTGCTCAGCAGTCAGTCGTTTTCACTGCACAGCCAAGGACAGCGATTCCTTTCCCACACGCAGATGGAGCAATGGTTTAACACAAAACAGTTCCTGGGACAGAAGGATTAAGGAGAATTTACTGGAGAGCAATTAAAACAGTTGTTAGAGCAATTTGGTTTTGAGGCTGAATCTCACATCAAAGTAAAGCTATCTGAGGAGTGTACAGAGCAGAAGAACAATAAAGCCATCATTTCGGGCCATCTATTCTGCATCCTCAGAGTGCAGATTAATGAAGTGAGCTAAGAGGACATGGAGATTTACCGGAGTAAATTAGGTGAAGCAGCCTAAATGCAGTTTGCATTTGGAAAGAGGCGCCCTGTTGGCTTTCACTTTTTGTGGCTTCAGCTCCCTTCCATTTCTGCCAGGTTTCTGGTCACTGTCGTATTCTGGAGAGGGTTTCTGACCATGCTTCTCACTTGCAGAGACTCCTGCCAGCACCAGACACCGTGGTCAGAGGCTGCTGTCATGCATGAGCCATACCAGAAAGCTATCAGTGGAAGCCAGGTCAGAGCCAGTGCTTCTTGCTGGCCCTTTGCTGGTGTTTGCTGGTCTCACTAACTTGGTCTTCCTGCCTACTCCTACCTCCTTGCCATGCCCTGACCTAGGAGGAGGCGTTGATCTTCCCTGTGGTCAAGAGCTGGAACTGCATCTTGTGGGTGATGCTGCCATTGCCCTCTCTGTTTTGGAAGGGCAGTAAACCTGCAGTGAAACAGATTTTCAAGGCAGGGAACCAGTCCAGACACAGTGAGTCCATCCACGGTGCATGGCAGCAGCTTCTTACATCCATCCCAAAGGAAGGTTTGCATTAACACTGGCTCTTCGGGTTTCTCTGGCTCACTGTGAGGCTACAGGCTGGACTTTCAGGTGAAGGACAAATAAAGATGGCCCATGGCTCTTCTATCAGATTGAACTGCATTTCACAGTTCTGCTAGCCCAGGCCCCAGGGCTTCAGTTTCTGCCTAATTACACGCACAAGGGCTTGTACGAGGTAATTTCTTACTCATTCATTTCTGTCCATTCTTTTAATAGTTTAACTTTTTGCATTTTAGCACATTTTAATTCATGTAAATTAAAAGGAGGATTTTTTAACATCTTAAAAGCTAATTTAAAAAAAATATTTAGTATCTGAAAAAAAATTAAATTTAAATTTAAAGCATTTTAACATACAAGTATTAATAGCTAATCATGTTCTCTGTGACCTGCCTAGGTTTAAAAACCACTTCAGTTTTGGAGCAAACTTGTTTACCAAAGGTTACATGTGAGAAATTGGGCTTGACTGGCCTAGTCTTCAGAATATCAAAAAAGGGGGGTCCCAGATATGCCCTGTTTTGACAACTGAAGGCTCCTACAGAGGGCTAATCCTCAAGGACTGAGGGATGAAGCATCCTAGACTCACCGGAGAACATCAAAACAATGGCGTGGGAAGGGTTTGCTGGTTATGACAGCCCTTAGCAGTGAACAGTGCCAAGGGTGGGAGAGATCTGAGCAGGATCTGTCCTGCAACACCTGGGAGTGGGATGACATTTGCAATGCAAAAGGGTGATAGTATAAGAGCAGCCACAGCCATCCCAGGTGGACTCCAGTTTCCTAGGAGCTGCAGGGAGACCAGCTCAGTTCTCCACCAACTGCTGGAGGGTTTTCCTGGGGATCAGGGTAAGAACAGGGGAGCTTTGGCTTCCCTATTAGTGGTTCGTCTCACTGCTCCGTGCAAACAAAAAGTCTGTTCTTTCACAAGCTCTCACTTGGACCCGCCAGTCTGGCATGGTCTTCTATGCAGTTGTCGCTCATCTTCCCTCTGCAGCTTTTAAAATAATAGTGTTTATCTGGAAGGACTGACTGGTCTCTGAGACTGGATGGGGAATGCATCCCAGCCGGGAACTGGCAATACCCCAGCATGCTGGGGGAGGAATAAAAATAGCATCAGATGAAGGGTATAGTACACACGCGCGCGCAGAGAAAAGCTTTACGGGAAGGCTTTTCACATGATCTGCACCAAACCCTGACATTTGCACTGCTAGAGGCAGCAGTTTGGATACTTCTTACCCACCATCACGTGGAGGATGTCTGCATCCAAGCGACACGCACAAAGCTCCCTGTATCAACACAGGAGACAAACTCAGGGTACAGCTTGTCTGACCTGTTTTAACATCTAGCTGCAGGTGAAATGACTCACACCCTCCCAGTGCCTTTTTCTCTCCCTCGACTGTGCACGGCTCCTGGAGGATGTGTTCAGATGCAGACACAGGCTTCCTAGGTGCAGCCTGTTCTGAGTGTCTGTGCTCTGGAAATCGGGTGTGTTTTGTAGTTTGTTCTTAGAAGCAGGAAAATAGCACGCTCGTCTGAGCACCGCATGGGTTGGGGTATTCTGTGTCTAAATCCTGGATGTGACACGAATTCACCTCCCTCATTAGCATGAGAAAAATGGCAATAAGTTTTCTACAATGCACTCCGAGATGTGAAAATTAATAATATTTTTTGCAAACATCTTTACAGAAGTTTGATTTATGTTGTGCAGCCTAGGCATGAATTAAGCTTTCCTTATTATTTTAAGTTGCATTTTCTGTTTTTTTTTTAGCATTGTTTCTGAAGAAAATGACGTATATGTGATTGCAGTATTTGTCTGATATTGGTTATATCATCAAAAATTTAAAGTCCATTTCCCAACTTCAGCTAAGCTTGAATCATTTCAGGCTAAGGAGGCGATGGAAGACACTTCTCCTATTTCCAATAAAGGACCTATATGAAAAGGTGCCAAGACAGACACATCCTCGCCATCCCTGGAGGTTTTTAAAAAAAAGGGCAGACGTGGTACTTGGGGATATGGTTTAGAAGTGGTTTTGTCAGGTTAGGTTAATGGTTGGACTTGATGATCTTAAAGGTCCCTTCCAACCTTAACGATTCTATGATTCTATGACACTGACCCTTTTTATGGGAATTAAACATTCCCGTAGGACGTGGACTAGATGGAATCCCTCTGGTGGGATCTGAAAGCTGGTGAAGGAGCTGCTGTGTGGGTCTCAGCCAGCTGCAAATGAGCCGGGAGCTGCCAGCTCTTCAGTGTGGTCCAAGGGACGGTGCATTTCCCTAACACACTGCCTCTGTCGCTGCAGCCGGCTTGGAAAGTTCCCACTCGCTCCGTCCACTCATCCCACTTGCTCCGTCCACTCATCCCACTCACTCCATCTGCAGTGTTTTCTAGTACAACCATGGGTCTGTGCTGTCAGATGGGTCACTGGCGTGGTCCAGGTTAGAAAGGGCCCTATTTATTTCTTCAAATATATTAACCTGGATCATTTCACTGATCTCATTTCCAGTGCTGCTGGGGAGGGGAACAGTATCTTCATGGCAACGATATTGAATTCAGGTGCCTTCTAGGGTGTTCCCATATTAAATATGTATAAAAACACAGGGATCTGGACAAATACATTGGATTGTGAGTAACCAGATGTGACGGAGATGGGGCTTCTACAAGACATTAATACAGACAAGATAGTTACCTCTGGAACAAATTTTTGAGAGGTGACCACCACCCACGTCAGCCTAGCCTGTGCGTTAATGAGTGTGGCCTGTTATTACTGATTGCGGCCCCAATCCAGCCTCATGGCAGGGCTCCTCCTTCTGCTCTACGTGGATGTACATAGCTGTGGGGACTGAAAAGTTGTGTTTGCCTTCTGTTCCACTTTTTGGCACTGCAGAAATGCCCAGTGAGCTGAGTCAAGCCATTTCTCCCAGGACAGGGTCTCCCCTTGCTGCAGGACTCCAGCCTCCCTTGGCCATCAGCCCCATTTGTAGGATGCCACAGCTTGGGTACCCAAAGTTTATTAGCCACTGTGAAAATCTTTAAGTTGATGGTCTTGTGTGGTTTTCCCTCTCTTTCACTCAGTGCACACCTGCTGTATTCATCACCATGACAACTGTGTGCCCTTTTGCTATACCATTATACATTTCTGTGAATTTCTGTGGTGAGGGGCAGGTGTGTATTGAATGCCACTAACAACAGCATAACATGTTCTAGGAATGGGACAGGATGATCTCTGGTCAAATATTTGCCACTTTTATGAACTTACTGTAATTCTTCAAGACTTTTACCAGTTCTTTATTCCATTCATGTACCTTCCTTAGAGTCACTTATCAAGGGGTCTTTGTGAATGGAGCAAGGCCATGGAGGGATGATTTTCTCAGTACTGGTACAAAAAGAGACAGCAGACAAGGGATGCATTTCAAATCATGTGAAAAGGCTTTACTGATTAATACAGCAGTAGATGGGAGAATTTGTGTGTGTCTCAGCCTTGAGCTGGCTCCCTGACCTCACGTTGCTGCTGCCCTCACCTGTACTTGGCTTTGTGTTCAGTTATACAAGCTGGCACCTCACAGGAGCTGCTCCAACAGTAATGCACCCATTGCCAGTACCTTTGGTAAGGTGCCTCCTTGAAAGTGGTGATGGGCTGAATTTGCAGTCACGGTGAGTTACCTCTCGGTACGGAGGGGAGGGAGAGGAGGTTGGGGTTAAGATCAAACAGGGAATCTCAAGCTGCTGTTGTCTCCTCTGTGCCTGCCTTGTAGATAACCCAAATACTTCAGTTCCCAGGGCTGGCCATCAGTTAATTTCTACTTAACCTTTGCCAGCTCGATAATTAACGTCACCTCTGTTCTCCCTCCTTCCCACAATAAATATATGAAAGGCAAGAAAACAGGAACCTGGTCTCATGAGACAGGATTTGTGTCACACGGGGCAGTCTTTCACAACCCCATCCATAAAGGAAATGAATTCCTACACTGAATCTCTGTCACGTTAATGAATTTAGCACTCGCTATGAGACAGGGGTATGGCTCTTCACTGCTTGAGATGTGCCGTATGCACGCTTAATTCAGTTTCTTCTGATTAACTCTGGGGTTTCTGTCTGTTCCTGAGACATGCATTTGGGCAGGCCTATGTGTAACTTCTCTGAAAAGGGTCGGAAACAACTGAGATAGATAGCTCATCCAATTTAAGATTTCAAAATAAGCCACTCCCAATTTGCTGAGGAATGTCAGTTGGCATGACGTGGTTTTCTGTTCTTATTTATAGAGAAAAATATTCAGTAATAGTTATTAGACATTAACAGAATTAAGTCTCCATGTAAACACATTTAATCCTACTCTGGCTTAGGTTAAACCACTGTGGAAGTGGATTAAATCCAACCACATGAAAAAATTCCTAATATGGAAAAATTTGATAATCAAAAACAACTATTACTGCTAGAATTCACATCTCGTTTTCCCCCCAGTTCTTTGTCTGTATAAGAGGATCTTTCCTTTCTTTTACTTGTACATGTTCTAGTGGTATCAAGTAGTCCTGATGAAGACTAGATCCCTGCTGCACAGGGCTCCCTTGGTTGAGGGTGGGTATCCTGAAGAGGGAACACAGGGGGTGTCTCCATGGGGTGACACAGGGGTGAAATGGTTTCCTTGTGGTGACACAGTAGTTCAGGGGGTGAATGAGGACCAAGACCCCGGTCTCCAAAGTGCCATAACCTCACAGTGTCAGACAGGATATGAGGATCTGCATGGTTATGCATTTCTGAGTGGAAAAGAAAACAGCAAACACCTGTGAACACATCCAAGTTTCATGAGAAAGCTGAGGGGAGGGTGGGTGCAGGGCTGTGCATCAGCCCACCTTTGTTCCCTTGGAAATATGGCTCCACCAAGGTGGATCGGTCCTGAATTCTGGACTCTTGGCTAACCCGTGGATTTCCGAGTCCCATGACATTTTCTGTGCTAATTCTGAGTGCAGCAGGCTTGCTTCTTCAAAGGAGCTGCCCATAATCATTCCAGGGTGTAACACTTTCTGTCCCAAGCAGAGAAAGAGGAAAGGATTTATTGAAGAGCTCTGTCAGGCTCATGCCTGCGTCCTGCAAGAGGCTGAAGGAAAATCTCCTCCTGGGAAGGTGACAGCAGGACGTCAGGAGTGTGTCTTCTCCACTGCATGGGCATAAAGTGGGGAGAAAGCCCATGGCTGTGAGTAGTTACCGGGTCCTTGGTGTCACTTGGTCAGAGCAGAATTGCACTGCAAATCTGATGGTGTTCATCACCACAGCCACCCATCCCTACAGCAGGGACGCATTCAGCTTCCCCCAAAGTGCTGGCCCCATGCTGAGGTACAGCAGTGCTCAGGCTCAGACCCCCATGCTGCTGGGCTCGGCTCATCCGAGTGACTTTCTGGCCAAGTGGTTCTGGGGAAAAAAAAAACCCTAGTGATTTCCTGGCTTTCAGAAGGGCCCACTTCAGAGTCTGAGCTACAGGCGGTGTCAAATTAGCAAAGTTTTGGCTCTTCTCTGCAGAAAACAGCAGCAGCAGTCACGGGTAATTACATTCTGTGCAGGGAGATAACCTCTGTCTGGAGAAGTTTTGAACTGACAGAAGAAAAGGGCGAAATGAAAGAACAAAAGTAGGCTGGTGGAAGAAAAGGGAGATGAGGGTAGTTTTCAGTGAAGCGCAAGTGTTTGGAGAAGAAATAAAAAGCTGGTGCTGTAGCCTTTGTTGTTATCACTCTGGTCTTTATGGACAGCCGATGGGACAGAAGTTATCAAAGTTACCTCCTGCCTCTCTCCCAGCCGTGCATTCACTGCTGCGCGGGCCATGGGAGCGCTGCAAGCCCCTGCCAGGCTGCAGGCAGCTGCCTGCCTTGCAGCATCCCTGGCTGCCTCTGGCCACCACCTGCCAGGCAGAAGCTGGCCGGAGGAGAGGAGGGTGCTGAAGCTATGAAATAGGGTCATGGCCACAGCACAGTGAAAGAGGATGTTTTCCCCACCCCAGATGTTTTCAGAGACCCAGCCACTCTGGCCTGGCACAGCACGGGCAGAGCAGCACAGCCAGATGGGGAGACCAGCAGAGGAACAGGCCATCTTCTCTGAGACACATCTTGGGGACACACATCCTTGCAGCTGGTTGCTTTCAGCATTGCATCATCTACCAGAGGTGCCATGCTGTACTCCAGGGAAAGACAGACATGAACAAAACAACACAACCCACCTTCCAAATCTTCATTTAGAGAGTGTGGCTTCAATTAAGTGTAATTACTTAATTTTGAATCAAATGCACCTTCTCTTGCATTTATTTGCTGTCCCCAGTGGCTTGTCCGAGAGAGAGAGAGAGAGAGAGAGAGAGTTTCTCCATGAGGGTAGGCGCTAATGAGGGGGAGCTTCCAAATGAGCATATGTGTTGCTGCATCTAGGTCAGAGGAGTCAGATGAAAGTATCTTCCATGTTTCTCTTGTTTGTTTGGTTGGGTTTTTTTTTAAACTAGGCTTCTAATAAACTTGTTAACTTTCCAAATTATTATAAGCAGCTGCATCTATCAGCAGCACACAAGGATTTACTGTGTTTGAAAGCTCTCTAATGAATCTTTGAAGTCCAGCTCATCCCATATTCACACAGGGAAGGAGCTGTAGCCATCATGGCACTCCTCTGCTTACTTCTGAAGATGTGCAACTTGAAAGCAACTATTTCTTTGCAAATATGGACAGGCACGAGAAGCCTTTTTATAAAAAGTAAATAGATACTGAAATATGGATACTTCAAAACCTACATCTGATTGTCACAGAGTTTTGTTTGTGTCTTGCAGGGGCGTTCTTTTACTTTTCTTACCAACACAATCCATATTTGCATTTAATCATGTGCTGCTTTTCACTTTAGTGTCGTGATCCAGAGAACCAGAATTTTCCTATCCTGCCTCAATCCCACGTTCAAGAAAACTGAATGAACCTAAAAAAACCCAAAAGATTTCATATGAGTAACATGCATAAAATCAACAGAAAGGTTTTTACTCTGTGGATCCTTCAACAGCTGGAGGCTCAGATTCCTTTTTCTGCAGAGGCCTGAGAGATGCTGCAGGGTGAAATACCCACAGCATTAAATGGCATGGCATCATGAAACCGTGGATATTGCTGGGTTTTATAATCACACCCCCCTTTTACGGTGCTTCTCCATGGTGCTCCCAGTACACCCCCACATATTAGACATATATAGTCTCCAGGAAATGTTTGTGTTGCTGTGTGAAGCTGCACAACACGGCACATGGGGAACCTAATTACACCCTCCAGCCACTCCTACAAAACTAGCAATAAAGAGGGCTAAAAAGTATTGAGCACATTTGGGTTTTCCAGTCTCTGGAAGGGTATGTACATTGAATTAAACTTACAGCTGTGTAGTCTCCACTGAATTACTGTTTCCTTTTGATCTGTACTAAAGACAGTGATGGAGCAGGTATGAGTGTGAGTAATGGGTAGGTAGGTATCACAGGTTCTTGCTCTCATTCTTTCTTCTCTTTATTCAGTTTCTTTCCTTCTCTTGGTGTTGGGATATTTTTCATTCTTCAAGGCTCTATCTTCTGCATCTAAAATAAAGGTGAAACCAGTTTTTAATCTATACTTTTAGAAAGTGTGTGTGTATATATATGTAGCCCATCTATGCAGTGGCATATATCTGAGGTTACTATGTCTTGATCAGGTCCATTTGAATTCATTACAAAAAATTAAGGTAGAAAGGAATAAGAAATGGCTGTTCTCTCAATACTGTTTCTACATCTCCCAGTAATGTTTGCCGTATGCGATGTCATGTGGATACTGACTCTGTTTTGGGTTTATCTCCCATAGATCATCTTCCGGAAGATCAGCGATGTCAAGAAGGAAGAAGAGGAGCGCCTGCGCCAGAAGAACGAGGTGACGCTGAGCATCCCTGTGGACCATCCTGTGCGGAAACTCTTCCAGAAATTCAAACAGCAAAAGGAGATGCGTAACCAAGGCTCAACCCACATCGATCCAGAAAGGAACCAGCTTCAGGTGGAAAGCCGGAGCGTGCAGAACGGGGCATCCATCACAGGCACCAGCGTGGTCACCGTGTCGCAGATCACCCCCATCCAGACGTCCTTGGCTTACATGAAAACCAGTGAGGCTGTGAAGCAGAACAACAGGGATGCGATGGAGCTCAAGCCAAATGGAAACGGAGACCAAAAATGTCTGAAAGTAAACAGTCCCATGCGGATGAAAAACGGGAATGGGAAGGGGTGGCTTCGACTGAAGAACACGATGGGGACCCACGAGGAGAAGAAGGAGGACTGGAATAACGTCACAAAGGCTGAGTCCATGGGATTGCTGTCCGACGACCCCAAGTGCAATGACTCGGAAAATGGTGTAAATAAAAACCCACTGAGGAAAACAGACTCTTGTGACAGTGGAATAACAAAAAGTGACCTTCGCTTGGATAAAGCTGGTGAGACTCGCAGCCCCCTGGAGCACAGCCCCATTCAGGCTGATGCTAGGCATCCTTTCTACCCTATTCCTGAGCAGGCCTTACAAACCACGCTGCAGGAAGTCAAGCACGAACTCAAAGAAGATATCCAGCTGCTAAGCAGTAGGATGGCTGCCCTTGAGAAGCAGGTGGCAGAAATTTTAAAAATATTGTCCGAAAAGAACGTACCCCAGATCTCTTCCCCCAAGTCTCATTTATCACCCCAGCAGCCCCCCCAGATACCCTGTCAGGATATTTTTAGTGTCTCAAGGCCTGCATCACCTGAATCAGAAAAAGATGAAATCCACTTTTAGCATATACCTATGTGTATATATGTATACAGTATATATGCAGAGGTGTATATATACCTTTATACATATATATGTGTGTGTGTATACGGTAAATATATATACATATATATTTTCACTTGCATCCAATATGACTTGAACACACCAAGGGTTTTGATATGTAAATATTGCATGTCCAGCTGGATTCTGGCCTGCCAAAGAAAACAATTATTAACATAGATATTGCTTGTATAATATGCAGTTGACTGCATGCACACTTTACATTTATTTATAATCTCTATTATGTAATAAAAGAATGACTTTTGTTTAACAAAGGCAATGTACTATTTAAAGAATCAGGGTCTAACCTGCCAATATTGCCATGAAAGTTTTGATCTCAGGCTGGGTGAATTGAGCTTTTATTTCCTCACTGTCTTTTCTGCCGAGTTAAACAGTAGATTAACGTGACCCCATGGAGGACACGTCCAGACTCCAATTAGTATTGTTTCCTGGTATCATTCCATTACAGTATATTGTATATTTGGTGGTGAATTCCCCTACTCCTCCTAAAGGGAGGGCTCAGCTCAGTGGCCAGGGAAGGGCGCCGTGTCCGGTGCAGGGGTGGATCACTGGAATTTATTTGTGTGGGTATTGTGCATGAACAGCCTTTTATTTCAAGTATCCTCCTGCTCTTTTAACATCGTAAGAAAAAATAATGGTGATTTATGTAACAAAATGAAAGTAACAGAAACTCTCTCAGCTGCTCTCCCTGTGTGTTTGGGGGTAACGTCTTTCTTGAAAGCCTCCTTTTACTGATGCCATTTTTACTGAACTGTTAAGAGTAACATTATGTAGATTCTCTTTGCAGCACTCAGCGATGGTGTCCGGTTCTGTCAGTATCTTCATTAGGATTTCTCATTTTTGCAGGGTTGAGGTTGCTTTCCCGCTGTCATCCCCCTCCCCATTGCCCCTGGCATAAAGGCTTTCACGAGGTCTGAGCAAAGGAGAGAACAATCGTAATTCAGCTCCTCGGGAGCCATGTGAGCAGGTTTGAAAGCCTGAAGTTAAAAGGCTGCAGTTAATCCCCCCACAACGCTCTTTTCTGAGGATGTTTATCAGTCTGCAACTGCCTTTGAGAAAGAGAGAAAATAACCGGTCAGGATGAAATTCCCCTTAGTTCAAGGCACCTGGATGATAATGTTTGGGTGGGAGACTGGCGGGTGTGTTGGGGAGATGAAGTCCTCCCTAAGGCGCTGCCTGCTACTCTTGCCTTTGCCTTGTGGAAGGTTTCAGTGCATGAGAGGGGGCATGCTTTCAGAGCAGGCTTGCAGTGCCCACACAGCCCGTTCTCACACCTACTGAGGCCCTTAAGTCTGTGTCAGGTGCTCTGACCCTCCTCTTATCTGGCTCTCATCAGCATGTCCCAGTCTTGAACCATGCTCAGGCCCCACCTCCATCGCCTAGGCTGGAGCATTGTCCTCCATGCAGCGGTGCTGGCTTCGCAGGGCTGCAGCAGGACAGGCTCTTGCACTGGATCCTGTTTGCTCTCCTGTTTGGAGCTGAGATTTTGGACTCTGCCTGGGTCTGCACCTGAGTGTGGTGGGGTTTTTTGCCTGTCTGTTTGCACTGATTGAGAATCCAGACTCACGTGATGCACAGCAGAAATGGCCACTGAGCTTCAGAGCTGTTAACTGGTCCAGCTTGAGGCCAGCCCAGCAGAGTGCAACGGCTCCTTTAGAGAAGGATTTCCCCTCCATGCTTAAATGGCGTCTTGCATCAAGTTCCCGTGTTTCCAAAAGTGCCTGGAGTAAAACATATATGTACCACAAGGCATCAGTATCAATCAGGTAAATAAAAGACGTTTATAATTAGTGAGCATGCTTACCAGACACCAATACCAGATCCATTACTTAACATTAGGAAACTAAACTAAACTAAACTAAACTAAACTAAACTAAACTAAATCGCTTCCTGAAAAAAAAAAAACAAACAACAAACCCCCAAAAAACCCATAAAACAAACCATCATTTGCAGTAGTGGCAATTAGGAACCTGCATCTTAGGGTTAACATATCTTCTACTGTGAAATCCAAACGCATAAACCCCCAAAAGTTTATAAGAAAGCCAAAGAAGTCATTGCTTCTGTTGTGTCAATTCATGGAGGCTTTTGGGGAGATGATGGTCTTTCTCATTTGCTGTTCCTTTCTGGCCTGTTTCTACCCCTTCTGCAGTTCCTTTCTTTAGGAAATCATAGACAAAAAGGAAAAAAAAAAAAGGAAGAATAAAAAGCCACCCAAAGGGACAACTCTTCCCAAAGCCTGGTGATTAGGCTGCCTGCTCATTATAGTTTTCCACAGCTGCAATTGCTGCTGTCAAAACTTTCAGCAGCTGTATTTTGCAGCTGCTGTTCTAACACAAGTGCTAATCTGTAATTGCAACCATGCTTTGGTCTGCAAGACCAAACTGCACTTGCAAGCAGCAAGACCTGGAAGGTCCTGCTCTAAATGCTACCCTGGGACTCTGAAGGAATTGGGGCATTATAGGGTTAGGGAGTTACTGGGTTGCGGCAGGCTGCTGGAGTATGTACAGACCTTGTGGGTACCACTTAAGTGCCAACCTTTGAAGATACGACCGTTCTTGCCTGACTTGGATTGCTGTTTAAGACAGACACACAGCAACTGCCCAAAGTTGCCCAGTGAACAGCTGAGTCACGCAGACTGTCTGGGGACCGGATTTTGGTAAAGTTCCTTGAATGCATGAGTCTGCCACAATGTGATGCTGCAGAAGAGCCAGCAGGGTAATGGGGGTGACTTTGTTAGAAAGCTTTAGCCTTAATGGCATTCCTCTGCCTTTGTGAAGGACTCCTTTTCTTTCTCTGTAACTGATATTAATTCTAGATAGAACTGCATGGCATGCAAAGGGATCTCTATTTAGGTTTATCTTGCAAGTCAGGTGTAACTTTGTGCCACTTTATAATGACAGAACATGTAACAGGATTAATCTGACCTTGAAAATTATTTGAGCCCTGAATGTCTATTACAGTTCAAATGCAACTCGACTGGTTAAAAACTGTAGTGGCTAAAAGCTATAAATAGTGTAACATACCAAGTTCATGAAACAAATATGGTGTTTCCAGGTCCACTTCTAGTGCTGCTTTGACTCTGATATTCCAGTATTGTCCATTGCAAGTTCAGTGGAATCAGCTCGTACCTTGTATGAGGCAGTAACATGATGGATATCTCGCAGACATGATAAATGCAGCCCGCAGATGTGCTATCCCGCGCCCTGTGTGCTGGGGGTGCAGCCCGAGGCCCAATTTGCAGTATTGACTCTGGTGGCTATTGTACTGACAGTTTGGCTTGTACAATTCTGAAGCACTTTGTCTCTAAAATTTTGTGATCGGAGTGTTACATGTTGTTTCATGGAGTTGTTACCGGGGCAGTGGTTCAGCTTTCCCATCCCCTCGCGGTTGTGCATGATGTGATCCAGCGTGCTGCCGACTGGGGCATTCCTTTTCTGTTAAAGAAGCATGAGTCATAGCAATGTAGTTCAGGCTTGACTGAAAGCAACCACCTATAGTTATAAGTGCAATAAGGACACAAACATGTGTCTTCCACCTAAGTCAGTGCTCAAGCAGCTACCTGCCGTGTGGAGGGAGCTCTCGGCTGCATGCTTTCCTTTCCTGTAAGAGCTTTATACCTGTACAGATGTTCCTGCCACATGCTGGCGTTCTTGGCACTTACCATGTGCTTTGTGTGTTCAAAGCATTTTACCTGCACAGAAGTGGATTTTATCTTTCTAGACTTTGGAATAGAAATAAAATGTGTACAGAAAAGTAAACACTTTCCAAAGCAAACAAACTAGACTACCTTTAATAGCTTTTTTTTTGTGTAATACTACATATACGAGATAGAACAGCACTTCAGGATAATAACTGAAAAAATTAATTGTTGTAGGGAAGATTCAGTTCTTCTGAATTTGTATTTGTAAATCCTTTTTTCCATCTTTCTGTCTTTGCCAGGGGACAGGGGTTAGAGCAGAGCTGACTGGAAGTGACAAACTTAAGCTTTGCACATTTTTGTTTTCCCTGTTCTGCAGAAGTAGCACAACTATAGGGACTCAATGATGCTGGCACGGAAGTTTGGGCTTATTGCTAGATTCAAATTCAGTCTTCATCTACCACCACAGGGAAAGCAACTCTGTTACATAGGTGCAAACTGACAGTTGAATCTGGTGATCATACTGGACCTTAAAGTGTATTTTGGATCCCAGAAAATCTTAGAGAACTGGCAGCTGCAGAAATAACATTGTACTATTTGCAAGCCGCGAGCAGTCACTCTGGAAGTAACTGAGACCGTTACACAGACGTCATCATTTGCATGGGTCAGAAAACAGATGTGCTCATGAAATAGCTTGGAGGCTTTTTTTGGGAAAAAGACGTCCTGAACTGGAAGGGAAAATAAAAAGTCAAAGGTTTAATGTGGAATTTGGGAGTGAGGAGTTAGAGGGACACATTATAATGAATTGACACTTTTGTACTTGGATTTTGAACATTTAGAAAACACAAACTGATCTTTTCTGATGTCAGGATTGGACAGATTGCTTGTTAAAAAAAAATATTTTTTTCCTAAGTCAGGTGGCATCAAAGTGATATCTATTTTTTAAAAGAAGTGTTCAAATACCATTTTCCTACAGAGAGAGTTTTAAGAGGTTTTATTATTGTTGTTTTTAATAGGCTGTGTGTAAAGGCTTTTTTCAGTTCTTTTTTTGTACTAGAAGCTCCTGCGTGAACACATATCTTCAGGTCTATAGGATCTGTATTGCTTTATAGTCTTGCTGCTAACATACTTGTAAGGGAGGGTTTGAGAAGTGGGATTCTTTTGGACAAAGGCACCTCTCCGTGGCAGCCTGGGCTCTGTGACTCTCCTGTCCTGAGCTGCAGTGAGAGCTGTGAGCACTGAACAGCAGTAGTTTGCATTTTTTTGGCACTTCTGGATCTGCACTAATTTCCTTCAGGGAATTTAAGGAAGGAAATAGAGAAGTTGACACTCATTTTTCCTGGGTGGCCCCAGTCCTTCACCAGAGCAATGCTTTCCCGTGGAGCCTACAGGGAGGAAAAGTTTGATCCAGCTAGATTGCCACATCTGGGAACAGTTTTTATAACTTTCTCCTTATTTTTTGGTACAAACGGATAACATGACCTCTGTGTGTTTTGATGATTTTAATATGCTATACTGCATTTCAAAATTAAATACATTCTTAAAGTAGAGTGCTGAATGGAGCTAAAATAGACAAGAACTCCACATTACTTCTGGCAGAAAAGCAGCAAATTTTCTTACTGACATAAGGAATATTGTGCAAAGATCAGCTTTGTGATACCTAGCAAATGACAAACAAAATAAAATTATTTTTACTGAGGGTGCATTTAGTCATACAGAAAATTGACCTTGTATTGCACGGTGGGACAAGAAGGCTTATATTGATTTTGAATACTCAAATGATAGAAGCATTCAAAAAGGGCTTGACCAGGCCATCAAAAAATAAATTAATTTATTATGTTATGTTAATCAGCTTCCTGATGCAAGGCAGGTGGAACCAGGCATCTGGGGCAATATTCTCACAAACATTTTTATCCATTTTCTATAAAGCAGATAAGTGCATTTCTTCCTCGTTTTCCGCTTGGAGATGTAAGCTTGCTTGGCCCACAGTCTGAGACTATTGGTGTGCACCAACTCTGTGTCTGGCTGTCTGCCACGAATACATCAATTAGCCTTAATTAAAAGCCCTATAAAAGGATTTTGTATTAG
>VZSZ01004592.1:718532-747040 GCA_013398815.1 Ibidorhyncha struthersii
CTCCCTTCCTTCCTTCCTTCCTTCCTTCCTTCCTTCCTTCCTTCCTTCCTTCCTTCTTTTCTTTCTCTCTCTCTCTCTTTCACTTTTCCTTTCTTCTTTTTTTTTCTTGCCTAGATTATTAGGCTAGCAACTTGTACAAATGAGATGATTGATTAAGTAATGTTGCATCGGCAGATTTAATGAGGTAATGATCTGTTTTGCTATTTGTGTTCAGAAGAAATGGTATGCTAATAGTCATTGTAGTTAGGGCTGATTTGTTCATGGCCTGCTTAATACCAGCCAGTGACCAAGTGGTTCAGTAAAGTGTCTCAGCAGATCTAAATTATGTTCTTTGTTTTGAAGGTAAATGTTTTCAGACTTCAAGCATTCTGTGTAAATGTTCTGATTGAGGTCAGTGGAAATCTTTCCATTAATTTCTATACTCTCACCCAGTTCTCGCATAGGTACCAGGACAGTGAGTTCCAATGTGGGCTGAGCCTTCTCAAAACTGAGAGCTGTGGGTACCAGAATTTTAATTTCAGGCCCTTGTCTAATGCATATGGGCCCAAGATTTCATGCCCTACAAAATGCTGCATGCCGAATGTGGGCAGAAATGTAGAGGCTGTGTTTGAAGATTGGGACAGCAAGGTAAATTGCATAAAAATCAGCTGAACAGATCAGGGAAAGGGCACTTTTTAATTAATACATATTTGAATCCAAATGACTTATTCTCGGTGTCTGAACTGTCAGTAATTTCCATCCAGAGTAACTGCTCAAAATTCATGACTGTCTAGAATATACTTGTACAAGCCAGATATGTACATAAGCTGTGCAAACACTCTCTGGGGAGAAGCACAGTTAAAAATAAAGTTATTATTGCTGCCACAGAGAGAGATGATGACAAAGGCTGGAGGTTGTGCACCAGGTACTGTGAGACTCTGAATCTTTCCCTGCCATCCCCATATCCAAGCATTGCTAATTCAGACATGGGCTGACGTGCTCAACTTTTGAGTCCTGTTTGTGTTTCCTCATATGTATCTATACCTGCAGTACAGCAGAGCATCACACAGCAAAGGAGCAGCTTGCATAGGACTTCATGAAGCGTAGCCCCCACACCAGACCAGGCTTCGAAGGGTGAAGTCCTGGCTCCGTGAGGGCCATGGAAGTTTTGGCATGGTTTTAAGGATTCCTTCCATGCCTCCCCCATCCCTTTGAAATGCTTATGAGTTCCCACTCATGTTTAGGCAACTAGTCATCCTAGGCTCTTGGAGGAAGAAAAATCTGGGGAATATAGGAGGAAAAGGGGATGAGGGGTTGGCATGATCTTGCATATGTCTCTGTGCACTCCCAACTCCCCAGTGGCGTCTGATGAAGTATGCTTGTAACAGCACGCTCACAGTATTCTCACAATTAGTGGCAGGTGAAGATTTTTCTAAACGAATCATTGTCATCACAGAGGACCTCATTACAGTCAAAATGTTGTACTATTTTTCTAGCTTTTTTTTCCTAGGCTTCCCCCCTCACCACAAATGGCAACTGAAAACTAAACTGATCCAGGAACTGCAATACAAGCCTGCACAGGGAGAGGCTGAACCTTAAAAACCACCCCAGCCTGCCCTGCGAGGTACCCACATGGTCTGTGCTGAGCACCTGTCCTAGGCATAACCTGCCTTCTCTTTCTTTCTCTCTGCTGAAATGCAATTACATGGCCAATATGCTTTTTTTTTTTTTTTTCTTGGGAGCAGGCAGCCTTGTATCACTAGCCCAGCGCTCCCCAACTCACTTGTGCTGCAGCATCTCGCTCCGCACCCCTGAGCACCTAACAGGGACGATCCTGCAACACTAATCCCTGGTGTCTGTGAATTGTTCCACTAACATTAGCAAGAATTTCTTCCCCAGCAAAGCGTAATGGGCTTTAAAGCCTCCTTTTTACCCTGAGGTCCTTAGTTTTGATTTCAGATTTCAAGGTGTCCCATTAGCTGAAAAAGCACCAGCTGGTATAATCGCGTTTCTGCAACCCTCGTGGAGAAGTTGGGCAAAACAACTGGTTTTAAAACCTCACATTGCAAGAATTCATTTACAGAGTAACTGCAGCTTTTGAATGTATGTGATTCACAGACACTGGACTGCGGGGAGGAAAAATATTTTGGGAAAATTATTTTTTGCAAGGGAGAGATTGGGGAAAGGGTTATTGCTTGGATAATGCTTGTTTTGTTACTACTTGCTGCTCTTTGTACACTAGCCAATGCAAATGGCATTCATGTTACTGACGATATTTTTGAACACCCCTGCTATCTTTTTTGCTGTTGTTAATATACTGAGGATTTGGGGGGATTTTAAATGCCTCTGCCTTTCAGGATTATTTCTACAAAAGCAATTGATAACTGTATTTTGACAGCAGGAAGCTTATAAAAACCTAGAGAAAAAAAAAATAAAGCATTTGAAACTGAACAGCTGTAAAAGGAACGCACCTCTGCTACCATATCTGAAATCTGCAAAGTGATCATGAATTACATCAAGGAAGGACCGTCTTTCTACTGAAAATCACACATCAGTTCATACAGAGTGGATGCTCCCTTGACCACTCATGAGACTGCCGAGGAGGAATGTGTGGGAATGTGTTGGTTAAACGTGACTATGCTGCCACTTTTGGACATTGCCATGTGTGGTAGATTGAAATTGGTTAATCTGTAGCAAGTTTCGTGTTGCACTTTTCTGTTTGCTAAAATTCAGTAACAAGGAATATGTGGGTCATTTTAAAGCATTGGCAGACAACTGTTTCTAACCCAAAGGATTATGGGTTTTAGCACAATGAACTGTACTTCTTCAGGGAGGATCAATGTTGAATTTTTTTTTTCCACACGTCTTTATTTACATGTGGCTATATTTTCATTGATACAGAATAAAAAGTGCATTTTATTGACCTTGCATGTTTGTGTTGTTACTTCTCTTGAGCTCAGGCACCATAAAAGTGATAGCTCCTGTTTTCCTGGCCAAAGCAGAACACAATTGGTTGAGATTAATGAGCAAAAAATAATCTTATTTCTAGGAGGCTTGGGGGTGGGGGAGACATAAATCAATTCTTAGAGTTTGTATACAGAAGAATAGGAACTTTGCTTGGCCTTCCTCCTCACTGAAGACAATAGGAAATACATCAAGCTGAGCTGGGTACAGGTATCTCATCCATAAAACTTCTGTAGCATCTAATTGCCTCTCCCAAGCAAATCAGGATGAAGAGGGAATACTTTGTCTAAGTGGATAGTAAGTATTTGCTTATAACTTCTTCTTCATAAAATGTTCCATTTTATTTGGTGCAAATGCATAACTTTGCGTCAAAAAAACCCCGTATGTTAATTACATTCCAAATGAAAAATGATTGTTGGGAGGATGAGGTACAGGCCAAAGCATTTCATTTGGAAATTTAAATAATTTCTAAGATATTCCCTCCCTTTGCTTTGTCTTACATTGTTAGCTTTGTCACAAGTGGCATTCCCCAAAGAATCACCTGTGCCAAGTTGCCAGTGACTTTTCTGACATAAATATACACAACATTGCTGACATTCTTGCAACCACGGTTGCTCCAGCACTCCTTCAGCTCAGAACCAAAGCACATGGAAATTGGTGGAGTTTTTCCTATTCCCTTGAAAGTGGCTTTGACCCAGATCCTGCAGGCTTTGTCCCAGCCAGTGACGGTATCAGGGTGTGGAGGGGTAATTACAGCTGTCACAGACAGAGCGGAACTAATTCAGTTTGGGGGTAAAGAATCCAAATCTAGCTGTCCACAGATAGATTTTGCAATCTGTAGGGACCAGTTCTCTGGGGAGAAAATGTTTTCTATTTATGATGAAAAATACCCATCATCACTTTTCTTTTTTTGACTCGCTGAATGCTTACTTTCAGCATCCTCAGCTGCAGTGAGGAGACCCTGGGCTCAGCACAGGAGGGAGGACAGCTTAAAACCTTTGTGACAGGCACTGGTAGAACAGGCTGTAATTTCCATCGGTAAAAACCCAGTGGCATAGACCACTTCTGCTGCTTGTCTTTTGTAATTAGGGTTGACTTTCACCGGATAGGAAGCTGGTGGTGTCAGCACAGCAGCTTTTTCCAAGTGTGCGTTTGGGATGGTGTCAAGGCTGTGCATCCAGCCCTGGGAGCCATGCTGGAAAGGGAGCTGCCAGGCACAATGGAGGGAGACTGAAGGGTGAAGCAAGAGTGGATTTATTTGCAGGAGCTGATTTGTTACTGGCTGACAGCACCAGTTTGTGTGGTAGTGCAGCTGTGCCCGAGCAACCTGGCAACTTCTGTCATTACCCATGGGACTGGTCCTCACCAGCATCCCAAACTCCTTCCATCCCCCAGAAAGGGTTTGGCTTGTACCCCTGCAAGCGGCAAGGATGCCAGCTGGGATGCAGAATCTGTCCCCAAGATTGCCAAAGCCCTGGGGGAAACAAAGCACCTATTTCGCTTTGCACATTGCTTTACCTGTGCGTATTACCTCTGCCTAAATAAGCCCTGAAAGCCACGGGAAAAAGTTAATATATATGCACATCTCATTCCCTTTACAAGAGCACCATCTAACACATGGGGCTGAAAATTTATGCTCCAGGGCTGATGCTCCCACTGATTTAGGATCCAGCTATAAACAAAGTGTATAAGCTAACACAGCCCAGGAGCACAGGGCAGAGACTGAGGCTTGGTTCAGACTGGCTCCTTCCTCACATCAGTGCACACTTTACAGGCAACTTCTTCAAAAAAGTTTTTTTTCTAATTGTCCAGTGATGTTATTTGGCAGAGAATGAAGCTAAAACGATCACCTTACACTTCTAATTAGGTGAAGTAATGAAGACAGAGTGAGCAAGTTCTTTAATGCTGGAAAGTCTTTGGTGGTTAACTTTTCTGCATAGAAATAAAATGTCTGCTTGCTTCAGAGCAAAAATGAGCAGGCATTTGAAAGATACCTGAACTTTTTAAGCGCACAACTTGGAAAATGGATAAAGAGAGATATGCCACTCATGTCAGCTACTTTTGGGGCCACCTTGACCACCTCAACCACCTCCCTTGCCTGACCAATGATTTCCATCTAGCCAGGTCTGCCTGAGTAGTTTCTTGCTCACCTGGTTGCACCTAAATAAGGTCATAAATCATTACCTTCAGGCATGAGCAGGCTGGCCCTGCAAGCCTGAGGGTGGAGCGTCTGAAGCGTTTGGGCAGCACAGGACAGATATTTGAAAAGCTACACTGAGCTCACATGCAGCAGTACATCTCTGCGAACATCTTTGTGGCTGCACTGCTGAGTGCTTTTGTCTGCCAGCACTAGCAGCTGCTCAGCAGTCACTGCCACAACTCTTTGGAGGTGCTCTTCTGCCCATGGTTAGATAGGAAGACAGAGAAAACACATCCCGATTGCTTAGCTCAGATGTGGGAAGCAGAAGTTTACCTTGCAAACCATTTGTCAATAATGTCTTTCTTTCATAACCACTTCTCCTGAATTCTGAATGGTAGAGACAGATATTTAAAGGACTCCAAACATGAATTTTCTTTACAAATCTGGTTGCTCCATTTTGATTTTCAGAGATGCTGAAACAAGAATGAGAGTACCTGAAATAAAAAGAGGCAGGTTGCTGCTTCTGGAAGGCTCGTCTCTGGCTCTCAGAATGGCAAAGTAATCTGAGAGCTTGAATAGGACACCATTTAGGACAGTCCAACCATTTCTGCAGCAGGTCATGGAGACCCGCCACCAACCCACATCAAAATGCCTCATGCGGTCAGGTCAGAACAAAAGTTGGTGACATTAGTCCAGTGCTGGGCTGGCCCACTAACTTTCAAAGATGCCCAAATGTCATAGGTATTTTGGGGAATTCCCAGCTTACATAGACCATATGAAGGGTTTGGTTTTTATCAGACCAGTGCAACTTAAAACATTAATTTACAATAAACTCTCACTGAGAGGGTTAGAATGTAAAAATCTAGGGAAGGTTAAATATTGTAGCAAAGGGTCTGAATCCGTATCTCTGTATCTGTATCTTGTCCTGTTGGCATAAAGGAAAGCACAGCTACATCAGCTGGAAACTGCCCACTGAGGCATTGAGGTGACCTTCCAGATAAACAGCAAAAGATGTCATCCCAGAGGTGCTTTCTGGCTTGACCACACTGTTGCCAGGATTAGTGCTACTCAACACCTTCAACAAACAGGAGGAAGGTCTTTCAAGTATGCTTGTGCTGTTTGCAAATGGGAATAAATGAGGAGGAATAGCGATGGGCCAGGAGCACAGGACACACCACCAGCTAAGTGCTCCTGACATGGGATGGTGCAGGCTGTGAAGAGCCCTCAAGGGCAGGGGCTAGCAGCACATCACGAGGCACTTTGAAAATATTGCTGGAGCAGAACTGGGAGTGTGCACTGTTGGGAACTGCCATTGATTGGCAGGAAGATGGACAGACCAATTTAATAAACCTCTTCCATCTCTCTCCTCTATAATTCTGTGACATTTTCTCCAGGAAAGTAGCATACTTCCAAATTAATCTGATTGCAGTGAAGCAGACTGTCATCAGCCCCTGGAGAGTGCAGAGCTTCACTGGCAGAGGCAGAACGGTGTGATGGTCCGTCTCAGCTGACAGCATGTGAGACCGCTGCCCCCATGGCATGGGGTGCCGGGTGACCCTCTGAGAGTCTGCCAAGTCTATTTACTAATAATTAGCAGGGGAACAATAAAAGGCTGGATCAGGAGATAGACTGAATCCATTTATTGCCTGCTAGGTAAATAAAGCACAGGCAAGCACTGGAACAGGCTGTCCAGGGAAGCAGTGGAGTCACCATCCCTGGAGATATTTAAAAAATGGGTAAACATTGTGCCTAGGGACACGGTTTAGTGGTGGGTTTGGCAGTGTTAATGGTTGGACTTGATGATCTTAAAGGTCCATTCCAACATAGACAATTCTATGATTCTATGAAAAGAACCAAGATGAGAAATAGATGGATGGACAGACTTGACGGGTTAATCCATTTTGCCATCTACTTATATGTAGGCATTAGGATGACATTATAAATCAGTGATATAGACACTACTCGAAGTGGTACTCAAAACACATTGGTATGCAAGATCTAAGACTGCAGAACAGACACTATTCAACATGAGAGCAGAATTTGGACGTATTTAGCTGTTTTTCATATATGCGTTGTAACATTTAAAGATCCCAGCTCCACTATGCCACAACTTGGCAATACCCTGCAGCAGAGGCAGAAAATACCAATGGGACCAGCTGTAGGGAGCTGGATGGAAGCAGCCCTGCTGCCTGCCCATCTTTCTCATACTTATTTCAGCCATCAGGGCTGAGCAGAGCCTTGGCAAGGGCTATGTAGTGCAAATATGGGAAAGTGTGTCTCTCACTCAAAGGGAGAAAGGGAAAAGGCAAATTTATGATCATACAGCACATGAACAATAAGAAGTCACATTCAGGGATTCAGAAATGATGGCAATATTTTGTGTTTGTTGAGATGGAAAGAAGGGAGGAAAGAGGATTGGAGAAGCATAATTCTGTCCCTGATGCTCCCACTCTTCTTCAGTTTCTTACAGTCTTTCACTCAGAGGTTATGAATTACTGGCTTCTGTTAGGAATGTAGAAAATATTAATTGAGATAATTTTCCACTGCAACAGAACAGTGAAAAATGACATCCCTGGTTTCATGGGTGGGGGAAGGTCAAAGGGTCTGGAAATATCCACACCTTTTCAGAAGTATCTCATCCTGTTGTGATTTTCTAAACTTTCTCAGAAGCATTCTGCTTCATGCTCAGGACACCGAACTTCCTTCTCCAGCAGCAGGTTTTGTATACGAAAAGTCCGGAATCAATGGGTATAAGCAGACCCTTTGAATCCCATTTGTGGTTCACAATCTGGTAACATAAACCATATTATTTATCTACAATGCCCCCATCCTCCTTATCTGCTATTTACTTTGTGAAGCAGGGCCAGGAGCTGGGAAAGAAAAATAACAGGGAATGCAAGATGTCAAATGTGCCAGCAAATCTATGCTAGTAGTCTAGCACACTCTATAATTCCAGATAATCTTGCTTGAAACAAAGACAACTAAATAAAACAAACAAACAAACCCCCCCAACCTGTTAGAACTTGACAGAACTAACCCCTTGCCATATGATATTTGCTAATGAACTGCATACAGTGAAAAATGTGTCAGAATCCTGTCTGCAGCTTTTTGGGGAGGGTGATGAATTATTACCAAGTAATGTAATAAGCAAGCCTGAAAATGGGTTGTGGTGGGTGGTTGCTTTCCCCCCTCCATCCCCCCTGCTAAATCATGCCATAAATGTTTCCCTCAGCAGATGCAGACGCACATCATTTCTTTCGGGATTTTATAACCATGACAACCAGTTTTAAAGGAACGTTTTCAGTTTCCATAGTTTAAATTAGAAGTCTATCCAAAAGGAGGGTTGTAAAACGAGCAGAAGTAAGCTACTATTTCTACATTTTCCTAAGAACAATGGAGTGGTACATTTTTGCCTTTATTATTATATATAAATATGATACAATGTAAAATAAAGCTTCTTTACCAACTTTTACTTCAAAAATAATTTTAAAAGGAAAGTTCATTCCCTTGCTAAAAAGCCTCATCTTAAAGATAGTGAAATTAAAATCTTCCTCGTTTTAACTCATGTTAGATTTAATGATACTGTACTTTATAATAAGAAAAGCATGTTGACATTTAATGCATATGACTTCTTTGAAGTTACATCCTTTTAGCAAAGATGAATTTTGATGAGTTTTACCAAAAGGGTTGAAAGAGTTTAGGTAAGCTAAAAATATCTCAGGAACGAGTTTAATCTGGGTTAGACACGGTTCCTTTTATCTTACATTGAAATCTCATTAGCAGCGAGGTGCAGAGAACCTTTCAGTGCTTTCAAATACTTTAAAAATCGATGCCAAGCTCTGGACTGGAGTCACAAAGAGGGGCCACTACCCAAGCCCAACATGTTGCCAGTGCTAGTGTCCTGATGATCTGCTGAGCTCAAGCTTCATCCAGAAGGGCTCCTCTGTGCTCCCATTTCTGTTTCAGGCTGTGTCCAGCTCCACCCGAGGCTCATTGGCTCTGACCTGCACATGCTCACCTGATGCCCAGCACCACTCATGACACTGGTATTGCCCATTTTAACACCTGAAGGACCAGGGCAATAGGAAAAAAAAATATATGCACCACCCATACAATGGGAAAAAAAGATTACCCTGTCTCAGAATTCCCTTTTTTCTTGTCGCATTAAAGAAACCAGCATAACCCTTTCCAGTACCTCTAAATAGAGGGCTGGGGGCTTGTTTGGATACAAATAAAGCACATGCAGAGAAAAGCTGTTCCCTCCCAGGTATATGCTATTGTGACAGCTTCATGCAAAGTAGCATTCATTTGGGGCTCGTCTCTTCACCCTTCAGTGCCTGACCTGTAGTTGTCTGCATCTCAGATAATCACCCAGACCTCTTTTGCAGGCAACAGAATAAGACAAAGAAAGTATGTGTGTGTCTGTGTGTGTATGTGCACGCATGCAATAGTGTGCCTAAGCAGAACTTTTTCTCAAAATTAAAAATCTAGGTAGGTGAGATGTACAGTGCTTCACAAGCACTTCTTCTCTTGGTTTAAATTAGACACCTAGAACCTCAGTGAGTTGCAGCTGCCTGCCTTTGTGTTGATAAATCCCACCTGCTCTTTGAGGCTCTGATCTGACAAAACATTCCCCTGTAACCAGCAGATAATTATGAACTGACAACTGGATAATTTTGGTTTCCCAGCCTCTGATTACAGCAGCCTGGCTACCATGTTCATGCTTTCTCTTGGTTCAATTCCATGCTTTGGCTACAAGAACATTTATTACTGAGATTATTCATTTTAACCTTTGGTGAGCTCATCTGTTTAATGTTAAATGCCCTTTTAAACAGAGTGCTCAGTAGGGCTTTTTCAGCACTGGTACTCTGTGAGTATCTCTCTCCCTTTACAAGTTTCACGTGATTAGTCCTTCATTTGTTATTTCCAACTCATATTTCTCAACCATCTTGAAGCAGTTTGAGTAATGTCTCTATGGAGTTGCTTTTGTTTGCCATGTTGCCAAAACACCCTGTCAGCCTGGCTGGGTGATGCAGCCCTCCTCATCTCCCAGTGCAGGGTATAATCCACCTAAAGTCCTAGACAATCGCTGGGTCCATTTACCACATAGCACATATGAAAATATGCTCTCACAACAGGCAGCACATGACATTCAGTTGCTCCTTTCTGCACAAAATGAGTATTACTTTGGCATTTGTAAGAGATGAAAGTTGTTCTGTGCTCATATGTAACGAACAGCACATTCTTCACCCTTGTGTCTGGGGATCCACCTGAGGATCCACCAAAGGAAGATGAGCTTGTAGGGTTGTTTATTAGAAAACCACTGAGGACTCAAAAGTTGTGTAATTTCTCTTTAGGGACAACTAAGGTAACCTGGTCATTCCTCCCCTGCAATAGAGGTCTTCAACCCAATCCTGAGATGGTAATTTCAGCCTACAATGCAGTCTGGGTTTCTGATCTAAGATACACCATTGCTGGAGGCTTCTGTCTTCACTGCTCGGGCCAGTCCTTGGGAAACCCAGACTTTGCAGATAACAGAGAAAGTCTGGAGGAAGCAAGACTTTCCCTTGGTTGATGAGGAGCAAGTTAGAGATCAGTTAGACAAACTAGATATCCACAAATCCATGGGGCCTGATGGGATGCACCCTCGAGTGCTGAGGGAGCTGGGGGAAGCCATTGCTGGGCCGCTCTCCATCATCTTTGAAAGGTCCTGGAGGACAGGTGAGGTGCCTGAGGACTGGAGGATAGCCAGTGTCACTCCAGTCTTCAAAAAGGGTAAGAAGGATGACCCGGGAAACTACAGGCCGGTCAGCCTCACCTCCATCCCTGGAAAGATGATGGAACAGCTTGTGCTGGGCATCATCTCAAAGCACCTGGATGAAAAGAAGGTTATCAGAAGTAGTCAACATGGATTCACTAAGGGGAAGTCGTGTCTGACTAATCTGATAGCATTCTATGATGAGGTCACTAGATGGGTGGATGAGGGGAGGGCAGTGGATGTTGTCTACCTTGACTTTGGCAAGGCTTTCGACACTGTCTCCCACATCATCCTCACTGGCAAGCTTAGGAAGTGTGGGATAGATGGATGGACAGTGGGGTGGATTGAGAACTGGCTAGCAGATAGAGCTCAGAGGGTTGTGGTTAGTGGTGCAGAGTCTAGTTGGAGGTCAGTAACAAGTGGTGTCCCTCAAGGGTCAGTACTGGGTCCAGTCCTGTTCAATATATTCATCGATGATCTGGACGAAGGGATAGAGTGTACCATCAGCAAGTTTGCTGATGACACTAAACTGGGAGGAGTGGCTGATACGCCAGAAGGCTGTGCTGCCTTACAGCGTGACCTGGATAGGCTGGAGAGTTGGGCAGAGAGGAACTTAATGAAATTCAACAAGGGTAAATGTAGGGTACTGCATCTGGGGAGGAATAACCCCATGCATCAGTACAGGTTGGGGGCCGACCTCCTGGAGAGCAGCTCTGTGGAAAGGGACCTGGGAGTCCTGGTGGACAACAGGATGACCATGAGCCAGCAATGTGCCCTGGCGGCCAAGAGGGCCAATGGCATCCTGGGGTGCATCAAAAGGAGTGTGGCCAGCAGGTCGAGGGAGGTCATCCTCCCCCTCTACTCTGCCCTGGTGAGGCCGCATCTGGAATACTGCGTCCAGTTCTGGGCTCCCCAGTTCAAGAAGGACAGGGATCTGCTGGAGAGGGTCCAGCAAAGGGCTACAAAGATGATTAGGGGATTGGAACATCTTTCATATGAGGAGAGGCTGAGGGATTTGGGTCTCTTTAGTCTGGAGAAAAGAAGATTGAGGGGGGATCTTGTTAATGCTTTCAAATACTTGAAGGGAGGATGCCAGGGGGATGGGAGCAGTCTTTTTTCAGTGGTGCCCATTGATAGGACGAGGGGTAATGGGCACAAACTTGAACATAGAAAGTTCCATCTTAACATGAGGAGGAACTTCTTTACTTTGAGGGTGGTGGAGCACTGGAACAGGCTGCCCAGAGAGGTTGTAGAGTCTCCCACTCTGGAGACATTCAAAACCCGCCTGGACGCTGTCCTGTGCAACCTGTTGTAGGTGACCCTGCTCTGGCGGGGGGGTTGGACTAGATGATCTCCAGAGGTCCCTTCCAACCCTGACTATTCTGTGATTCTGTGATTCTGTGGAGGGGCTACTTCCATATGCACAGTTGTGCAGCACTGCTGGCACTGCTAATTGATCGTCCACTCAAGCTGCCTCGGAAGTTGGACACAGCTCTTGGACAGCACATAACCTGTTTTCTGAAACACCTCAGTGGGCCCTGCGCAGTGCCCCCCTGTAAATATGCAGACCTGTGCCTTGGTCCCTCTGGCTTGCAGTTGTATGTTCAACTGGTGTCAAGTCAAACCAAGCTGTTGATACAGGGCTACAATAATTAGTTCATGTTTCCATCAGCTAATCACATCTTTTCACGCTGAGCAATACAATCCCATATAAATGAAGCAAAATGTTAGCTTAAAACAAATGTGGCAGACAATTGCAACCAAGAACTGATCATCTGGAGAGCAGCAACCCAGGAATCAATGGCGACTGACCTCAAAATCCTTCAAAAGAAGGTAACTCAACATTGCTAACATGAAATTACCAGGAGTTTGGCTCCCAAAGCACCTTGAGTTAGTGATTTTTCTAATCTGGAAATACATTTCTCACGTATGATCTGTGTTTGCTGGTCCCATCATTTTGAGAGCGGCTGTGGCCTCATCTCATCTGAAGATCCATTTAAGGGGTTTGCATTATGGTAAGGTGAAACCCCCCCAAGGAGTCTCTGTTGATGAGATGAGATGAGAAATAATTGCTCTCATTTATTCTGACGCCTGAGAGGAGAGGAAGGGTACGGCTTTTGGGGTGACAAACCTTTCCCCCTTACGGACTTGCTGTTGCAGAATTAAGGAAGATAAGTGAAGATTTTAAACTTAATTTTCTTACCTTGGAACAAGTATAGGATACACACAGGCATACAGAGGAGAGATGGGGTTTAGTCTAGCACAAAGACCTGCTTAGGCTGAGGGTTACAGAAACTAATAATTTTGTATTATTATTACTATTATTATGTAAAAATTCTTGACTCCTGACAGCTGTAAAAGTGTTAGATCCTTCAGCCATACAAACACACCAGAGCCATCACTTACATGTTTTTAGTGTAAACGTGTGGCTCACCTATCCTTGAGAATAACATGCAAACCTGCACGTGAAGTTACAGCATCGACCAGCTGTATGCACCGCCTTTACATCTGCATGAACTCTGGGGGAAAACAGGCTCATGCTTTCTGACTGCGCAGTGCTCGCAGTGCTGACTACCGAGGAGTGATGCCAAACTTGGTGTTCTAAAAACACCCTGGATTTCTTTGCTTTTTAAACATTAATTTAATCTGACTTTTATACGCATGTGCATGTGAAAGAGACCGCGCATCTACATTTCATAGCAACACAGACCTTTTCCTCAGAGTCCAATTGCATTTTCAGTTCACTGCTGAGACCTCGTAGCTCTGCAGCACCACTGTACCCTCTCACTCGCTGCCGGAGCTGTGCTCTGGGTGCAGCATCAGATGTGCAACACGCTTCACAAAAGCCAGGAGAAGCAGTCACTCCTTTTGTAAGCTGAACTAAATGCAACAAATGTAAACAGACCTATTTCCCCTTACCTTTTAATACCAGGTCAGTGATGCAGTGTCTCTAATTAGCAGTCAGAGTTGGCCATAGCTGAATTGCTGGGAAATGTTCGGTGGCCTGTAGGTATTTTGCCATCCTCCTTTTTCATCAATGGTTACTTTCAATCACAAACACTTTTGCTCTTGACTGCTGTTACCTGAGCTGAAGAGTCGGCTGTTACAGTCTGATCTTTGGACGGGACAGAGGATTTTTGTTACCTGGGTGAAGAGAACAAAAAATCGGGGAGAACATAAAGAGCAGCTTTCGCAGACACATCTGGCCTTTGTGGATTCAGGCGGAAAAATAGGCTTGGGTTAGAGGGCAATTTAAATTCCTTCCCAGTGTTACCTAGATGTGACCTAATAAGAGATAAGAAAATGCTGGGTGTTATTTTGAAGTAGGAATGAATGCATATGACAGTTACTGTTTAGAACAGAGCCCTTAGTCTGTAAGAGATAGTAGTAACATGCTTTCAATTCAAGTCACAATGTACACACACCCCTATAAAAATATATATGTGTATACACACGCACGTACACACACACACATGCACATGCATATGTGCATGCAACTAAAGTTATGAAAGAGATGGACTGAAGAGAGAAGAAAAAAGTAGAGGAAGATGGCAAGTTTTCACCCACTGGAGCAAAAGCCATTCTTAGAACGACCACGAGGGAGACGGCAAAGTGGTAATGTTTCCACTGCCTCTGTTTCTCCCGACATAGTGCTGCTCCCTCCTTTTTGGCCTCTGCAAAATAAATTAAGCCTAAGAAAATGCTTTGCAACAGCAGTGAAGCAGGACTCCTCCAGGGCCCTGCTCCTGCTTTGTTCATGAGGCAGAGTCTTTTCTACCATAAGCAATTCTACACTGTAAGGGGCAAATGTTAAATCTAAGACAGCAAAGCCCATTGCAGTGCTATGATTTGCAATCCCATGGGAGGGAAAAAACAGCTTATCACAGTTATGTGCTGGCTAAAGAAATGAAAGTGTGGTTACCGACAAAGGGGACAAATGCTTTTGATAAAAAATATTGCACAACTGAATATCATTTGGCTCTAATGAATGGCCCTACTCAGAAATACAAGAACTTTTAAAAGAATAAAATTAGAAAATTCTGCAGTTTTTTTCTAGGGATCATCCTTTCAAACCAGTGATTGTCAAACGTGATGCTTGATAGGGCTGAGTGGTATACTAGACTCTCTTCCCAGGGCTCCTATCTTAATTTTATCAGAACTCTTGAGAAATTCAATGCACTTTCTATTGTTCCTTCATTTGTGATGTACCTGATCTTGGTCTAGATTTAGATTTTTCTAGTTGGATCAAATTGGGCAGTCATAATCCCTCCTTTCTGCTGTTGCTGAATCTGAAATATCTGAATTAATGAGGTCTCTTGTTTTTCTATAACATGATCAAAGCTGCCAAAATAGTTACTTTCTCCATGAGTGATGTATGAAAGAATGGAAATGTAAATCATCTACATGCTCCTTCAAATTCTCCTTTACATATAAATGACTAACCTAGCTGGTTTTTACTTTCCAAGCTGTACACTGCAATACACAGAGAATGCTCAAATTCTGTCAAATTTAACCACATGTATAAAGATAATCCCAGGCATGATGTGCTTTAGACCCACTTAGACTGCAAAAATCAGCTTAACCAAACTATCTACTTACACTGTATCTTTGGACTAAGTCCCTCAAACAGATAGCTCCCAGCTCATAGGATAAACCAAAAGATACATTATGAACTCAAATGAAACCATAAAGATTAGGAATAGCTAAGACTTTAATGTTCTTCTAACATTCATTTGAAAGTGGAACCTTCCTCTAACAGGAAAGGATAGCTGAAAACCCAATAAAAATACTTGTACTTTATGCTGCATCTAATGAACAGTCCTGTAACAAATGGCAATAGTTAAATAAGGCAAAATCCATTAAAGTGCTGTTGCTCTGGCCCTGCTGTCAATTGGCATAACTCCATATCTTCAATGTAGCAAAGGCCAATTTAGCAGCAGCAGCAGATCTGGTCCACTGTGTTTGAAAAGAATCAGATGAGCTTCTCATCAGTACAATACAAGATGCTTTCCTTTGCATTGCCTGCATAGTTCTAGCATACGGACGGCTAAAGCAACTTTCCATTTTTCAACTTGCAACCTGGTGAACGGAGGCAAATACCCTTTTGTTGGCTGTGACAGTCAAGAGGCAGGCAGCAGACACGATGAGTACTCTGTGTGTATATGTATCTAAGTGTCTCTGCAAAGTAGGTGTGTGCCCTAACTTCTGATATATCCCATGTGTTTAAGAACAGAAATACTGTTGCTTCCTTCCCAGTTTGTAGCAAATACTTTGTAGTTTCAGATGAAGATAATTAAGTGCAAGTAAAGAACTTACTGGAAGTAACTCAAGGAGGTGTCTTGTATTTAGCACAAAATACACAGAAAAGGGTTCTTATCTCTTTTGATGCTTCTCTCCAATCCAGAGGGATCTTGAGAAACTTGACTGGGACAACAGAAACCTCATGGAGTTCAACAAATAGATGTACAATGTTCTGCACCTGGAATTAACTCCATTCCCTCGTGCAGGCTGTTTTCTGCCTCAGTGAGTCCTGCTAAAGAGGACCAGAGGATTATGGTGAACACAAGGTTCAATAAAAATTAACAGTGCACATGACCTACAATGAGATAATGAGGGAACTGGGCTTCTTTAATCCAGCAAAGAGGAGGCTAAGGCATGATAAGGTGGTTTGAAGGGTAGTTCAACAACTTTAAGGGTAATTACAAGGATTACAAAAGCAGACCCAGTAAGGGCAGACAATATAACAAAAGATAACACCCGTAGATTGCCATTTAGGAGGGTCAGGAGAAACTTTTTCATCAGGAGGTTGGTGCAATGCTAGAGCAAGCTGCACAGGGAGGTGCTATAATATCCATCATTGGAGGCTTTCATGACACAGCCAGTCAGAATCATGGCTGACCGGTAAATCAGACTATGGACATCCAGAGGTCACTTCCAATCAACACTCCTATGTCTGTGATTCCTGTAACAGATATCCAATGCTTACTCACCTTCCTCTGTTGGTAATATCTGTATTCTCCTAGATAAATGGAGCTCTTACGGGATGTCACAGACTTCTAACAAAACACAGGTGTCTTTGAGCTGCTAAGGAAAACTGGCCAGAAATCTGTTTCCTTTGGGACAACCTGTGTTACGGCTTTGTTTTTTTTTTTTTTCATATCCTCAGAGTATTGGAAAGCAAGGAAAAGAAAGATTCCAAATATAAACAGAATAAAAAAAAAAAAAAAAAGAACTAAAAGTAGGGTAACTTCTACTTTCACCTACAGGAACTTTGTCCCGTTTGGAAGAGGAGTTCTAATTACAGAGACAAAAATAATTCATTATGAATAGGACTAATAACAGACATTTGCTTGCATAAATCCAAACAGAGGATGGGCCACAGACTCAGCTGGTGCAAGTTCAGCATGTAACAGGCAATGCAAATATCATGATTTACACCAGCTGAGATGTGGTGCTCTGTTTCTATTTTAATAAATCAGCTGTAAGAATAAATTTCTCCTTACTTGCCTGGTATGGTTCTGTTGAGATGTTTAACCACACTAACACAACAACTATGTTTTTAGTGCAAACCACAAATGAAACATCCTTTGTGCCACATAAAGCACATCTTCTAGCCCAGATTGATTTTAGAGGTGCTAATTATATTATATAGTGTTGCAGGAACTACAGTAATTCACTTCTAAAATCCATTTAATTTCTTTTTAATTACTCATGTTTACCAATTCCTTTACATTTGGAAAAGGCTCAAAATTGCAGTCAGTAAAGGAGGCTTGAAGTGGAATGATTAAGAACATCTGGCACATACATAATTATACCAGGCAATTTATTCCGCCTTTACTATTTCACTATAGCCATGATAATGAGGTAGAGCTGGATTCTATCACTTTTCTGAACATTTAGAAGTACCTTACTGCACAGACAGTTTCACTGAAATAACTGGCAATAATTAAATTGTATAACACCAAACCTTGGAAGAAAGGGTGGCAGATTCTTTCCCTTACTAAGGGGTGTTGCGAGCCCCAGATGTGTGGTCAGCCTTTCCTATGAACAAATTCAGGCAAGCCTGAGTTTATCTGAAAGACTACCTGAATGTAACTAACTATAGTAAACACCATGGGCAGGCTTGTTATAGCTTAATAAAAGTATGAATCAATACTAAAATCATGTTGATTCTGCCAATATTTTATCTTTGGAAACAAACAGAAGTAAAGAAAAAAGCAGAAGATGTCACACCGTGCTGTTTCAAGGATTTTTAATGTTAAACATTTCGTTCTTGCTTTAAAAAGTTGTGTTCTATGAACATAAAGGAGAAATGAACTAAAGCATTTTACTTCCAGAACACCTTCTCCTTAATTTTCCTTTGTGGACAACTTAAAAGATTTAGCTTCCTTGAAATTTGTTCGAGGCCAAATTTCCAAAGCTTACTGAAGCAGAACTGATTTTGAGTGAGCACATGTGGTGACCCCACTCATGATTGGTTTGCTTCTGCTGGCCAGGGCAATCCTCAAATGAGTTCAAATGAGGTAAATGAAGGACTGTTAACATTTCTTCATCTACAGCCTTTTGCTATCCCTTCAGTCCACTGAGTATCCCACTTGGGTAGTACTCACAGAGGTGAGAGCAACAAGCAGGGCAGCACTGGGAGAGGAAAGAGGGCCATCTCTGGACTTTGCTCCTGCGTGTCAAAAATAGTTGTCAGTTCTGGTATGCAACCCATACATTTTCACAGCAGAAACATAGTCAGCGATTCTTCAGTGCCATCTATTTGGTTAAACCAAGAGAAAGTGATGAAGATCATAGTCAAGATAATGGTGGGGAAGATGTCCCTGTTAATCAGTGATTACTTTATTGCTTGTGAAAGACATTACAAATGCCAGTGTGCAGGCCACTGGACCTGTTCACATTAGAGAGGAGAGAGCACTGCTGTTGTGCTGACAGTGACTGGCTTCTCAAACTTATGGCTGGCAAGTGATGGGTTCACCATCCCTCGGTGTATTTAAGAACACACAGAACCTCATTTAAAAGAATTAAAAGTAACTCCGAGAAGAGCTATGAGCTTCTTACATAAATTGCTGCCTGAATCTGGCTTTCATTATGCAAGCGGTGAGACTGGCTGATCAGGGTGACTTTTTCTGGCCAAGGATCTGCTAATCTTATTGTCTAACAACCGTCTATTGGGATCTCTTTATTCTTAGCAACCATTCACCAGGCACAATCCAGGCCCATTTCCTGGGAAGTGCCACTAGCCACAGCGTTACCACCAGTTTGTATTCCCATGGCACTGTGAGAAGCTGGAAGAAGACATCTCCTGAGAGCATTCCAGGGTGATGTGACCAGTGTCAGGAATAACCATCAGACCTGGATGACTGCAGAAAGCCTGCCTCGTTTTATATGAGTTCTTAAAATAGAAAAATGAGTGAAAAAGAAATCAGTGAAATGTGGGCTCTTTTCTCCACAATATTTCACAAGAAAAGTATTTCCATCACATTAATTTAGAGTCTCAAAAGTCCAATTTGAAAACCAATAGCACTGCTTCTGAAAATTCTGCTTTATGGATTTCCATAGGATATGTAATGGAAAAAACTAGCCCTACTATACAATCAGAACAGTTTCAGCTGGAAGGTGCCAGAGCTGAATAATGAAATATAAAAGGGATAATAGTAGGTTTGAAAGTTTTGGAGTGCTCAGTCTATTATACACCACCACAATTTAGGGCCACCACAGCTCACCACTCTGGCCAGCTGATGGAGGGAAAGCTCACCCTCTCTACCTTGGACTGGTCAGCTGAAGGAACACTTCATGCCTATGCATCAGCGGGGGCTCAAAGGATGTGGGCTAGTGTATCCTCACAAACACCATGAATAGTAACTCTTCTCACCATGAAACTAACTGCAAAAAGAGTGATACATCAGGACACCAGCCACCCAACTTGATTTTTAAGGATACACTACATACGCTCCCCATATACTGCAAGTAAGCGAAACTATAGGTAACCAATATTCTCCAGTGTCAATTTCCTCGTGCCATTTATTCAAGTTCTTAGCCCAGGACCTTCTTCCTTCTGCCATCTCCTGTCTTTATCATTCACTTGTTATTGGCTCCTGCCTGCCATGTGGAACTGATTTCCTTTTTTCATTCAGGAGATCTGTCAAGTCCACCAGAGCACTGACCCTTATTTATCTTTTCTTGTGGTTTTGACTGTCTCTTGCTCCATTTTCCTGTTTGTTCTTTTGTACATTACTCTGGTCTATACTATTCTTGTGAATACAAGTGAGATTTTTATCAAAGATTCAGCTTTTCTTCCTTGTTCCCTGTCTGCCAAATATTGAACCAAGTTATTTTGGGGACTACTGTTCAAATCCAGGCAATGAAAATGCATATGCTTACTCCTGTTTTAACCAGACAGACTTTACAGGATGCAGTCCAAACTTGATTTGAGTTGGCCCAGCAGCTTCCTTTACATAATAACATTAGCATTTCCCTGCATAAACTTAGTCTTAGAAAATTCATTGAAGAATGTCTTATTCTGCAAAAACCCACCACCATTTTTTTAGGACAGGTGCATGTTCCCTCCTCATAATCTAGTGGTTGTTGTTTTCATTTGAAATACTTTATTGCCATATTTGCATATTTTTTGCCATACGCAAATTCTGCATGTATGGCCAGGTCATGATCTGATTCCTCCTTACAGAGCCAAAGGGACTCATTGTATTTTAGTTATGTAACCCCCGATTTAAATCTGTTTAATTGAGATGATACGCCTGAAGTCTAGTCTGCACAGCTCTAATGACTGTAAATTTTCTTGGTTATCAAAAGATTGTTGCACTGATATAAATGGCACCTTAAACCTTCCTTTCTGAAAACCACCTTTTGGTCACCAGTTCTCAATCCATTGAGACAACCAGGATAATTTTCAGGATATGTCTGATGAAGATACTCAAGCACAGAATTCTATTTGCTGTCATTCTAATTGGGGTGGTTTTTTTCTATGGAAAATGATATTTACTTCAATACTTCTGGCTGTGGTGTCAGTCCACTTACCAGAAGTTTTGCACGAAGTCATGTCTCACCAGACCCGTCAGACCACCACATTTTTTTGGAACTACAGTGTTGCTGTGGACAGCACAAGATGAAAGACAAGAGAAAAAAAAAAAAAAAAGTAGGAGAAGGAAAAATTAGCTGAACTAGGTGGCAGAGATGGAAACTCACAAACTAGCTGGTCCAAATAGATTATTCCTATTAAGTGCTTTTTTCATAGTCCTCGTCTAGCCCATTTCTTAGCCTGAGTAAGTAGAAATGTGCCACTGCTGCTCACTCTAGCTGCACTCTAGACAAAATGAAATCTTTAGCCCTCAACAATGACAATTCCTATCCTTTCATAAAACTTAAATTTAACATTTATGATGGTATAAATCAGTGTAAGCACCAAACTGTTGAGGATACACATGGCTTTTGTTTTTTGAATTATGTTAATGGCATGCATTTATCAACACCAACTTCTGTTGTTTAATGAAGGGGAACATCACTGACTGAAAGCAAGATAGTCTGTGAGCCATTTCAGGGTGTGTGTGTGCATGCAAGGCCTGATAAATACAATACTTCCTTTAAGAGAACCAGTTTTCAGTTGCTTATAACTTTGCCATACTATCACTAAAATTTTTCACTCTGAGAATTCATGTAAGGCAGGGGTTGCTTAGGCTTTTTGCTTTGGTTTTGTTTATTGTGTGGGTTTTTTTTTTCTTTTTTCTTTTTTTGGTGAAAACCAGTTAAGAACATAGTTATCACTTCTGAACAAGAATAAAGGAGAACAGGAAGCATATTTTCCTTCACTGTCTTAAAAATAATATTGGCAAGCCTTTTTGTTTTGTTTTGCTTTGCTTAGTTTCATTAGAAACCATGACCATACTAGAATTTAGTGCAGGTGTGGTCTTCAGTGTCACAGCTCTGCTTTTTCCTGCTGCTGTGAAAATCCACCAAATTATAGGGTTCAATTCAGTGGATTTTTCTGACTTCAACTGTTAATACTTTTGAAGGTGGCAGCTTCAGTCTCAGAGGATTGCACAGCCTCTGAGATGTGCAACCATTCCTACAAGCAACTAGGGTGGAGTTAAGGCCATGGCCCTGTGGGATATCATGTGCTGCGGACTGCAGTGGTGAAAGTGAAACTGGACTTTCTCTTCAATTACTGCTGAAGGGTTGTGTAGCACTTCACTGAGTAAACAGAGAGGACAGCTGTATGACGACAGCTAGGATGACATGCAGTCAAGATGAAGGGCATGAAAAAACGCCAAAACATGAAGCATTGGTGAGGCAGGAATCAGGGGAAAGAAAGGGAGAGACAAAAGTCTGGGAGGAAGATCCAGCAAAGTGACAGAATGGAGGAGAAAGAATGAAGAGACAAGACAGGATCTGAACTTGGGAGAAGGGGATAAGATAGGATTGAATGGTACAATAGGAAAAAGAGAAGAAAAAGACAGGTTGGACAGGTGGGGCTGAAGAGCTCAGGCTTACAGATGGAAGAACAGATGGATCTAGTTGGGATTTCCAGGGAAAAACAATGATGCTTTGGAAACTTCCATTACAACTTTCAGAGCACCTTCAGACACCCAGAAATCTGGTCATGTTACTACAGTGATAAAACCCAATTAGTGAGGAACAATATACTGGGACTAAACAGCAGCAGTAAAACCAGCTTGAAACTACATTTTGTCCAGCAAGGAGAAATGAACAGTGTCCACTGCGGTACTGAAGAAGACCAGAGGTTTAGACAGCCATCAGTCAATTAAAGACTGTATCATAAGAAGTCTTCAAAGATGGACCTTGCACAAGGTCTTTAAACCTGACAGTTAGCTTCTGAGTGCATAACTCTGCACTTGATGATGTTCTTGGAAAGCCATAGTCTACTCTGTAGCAAGTGATCTTTTAAGGTAAGAGCTTTGAAGCACTTGGTGACAGTTGCTTTCCATTGACTGTAAGTGAGCCCAATACCAAGCTGTTCTAAAAGTCTTACCCTTATTTTATGTAAAAGGGTTCCTAGTCCTAAGGGCCAAAAGGCTTTTTCAGGTATGGAAAAGCAGTAGTGCCAACCAGACCATATTGAGGTAGGAAATAAAACAGGAAAAAAAGAAAATCTGCTACATTTCCCCCTAAAATACACAATACAGAGCTATTTGGGACCCTCGGAGTATTTGAATCCATCTCAAGCTGCACTTGAACTGGTCCCCTTTATGTAATAGCTGATAATACTGTTTTCTTTCTGCTTTTTCCTCTCAGTTGATGGATATAGACAAGAAAGTCTTTATCAGTAAATAATAAAGCAGTTATTTTTAACAATTTCAATTTCTCAGTTGAAATAAATAATGAAACAATTATTTTTCCCTTAAGATCTCTGCAGAAAATCAGCACACCCTGTCTATGAAACATGATATGTGGAGCTCATAGGCTTTTACTTCTAGTCATAACAAAGACCTTGCTTCACTCTCTAACATTGCTACCATTTGCGGAGATGGTAAACACTTTAACTCCAGTAACTGATAAGCTCATGTCAGCCTACCAAGTCAGATTAATTCCTATTCACCTGTACTGTTTTGGATGGCATGGCTTTTGTTTAATTCTTAAATTCTTCCTAGAATTTAAATACTTCCTACCTCCTTGCTTTGTACTGGACAAGTACTAGCTGCAAGTACCCTGCCTGCAGGTGGCCAGACTGATAAAAGAGGGCACTGTGCAATGGACCCACTCAGTGGAGCTCATTATGCAGCACAACACATTTCAAACATACCATCAGTCATGTTAAGAGTGCCATTTTTGGAGAGTTGGCAGAAATGTAAGCATGCTATTAAATTCAGCTGACTTGATGTTGCTGAATGGAACAATAAACCCAAAGAAGCTCTTCAAGCTATTGATTTCTGCAATGCATTGTATGCATTTACGTAAATCTAATTAAAACACTGTGCATAACCCAATTACGAACTATTCCCTTACAGCAAGTTTTATATTTATCTAAGCCAGGCTGCGCCAGCTGTGAGACATAACCCTGGCTTTGCAAATAGCTATTGTGTAACAGCTGAAGTGGTCAGATAAATACACTGATGGTTTTGTCTTTCTGCTAATGAATCCTGTACGTGTGGATCAGGACCATTTCTTGCTATATCAGGTTACTGAGTTTTACCTCATTGACATATTTCTGTTATCAGGTTGGTGAGGAGATAAATTAAAGGTACAACTTAAAAGGCAAGCAGTTGAGAGGCTGAGGAACAACAGAAGACCCTCATTTTGTGTGCTACTAGTAAGTGGGGAGGCAGGTCTGAACAGGTAGTACCCCCACTTTCAATTGCTCTATCGGGGAGGCAGGCTCCCTCCATTGGGAATACAGTGGCATTGGCAATACAGGGGTTTGGCCTTCAAATGGAGGGGTCTAATGCTAGGTGCTCTGAACAACTTCATTCCAGCCTTGAGGGTGAATAGAGCGCCAGTATTTAGATTTTGGTGGGGATTGTACCAATGCTCATCAGAATTCCCCTGACATCCCGTAAATGCAGATCCATCACCCGAGTAATATAGAATCATAGAACCGTTAAGGTTGTAAGGGACCTTTAAGATCATCGAGTCCAACCATTAGCCTAACCTGACAAAAACCGCTTCTAAACCATATCCTCAAGTACCACAACTGCCCTTTTTTTAAACACCTCCAGGGATGGCGAGTCCACCACCTCCCTGGGCAGCCTATTCCAATGCTGGATAACCCTTTCAGTGAAAATTTTTTCCTAATATCCAACCTAAACCTCCCCTGGCTTAACTTGAACCCATTTCCTCTCGTCCTATCACTTGTAACTAGGGAGAAGAGTTCAGTCCCCATCTCTCTACAACCTCCTTTCAGGTACTTGTAGAGAGTGATAAGTGATAATAGTGGCAGAAGATGCAGGAGGAACCACCTCTTGCCATTTTCAAACAATAATACAGATAAATATTCCTGCAGCAGATCTAAACCATGTTTGTGACAGTAATAACCTATGTATAATCTTTTTTAATGTTGGATGAAATATAAGATTCATGAGGAGAAAAGAGTAGACTCAACTTTCCCTTCCAGAATTAGAGCCATCCCTAAATGTCCTTGTCCTTTCCAGGAGCACTTTGAAGAAGTGCCCTCATTCAAGGCTCAAATCTATGTTCTCCACAGTTTATGAAGAAGAGCTAACACAGAAGAACCCTTCCTAAGGCTGGGAAAAGGGAGAAGGAGGATAAACCCAGCTGAACCATGTAAGAGAAGGAGTAGTGAAGTAGGAAAGCCCAGTTAGGCATATGCAGAGGCAGAGAGACAAGAAGGAAAAAGGAGAAGACAGGGAGGCAAAGCACTGGTGAGGGTGATACAGAGCTAAAGGGACTGTGTGCAGAGCATGGGTGGGACAGCACAGAGTGACAGTGGGAAGAAAGGATGCAAGACTTCCTCCAGTGAGTAACTCAGTATTTCATCCCTCTGAGGCGGGAATTGATGCTGTTGGATGAAAATCCCAGCCAAGTCCTCACCTACGACTCCCCATAAATTACTTTTCTTTTCCTTTCTCTCCTTCCTTGATGTGAGAGGCTCATAGGGACTGCTTAGCTGGCCAGTAGCTTAGTATCTATCCCTGCTCAAATAGCACTTTCCCAAGCAACGCTTGAGCTCCCAGCACAGTGACTGCAGAGGCAAAGCTGCTGGCTGCAGAGCAGCGTGACGAGTAGCAGTCTCTCCTCATGCGACCTTCAAACGTAGGCTTAGTACAGTGCTACAAGCATTCCCTGGGGCAAGTGAGATTGACTTGACACCTGAGCACATGTACTACCCAACTCCAGGATTTCAAACTATGTGCCATGTCCTTCCAGTTGAAGACAAGTTTATGAGCTTGAGCAGGCAATAAAAGCTTCTCTCCATGCTAATGAAATGTCCAAGTCCTCATGGATTAGTAGTTTTCATATCAGATTAAATCTGCATTTTTGCTGATAAAGACACAAAAGTCACTCCTAATAGGCTTTCAGATTTTATTAGCAAAAATACGTCTTAATACAGCACAGTGCCTACAGGATACGAACAGGACAGAAAAGGCACTAACACATTATGACGGACTGCTCAAAACCCCTGCTTTCCTCCAACTGGCCAGAACACAGTCAGGAAACGTGCAGAAGGCTTTTGCTGATGTAGAGAAACCCTGTGGGCATTTTCCTAGCAGCTGATGCACAGCCAGCCCACCTCTGGTCTCTGCAGCAGTCCCCAGACCTGTTCTGCAGCCATGGTCAGATACGGGGCCCCTGGAGCCAATGGAATTTCTCCCATTGCTTCAAAATGTTCAGGTACTTTTGATACTAGAATCTACTCCACACATCTCTTTGTGAAGCCTCTGAATGAACAGAGATCCCAAACTCAATGCCTCACCAGTAACTTTTGACCCTAAAGAACTGCAAGCATTATTTTGGGATAAAACACTAACCAAGCAATTCCTCCAGAAAGCTGCTTGGACCATGTCTGTGCTGCTAAAGGAAACAACCTCAGACATCAAGAGCAAGTGGAACCAGCTGGCTTACATCTATGCTGCTTAGAACTTACCCTTTCTGTCCTGAATTTGTCTAGAAATGAGTTGGAGGGGTCCACAACAGAGTTGGAGGGTGAGTTATCAGCTAAGCAATGTGGACGGTAGAGGTCCAGTGCTCAAACCAGCTTTCTGTCTTTCATTTAACAGCATAGACATTCCCTAGAAGCCTGGCAAAGAGTAGGGCATTGCTGTGTGGATGGACTACTCTGAAAACATAGGGCAGCCCTGTGATGCTGGAGAGCAAAGCCTATGCACAGGGTGGTGGCATAGCGTAGAGCCGCTATAAGACTCCGCTGGCAGGCATGAATTCCTGGCTGTGGATCCTCTGCCTGCAGCCCTCTATAGGTACCCACAGGATGAATCTCAGAGCCTGGATACCCCTTCTCTGGCATCTCACCATTCCCAGGCAGCAGTGCTTTGTCATATGTCCCGTTGTGCTTTGCAAACATATTAAAGCCCCTGGACATGCCAAGCCTTTTGCTGACTCTTCTGTGGAAGTGGTTTAACGCACAGGACAAAATTGACTCAACCGAAGGGTACTTTGATGACATTTTGTACATATGGCTGATTTATTATTTTTTTCCTTTACCTTTTGGAAATTTTTCCAGTTGTTATTTTGGAACTTAATAGAGTGATGCCATTTTCCATTTCAATCAGTTCTCCAGCTTGCTCTCCCACTTTCATTTCTGACTGAGTCTAAGGTAACTTTTAGAAAGGAAGGAAAAGAGATAGATGAATTATGGCACTTGAAGTCAGAGAAAAAAAAATCTGAAAGGAAAATGTAATTAAGAAATAAATTGAAAAACGGAAGCACCTGTGATACAGTGGCCAGGAATGATTATTTTAGGGGGGAAACCATCACAGGCAGCTTAATTCCATTTCACTCTGTTTCTCTTGGGATCTGGACTGTTTGCTCATTTATTTGGATAAAATGCAAACTTCTGCTCGCACAGTTAGATGTAATGAGTATTATTTTGCATTTAATTAAAATACTGACACATTCCCACTGATGGAAAAGTTTCCATTGCTTTTCAGAAAGCACTAGGTCATTTGATTTATAGGACACTGTTATTAACTGCTCGGCAAATACCTGGAATGGAAATAGTTTTACCTGTTGGGAAAAACAACAGTGCTCCTGTAAAAACAAAGGTTTTGAACAGATTGAAATGTCTGGAAAAAAATGAAGATGGGAAGGGAAAGTATGCAGGAGGGTGGATGTAAAAATGGTAAAGTGACATTTTGAGTGTTTGATCAATGACTGATACAAATATAATTTTGCATGGAAATGTGAGTACACTGGGACAGGAAGCACTGCTGCACCATTATAAAGTTTGGATTCAGTAGCTGGTTACCCAGGTTGAAATGGGTTGAGTTACAATAAAAGTACTGACATTTGAAAACCTACATTGAGGGACTGATTCAAAGCTTGCCACAGTCTGAATTTGCATGATATAAAAGCGGGCCTTTTCTTAAGTGACTATGCTACTTTTCCAATATCATTTAACGTTGCTTCATTGGTACAGGAGAATCATAGAACCATAGAATTGTTGAGGTTGGAAGGGACCTTTAAGATCATCGAGTCCAACCATTAGCCTAACCTGACAAAAACCACTTCTAAACCATATCCTCAAGTACCACGTCTACCCTTTTTTTAAACACCTCCAGGGATGGCGAATCCACCACCTCCCTGGGCAGCCTATTCCAATGCTGGATAACCCTTTCAGTGAAAAAATTCTTCCTAATATCCAACCTAAACCTCCCCTGGCTTAACTTGAACCCATTTCCTCTCGTCCTATCACTTGTAACTAGGGAGAAGAGTTCAGTCCCCATCTCTCTACAACCTCTTTTCAGGTACCTGTAGAGAGTGATAAGGTCTCCCCCTCAGCCTCCTCTTCTCCAGGCTAAACAACCCCAGTTCCCTCCGTCATTCCTCATAAGACTTGTCCCCCAGACACCTCACCAGCTTCGTTGCCCTTCTCTGGACACGCTCCAGCACCTCAATGTCTTTCTTCTAGTGAGGGGCCCAGACCTGAACATAGTACTCGAGGTGGGGTCTCACCAGTGCTGAGTACAGGGGGATGATCACTTCCCGAGTCCTGCT
>VZSZ01004592.1:749805-790444 GCA_013398815.1 Ibidorhyncha struthersii
GCCGCTTTCAGGCTTTTTGCTGGCAAGCCCAGGTCTATTCCCATCCCCCTTCGAATCTAGTTTAAAGCTCTGTCAATGAGCCCCGCCAACTCCTGCCCTAAAACCCTTTTCCCCCTGCGAGACAAGCTTTTACCGTCTGTTGCCAGCAGGCTTGGTGTCTTGAAAAGCAGCCCATGATCAAAGAACCCAAAGTCCTGCTGTTGACACCAGTCTCTGAGCCAGGCATTGATCAGCTGGCATTTCCTGTTTACCTCCTCATCAATCCTAAGAAAGGGTGTGCAGAGCAGGAGACACATCCAAAATTGACACAAAGTCCAAAATTACAAGTCAAAAAAGTTCTATTCAACAGCAACCCTGTGCTGTCAACCTCTTCCAACTACCTCCTGACATTTCTTCTTCTACCCAACACCAAAACTACTCTTCCAAAACTGGACTTCTCGTGCCTACCAAAGACTGATTCTAAGCATCTAGAATTCAGGTGGGGCACTGACTTTTTCTGGAAATGCCTGTGTTGTTCAGAGCCACATGTAACACACTTTCAGGATGAGGCCCTTACAGGATGACGCCTATCTTCTCTGGCCATTTAAAAAAAAAATATAGCACCTCCATTTTTCAGGGATTTTTTCATCTGGAATAAGACAGGAACTGGAGGGCTGTCACAGCTACCTCCATGCTACAAAGGAGGGAATTGGGCTTTTCATCTCTTGATGGCCTTGATCATCACTGTATGATGGCACCATTCAGGAGGTACCTTGATATGATGGGAACAGACTCTATGATTTCATTGCATATACTATATGAGCATTAGAGCTTGTCTCCAGCCCTCACACTTGCAGGTCCCTTTCACAGGGCTTGGAAGTGAGGTCCTATAGAAGATATTGTCTTGCAACACAGAAATACATTACTTGGATGGGCCTGGAGCCATCCCATCACCACAGAGCATTAAACTCTGTCACTATTTTTTCCAAAGTTACAGGAAACTTCTGTCCTCTTGTCTTTGAAATTATCAGACACACAGGGAATCTTTGGTAGAAATGAACATTATGGAAAAAGAAACACTGCCTGAGGGTGTCAATATTCCTACTTTTTAGACAACCTAGCTCTTTTTTTCAAAAAAAAACCCCTCTAAAGATAGAGGGATGTGTCATGTCTAATAGTAGTACCTTGAATGATTTCAACATGACTTAATTGAAATACTGAGGAAAAACGGATCACTTCTGAACAGATCAGAAATACAACAGGTGCTATAAACAATCTCGATTTACTACTTCTTAACATCACTTTTAGTATACTGTTCAATTCTGTGCTATTACATATTTATCAGTTCAACCTGAACAGCTGAAAAAATATTGAAACCACATAAACCCACCAGAGCATCACAAGGGAAGCCAGAGAAATGGACGAGATGACATTAATCTAGAAACAAGGTTTTGTAAAGCTAAAGTATGTGTTAAAAGTAGAGATGAAAATTTAAAAATTGCTGAAATTGTCACCAGAACTCTGAGACAGCAGCAACCCACATAAAGAGTAACCGAGCTGAATTTATAGCATTTGTGTTGTCTTCAGCCTCCCTGAAAAACATACACGGAATCTAGTTAGATCAGACCCGGTAGGAATCCAGAACTGGTCTAGACAGCAAGGTTTCCAAGTACTGGTGTCTCTGCCTCCAGAGCTGGGCAGATTATTACAGATTTGTTTTTTTTTTTTTTCACATAGCAACTCTGGGAACTACAGCAGTTGAAAGTTTTTTGAAAGACTATTTTTACACTAGATAATTGCATTATAGCAGATTGTGAGGATAGGGACCTTCTGAGGAAAAAACACCACCAACAAATCAACACACAAAAGGGTTTTCAAAACAAGTATTTCAATATTGTTGCAACTAAACAGGATCACAGGCTCACAGAATGGATGAAGCTGGAAGGGATCCCTGGAGATTGTAGAGTCCCACACCCATGCTCAAGCAGAGTCTCCCAGAGCAGGTTGCTCAGGGCTGCTCAACTAGCAAGCCTGTTGTTTCATCCATTCTCCTAGAACCTGGGCCATCTGCATTTTACAGAAGTTCTCAGATGCTTGTGAAATGTTTCATCCATTCTCCTAGAACCTGGGCCATCTGCATTTTACAGAAGTTCTCAGATGCTTGTGAAATGAACGCTGATGGTCAGGACCATGGATTTGTTAAGGTTAGAATATGAAGTTTATTGAAACAAGCCCTGTTTCAATATATTTAGGAATCTATTGGCTGATACCAACAGAGACAGCTAATTGAGGAAGTAGAGAAATGCTGGGTAATTTCAAGAATTTGGTTCCCAAATATTTGGCTCACTGGAATTGTGGGAAGACTGTAGTCTTTCACGGACTGCACAAAGTATGTGCACAGAGTGGACACATTTATGAATGTTTGGTTTTAATACAGTAGAATGGATCAGTACTGAGCTCTTACTATGGTTCTGTGCACCTCAGCCTTTGGGGGTCTGCAGAGTAGTCTAAGGCCACTGCTCTGAAGGGAAGACACGAATGATTTCTTCAAATGACCACTTGATGTCACTTGACACCATGCTAATAAACTTGATGAAGCCCACTTCTGGGCAATAAACAAAGGCTCATAGAATAAGATGTCTGAAAATGGGAAACCAAGATGCTAAAAAAGTCCTACAAACAGATCATATTTATTTGTTATGGGTTTTTCTACTGTTCTTGTAAATCAGTGTTGACAACTGCTAAATTACTTACAAATGCACAGTCTCTACTTGTCCAGAGAAGTACTGGTATTGTATGCTTTCTTTTCCAGAGAGAGACTAGAAGTAATCACTAAGACTAAGACTTACTAAGTTTGGTTGTATTCCTCACTTTTTGGGTGCCAAGTTTTGAAGGGACATCAAAGAGACACAGATGATTCTAGATTACCTTTCCAAAAATAAGGTTCCATTAGCAATCTGGTGTCACTAGTCACTTTGAAAGTTTTGGTTAAGCCTCAGGTTTTCTCTCCCCTACAGTTTCATTCCTTATTGACACAGTGAATTTCATATTTCCCAGGCTTATGAAATACCAGCTCTGAAAACTAAGGCAAGATGCCATATTTCCCAGTCTATCTAGTCCACAGTAAAGTGAATTATTGTTCCCCAAGAACATTTCTCATACATCAGCATGACCTGAATTCTAATAAATTCATATGATCACAGCCTTACAGTCTCTTCTCTCCCATTTTCCATTTATGTACTGCTGGGACATTGATTTATTTGTGACAGAAACCTTTATCTTGAGACTTGTATATGTTGGTTTTATCCCCTGGTATTCACCAGCCAGGTGGTCTTGCCAGGAAATAGATCTGTCTGTCTGTAAAATAAATGTTAATCCAGGACGTTTTCAATCCCAGAGCTGGTTGAAATATTTTAGCCAGAAGAGGCTTTCCTTGCAGTTTCATTGAAAGTGAAATGCTTCTCTGGATACTGTTTTCAAACTATTATTAGATAGAAAAAAGTAAGTGACTTATTGAGGTTGTCCCATTTTGTTTTGAAAATGTCACAAGAGATTTGTTCTTACTTTAATCAAAGCAAAATGAATGAGTCGTATTGAAGTATATTTATAAAATATTTTATATTGGTTTTGATGTCTTTTTAGCATTTGAGTGATTCCAAATTTAAACAGTTTGGAAACTCTATTATCCAAAATTATGAAGAATAGAATAGATTCTCCTTCTTGTTTGCCTTTCAGCGTTGGCATTTATCACAGAAAGAAAATAGCCACCCGGTGATATAAACGTTAGGCACTTGCTCTCATTTTTGAAATGTTTTACTTGGAGACTGTACAGTCTCACCCAGGTAACAAGATTTTCCTTGGCAAGGTAGTCTAAATCAATACCAATAGGCCAGTCACACTCCTCATTTGATGTAAGTCAACCAAAGACTGCAGAAACCCAATCCTTACTCTCAAGGACTGTCTAAAACACCTCTAGGTATCTCATTTATGATTTGTTGTGCCTTATCATCTATCAGTCCTCCTGCCCTGACTCTCATATCTTGGTTAGTGCTGGAAGAAGCCATGGTGGATCCTTCTGTGAGGACTCCTTCAAGAAATGTGGGGGAGATGTGGAACCTTTCCAAAAACCTTTGAGGATGATGAAATGATGCATTTAATCTCAACAACTATCTGTAACAAATTTAACTCTCCTCAGTAGCTGAGCTCCTGCTTGCTTTAGTGCCTGTCAAGCCAAAAAACCCACAAGGTTGAGTGTCTGTATACACGCCACAAAGTTTTCTGCAGAGCTCTTTGGGAAGGTACTGTATGGAGCCACAACTGGCAGGCGACATCCACGAATATGCGAGTATTGCAATACTAAGTATTGCCACGTTTATATCTGGGACAAGGGGAGGAGGGGCAGAAACAGGGTCCAGCTTGCAGGTTTCTGCATCCCATATTAAGCAATACAAACTAAATTTGTTGTATAGTGTATCTGGCTGCAAATTTGAGCTAACTTCAAGGGCATAGAGGGCAAAATTCACTTTACATAGCAGACGTAAATCCCTGCTGGACATTTTAGCCTCCCTTACTTTCATAGGAATCAAAAGCTGGAATATTTTTAAAGATCAAGACCCAAAGGTGCCTGAGACAGGTAGGAAAAGTATCCTCCATGCTCTTCTCTCTGGAAGGTGATGTCTTGAGTACTGCAGATTTTACATTTGGGGGCATTTCTGGATTTGTCTGCCTATACCACTGCTCAGACCCATTTCCAAAGTTCTGGTCCCCAAAGAAAAAAAAGAATAAGAATATTATCATCATCATTAACTCTCTTCCTTAGAGACAAACTACTTTCCAGCACTGTCTTCTCTAGCTGTTAGTGCTTGCAGGTCTCTAGTGCTTTATAATCTTAATTTCCACATACACTGAGCAGATATTGGTGATTTATTCCTGTAATTATTGTGCTCTTGAAGTTGTACCAAATGGAGTGTACAGTTCTGTGCTAAACATCGCAAGTTAAATCCCACTGTAAAGCACATTTCAGCCCTTGCTTGGCTGTCCATCAAGCAAGATGGTATACAAGACAAAGACGAGAGAAGGAAGTACATGTAATCCATCTTCTTTCAGTGTAGGCAGTGCATGCGTTATTTATCTAGCGCTTTAAATTGTGTCCCTTGGCTCACTGCTTTAAAATGAGAGCTGACAAGAATTTCTAGGTGCAGGAAATTTTGCTATTTCATTGCAAATTGGAATGAAAACCACAAGTATTTTAAGAAATTATGAAAATAATTGGTAAAGCCAATTTCTTTTTGTTGCAGTCACAGATTTGGGTTCTAACACACCCAGAGATGTGATAATGGTAAAAACTGACATAAACCAAAAGCTTAAGAAAAATAACAGAGACAGAGATAACAACTGTATCCTACCAAAACAAAACATTCTGCAAAAGCAGAAATGATGGAACCATCTGTTCTTATAGAAAAGCACAATTGCAGATTTTTTTTAAAGTAGAAGTTAAGTGTATTTATTTGCTTAATTTGGGACTGACCTTGTGGTTTTGGTGCCAACTCACTGTAGTCTTAATAAACAATGAAAAACAAAAATCACCGAGGCAGTGAATCCCTGAAGCCAACAGCTTCAGAATCAAAGCGTGCCAGTGTTTTCTTTCCTCCCATCAGGTTAGCAACCTGAAAGGAATTGAGTTTGCACTTGCCTGCCAAGTTTGTCATGACCTTACGTGAAAATGAGAGCACAAAAGGAGAAACTGGTTTCCTAGACCACAGTCTCATCAGAGACAAAGTGATTCTGCACAAGCTTAGCTTTAGGTGTAGCACATGGCACATTTACATCTGAAGGTGGGTACATCCCTCTGCCCTTTGCTGCACCTGGGCACTAATCTGAGTGTCACTGTTTTAGCTCAGTCATGAATCACAAATTATCCTTAATTACTCCTCTTATTAGCAACCATTACACTGCACTTTCCTTTCCATTGTCTTTTCTTTAGTTATGTTTTCACCTGCATTAATTCAAGAAACTCTTAGGGCTAAACCTGGTCTTGGAGAGCTGTAAATCAGGCAGCACCATAAATCAGGTGTCCACACCAGAGTAACAGCCACATAAATGAGATTGAAAGAGACTTGCAATTTCATTCTATAAAAGGAAAGCTCTTTGCTTTTTCAGCAAGTTAACTTAGCCTGCCTCCTGAGAGATGACCCTACTTAAATATGAATCTGGGAGGAAGCAGAATGAGTCTGAGCAGCACATGGCTAGCCCTGAATGCAAAACAGCAACAAGCAGTTCTCCTAGCAAGCTGAAAACTTGATAAGTTGCACTAGCAATAGTTAATGTTTCATTGAACACCTTTGAACGGTGATGAAGCCAGCTTCAAGAAGCAGCTTTGGATAAAATCACAAATTAAAATAAAAAATTGTGGCATAGGTTCACAGCTGTGTTTCACGTCCATGCTCATTTAAAGGAAGCAGACTTGAAGGAGGTTGTAGAAAGCAATTTATTTACTAGTTGTACTCTGCCTTTCCACCCAAAGGCATGCAGGTAGTTCATTAGGGCCCAGGATGTATGGCAACTCTGTTGCAAACGTTTACCTTACAACTTCTAATATCAAATTCTTGCCAAAACTTCATATCAAGACGTATAGCCAATTAGTGGAGACAGAGTGCAGGAAATGCCCACCCACAGCTCTCCGTGGCATTGATCAAACACAACTAAGTGTCACTCTGCGTGATTCCCCCGCTCCAAGCAAAACTCCATTAGAATTTCAGAACTAGACATGCCCAAGAGCCACATTAATCACTTTGCAATGGCACAGAGCAGATCTCCAGCCTGCCGCAAGCTAATGGCTCACAGCTGTAACAGGAACTTCACCAGAAGCTAATCTCAGGATCTCTTGGCTGTCTCTCCAGTGACATGGGAGTGCAAAGAGGAAGACTAAAATAAATACTTAACTGAAACACTCCATCAGAGTTAGAAGCATCAGCATAATGAAACCAGCTTTTCTCTTTCTGCCTTCTATCTCTGTAGCTCAAGAAGTGACCTGTACAATATTCATCATATTGCACATCATAGATGTGCAATCAGCATGTGAAGAAATCATATATTAGATTTGTGAAAGAATGGATGACACAGACGGTGTTGTGATGTTCTGTACATCTTACAATGCAGTGGGGTAGTTGTTATCCTTGGCCCTCCTTGAAATGGTCCATGGCTCTCACACATCTCTCACATGTGCCCCAAGTGTCCTTCCAACCTCACTGATACACTGCTCCCCACAAAGGGTGGTGGGCTGAGGCACACCCTTACTAAACTCCCCTTATAGTCAAGAATTTTGGTCCAGAAATCTCTGCACTCTGTGAGAAACACAGGCTGGAAGTGACATTCAGGACTTACACCTGAAAGGAGGTAACTTCAGGAGGAGGAGTTTGGAAATGGTGGTTTCCCTTTCTACTTGTCAGAATCAGATTTCTTTTTTGATTATGTGTTTGACACAAAGGTAGATCTCAGTAATTAATATCTTATGTCAAGCTCATCTTATATTGCTGAAAGAAATAATTTGAGAGTGTTGCTATGATTCATTTGAACTATTGAACTTTGTATAATTTTCAGACGGAAAATGCAGAATGACTGTATTTACAGGGCAGAAAACACTGAAAACCACCTATTTATTTTCCTGAGAGGGAAATTTTCTAGGGCACACATCAGCACAGATTCAATTTACAAAGGGTGTTTGAAAGCCAGGATACCACTCTAAAGTAAAGTACTATGAGCATAAAAGACCAGTTACTCTTTAAGAGGGATACATATTCTTGCTGATCCATCTGGACAATCCTCTTTGCACCTGCTTTGCTCCTCGCCTTTCCCAGCGCTCCTCTTCTTGGACTCCAGATACTGCTGAGGTTGCGTTGGCCTTGCTTAGCACACACAAGACTAGATGTTGTCATGGTTTGAGGTAAAACAGAACCAATTTTATGTTCAGTAACTTTGCTTTTTAGCTAGGCCTCTTCTAACTACTGAAATTGACAGCATATTATCACTCTGAGAGTGAACAGGGTCTGCGTAAGACCTGTGTTTATAGCTGATGCCCAGACATGGGTATGCAGAGAGGCTCATGCTTATACTTATTGCTATAACACCCAAGGTCAGCTGACTTTGTTATTTGCCCTGTTGGAGGGTTGGAAGTGGAAAAGTATAGAGAGGTCCCACCTGCAGGGACGAGTGGACAGGACAGGTGACCCAAAACTGACCAACAGGGTATTCCATCCCATCTGCATCATGCTGGGTATAAAAGGTGAGGGATCAAAGAGTCAGGCTCTTTCTTCAATGGCTGACATCCGAGGAGGACTCTGTTCGTCTGCCTTTGATCCCGATCCTGATTCCAGATCTGGAATCCAGTTCCCATCTGTCACTGAGTCCAGTCTGGGACTTCTCCAGTGCCAGCTGGTGACATGATTGTCATCCTGGGAGCTTGGTATGGTTTTGTATATATTTCATTATCTCCTTTTAAATTTATTATTAATATTTCATTAAAGTAGTTTAGTTCCTTCTAAACCCGTAAGTCTCTCTCTCTCCCCCCTGCCTGTCTTTGAGGGAGGTAGGGGAGAGCATCTGTCATTCTGCCCAGTGGCCAGTTCAGCCCAAACCGTGACAGATGTGAACTACATTATTTGTCCCTTCAAACCATCTGACTTAACGTCTCTTCAGCCCTTTCATGGGTTGCAACTTCTGCAGTGCAAGAGCAGCAAAGGTAGTGAGAAACAGTGCAAAAGTCTGTTCCTATCCTTTCACAAAACTTCTGAGCCAAGTAAGTCTCATGCTCAGGAGAATATGGCTGCTCCCTATATTTAGGAGTTCAAGTATCCTTAAAAGACATAAAGTGAATGTAAAACCCTGCAGTGAATCGGAAGAGGGAAGAGTGAGGGCAGTGGGCACTACAGACTAAAAATTCAGGCATCATGACCTTTAGCAGTCATAGAAAATGGGCATGAAAGAAATGGGAGAGAAGAGATGCTTAATAACCTAAGGAGCTCACAGGTTTCCTGGCCTCCTTGCTTTCTGTCAGTCAGTAAAGCTCAGCAGACTGTCTGCAGCATCCCCATTTTCAGCCAGATACAAAAGGGCTTTTATTACTTTACCATAACTTTCTAAGGAGTTGTTGGCTGCAGCTGTCCTTCTTTGGCTGCAGCAGTTTCATTATTATTTTATGTTTCTTAGGACTTCGTACATTAATTTCTGAATACTTTATCTATTTGCCACGTAATGTGTCCATCCCCAAATACTCAAGCAGAGTGAGACTTCCAGACAATCTCTTTCCATGAACCCATAGAGGGCGCTTGCTCCTGAAAGGGATGGAGATGGATGAGGAGAACACTTCTTTTGTTTCCTCAATCAGATCCTGCAGATGACATCCAGGAAACCTAAATTCTGCTCAAGTCCCAGCCTGTCTGCTCTTCAGCACTGTTTAATCCTTGAATCTCTACAATGTCCTCTAAGGTGGCCAGAAGGTTCCTTGGGAATCCACAAGAAAAGGCAACACTTTGTTGTCTAAACTATTCTGTTTGGGCCTCCAAAATGTCAGACTTTTAGGCTCAGTGAAAGACAGACTCAGTAGGGCAGTTGCTGTCTTCCCTGTAACAGCAAACAGTTGGAAGACTTGGCTGAAATAACTTCAGCTGCAGGTCTTTGCAGTTGCACCGGGTTTCAGTCCACCTCAGATGCCTGTGTAAGAGCCACCTGGCTGCTATGGGATGGGGGTGCTGGGTGGGTGAGGGTGGGGGGACACATGCTGCCTTTCCTGGGACTTTGAGTAGTCAGGAGCACAGGAATTACAGGACACCTTAGAGAGAAAACAACTATAACTCCTCAGTTTGTACACTCAGATGCCTGCATGTGGTCTGGAGCTGATCACGTTGGATCTTCTCCTGGCTGCATTTAACCCACTCCGTGAGGGCCTCATGTTGGATGCTGACAGCTGAACTACATCTGTGGCTGGTGCAAGGCCAAACTTCAGCACTGTTCATGAGAGCTGAGCCCATTGAACCAGCTAAGGGCAAAATAACTGTAGGAACCTGACATTTACTTTCCAGAAAATATTTTAATATATATGTTAAATTTCTTCAGTTTAGTTCTGACTAATGATTTGCTTCATGCCCACAGAAATGGGGCAGCAATCAGACAGGCAGAAATTAATGCAATGAAATTGGTTTTATGTCCTCCACAGCATTGGAATAAAATCTGAACAAAGTGGAAAAGGATCTGCAGATAGTACATTTATATCGAAGTGGAAAAAAGAAAATTTTTCTCTCATCAGAAGTGTCCTAAAATAAGAACAGCAATATCAAAGCCAATTAGGGAGACAGTGATGTAACTCAAAGACATAATAAGGAGTCTTCTGTGATGCGGTTTGTGACAAATTTATCACCACACTTTGGCTCCAACTAGAATATAGTCCAATAAGCCACTGGCTTCAACTTTAGATCTCTATAACTGACTCATATTTATAGACTCAGAACCTGACAGTGGTGATAAAATGAACTATATCTAATTATTTAAACTCAACGAAGGGTTTTCTAACAAACACATCAAATATATTAAACGGAATTCACTTTCTTTTATGGATTCCCAGCACTGCTAAAATCAGTGAATCAGTAGAGCGGAAAAAAAAAAAGTCTGTGTGTTGAAGTGACAGCATGAATCAATATCCTGATACAAATGTGAAGATAATTTATGCTCCTTTTGGATCCTGTTGGGGGTTTTTCAGCTCAAGTATTCCTAATGTGCTCCATGATCTGCACAGGACTGGGAGTGTTCTGAGAGGCATGATAGGATGGGGAGGGAAGGGGATTTGTGAGAGTTGACAGCATGCAGGGATGGACAGAGTGAGGATACCCAGCCCAGAGGCTTGAGTAGACCTGTAGATGGTAGACACAGTCCAAAGCCAAAGTGGCTCTGAAAAGGAGCTCCTCACCCAGGCCTGGAGAGAGTCAGGAGCACTAGGGTTCATTACCAAGGGTCAGACCCTGCTGTGTGAAGAGCCAGTCGCCAGGTAAAGGGATGTGGATAATTTGCACTGCTACAGTCATGGGCACATTGCTGCACCCCTCAAAGAAGTCAGCTTGAAGCTGCATCGGCACAGCATCCCCAGCAAATAAGTCCTGGTCTATGAAGCATTGTCCTGATGTGACTAAACTATTTCCAGCTGTACCAGGTTTTAGGGAAGCAGTTTGGGTGCATGCAAGCCCCAGCAGCATGGAAAGTGAGCACATTAAGATAATATACACAGAGAGGATGTCCACTACTGGAGGCAGGAAGGAAGCGCATCCATTGTGCACTATTTGCCTAGTGCACTAAGTTAACACAAACCCCATGTTTACTCTAAAAGATCATTGCAGCAGTAGAGGAATTTGAAAAGTCTGTTCCAGACAAGAGAAGCCAGGGTGAGTGTGCTGGAAACGCACAAACACATCAAGTACAAAATGTATGGACACATGAGAAAGGCTTTGTCAAGGAATAAACAGGCAAGTGCTCACCTAAAACTTCCCTGGCCTTTCCTTCTACAAATCAAGAAGATATGCAGCAGAGTTGACAAGCCCGGGCCTGGTTTTCGGGGAGCCAGAGGCCCAAACTAGCCCATGGGTTTGTTTTGTTCTGATTCCAGACTCACATTCCTGATTCTCAGGAATGAGGCTTCTCAGGGAGACAATTAAGAGCAGGGCACAGCAACCAGACAAGATGTTTCTGTCTCCAGGATTACAGAAGGTGAAACATCATCAATGAAATGGAATCGCATCAAAGTCAAATCACCTCTTCCCATCATAAATATGTTTTGAGGGTTCAGACTCTTTGACGTGATGGCGGAAAAATACAACAGGCAGGTGGTCCCAAACTATCATCCCATGGTCTGGATACCAGCCCATCAAATCCCTGATTCCCACCAAAATTTTTCCTCCTGAATGACCCTGAGCACTAACAACATCCTAAGGTCACTTTGAACCAGGCCATTCCATTAGTGCCACTATTTCTCACTTGTACTGAACTTGATGGGACACAAGGGTGGGAAACGGGTTGCATGACAACCAAGCAACTTTTGGTTTCCTAGTCTGAATGACCACACAGTTTGGTGCAATGCCTAAACTGACTGCCCCAGCTCTGTAGCAAGTCACCCTCAATATTCTGCAACTTAGCCACAGGTGCCCTGCAATTATAACACACAAAGTAATTCCTGCTCCCATGACACAAAGAAGAAATATAGACTGTGATTTCCACCATCCAAACTGGAAAGAGAAGCACTGGAGGATGTTGATTGAGCTACACCATACAAGGAGGTGCAGACACTTACCAGCACAGGAGAAGCTTGTAAGTAGGCCCATGGCCATGAGGAACACCAAGTTTGCTGGCACCTCTGCTGACCAGTCTAGCCTCCCCTGCCACTCTACATGGGTTGGCTCTGTGTCACAAGAGAAATTACCCTGAAACACCAGCCTTCCCTTGCATGTAGAGTTGCTGTGATGTGTGCACACCATGGCCATTTGTCTAACATTTCCAGAGGACCAAAAGCCAGAGCTGCTTCATGACTGCTTGATCATCGCTTAATACAGCACAGTGACAGGATGCCTCTAGAAATAGTGAAGCTGGCAGGGTGGCAAAATGGAGATCCGATGAGTAGCCCATGTAGGGATTTGGGGACAGGACAGACATTCTTATTCTCAAACGCATTCTTCAGAACATGATTTCTGTCCCTGGATTTGGGAAAAAAAGATGTCCCTTCCAACCTAGATGATTCTATGATTCCATGATAATGGAGACAAACTTCTTACACAATGGTAAGTGAAGAAAGCAAGCACTTACGTTTGTTTAAAACCTCCAGCATCTCCCCTTGCTTGGAGGATCCTCGACTTCTGTGTCCTATTTCCTTTTGTTAAACTACTCAACTTCTCCATCCCTTCCTTTTTAGAAAGACTGTTTCCTTTTTTCACGTATAATCCTGGTTATAAACCAAGTAATAGTAACTAAACTTGCTGGCAGATGGAACGTTCATTATTTTGAGTTTCTTAGCCCCAGAGCCACCACAAAAAACAAAGTTGAAGAACTAATAATTTTAGATACACCAGCAAAGAGAAGGGCTGATACATTCCCCACCGAGCAACAAATTAAAATAAGCCTAAAGCAACAAGCAATTTCTGACTTTTCCATGTGTGTTTTTATTTTCATGTCTCTGGTGCCTACCTACAAGGAGGAATATGTGAAAAGTTTCCCTTAACTCTGAATTTCAAATGCGAATTAAATATTAATGTCAGAAGAAGCTCCACCACGCTTACTTAGCTCATGCAGCGTGGATCCTGCCTGTCAGGCTGCCTGGGCTGCCTGTCTGAACCTGAACAGGAGAGCCTTCCTCACAAGGAACCCTGTGGGAACTGGGAGGGTCTTGGTCAGCGCAAGGTGGTTCAGCCTCAGCCATGTGAGGGTGTCTGAAAAGAAAAGCCTGGCTGCTTCAGTGCTTCCTGAGGAGGCACTACCAGGTCTCACGTCTCCTCTATGTCTTTTCCATCACAATCTATGGCATTTCTGAAAGACCACCAGTGCATCAAAGTTTCCATGGGCACTCAAGGTAAACTAAGGGAAGCATTAATTCAAACAGTCTTCCAGGAATGAAGAATAATCAGGAAGGATGGGAAGACATACAGACTATGCCATGGAACTTCTCCAGTGCCACAAACCTTGGGTCATTGATGCCAACGGGACATTCAGTCCTATCTTCCCAAACTTGTTTGGCAGCCCACAGCTGCAGGCCCAATACAGCAGCGCATCTCTTACGCCCCTACCTGTCAGCAAGCCTGTGAGTAAATCTTGCTGCTTGCTTTGGCAGAGAAACTGTTCATATCACAGTTGTCAGCCTGCCGCTATACAGACAGTCAAACCTGAACATCTGTAGTGCTCGGCTAGCAGTAATCAAAGCCACACATTATTCTTTGCTACTTTACTCCTCTATCACAGCCCCAGCTAGGCTTGTTCTCCACTCCTGTGAGTCAAAAAAGGACAGAGAGCACAAGTTCAACTCCGGAAATGTTTCTTAGAAAGTTCTGCTTTGTAAGCGCTTGACTTTGTTCACTGCTATCTGAACTGCCTGAAAAGAAATCAAATGCATCCTTTCCTAGCAACAGGGTATTAGAAGAGGAACGGACTTACAATACCCGCAGTACCTAAAAATGGAGTAGTGTACTGACTACAGTCAGTCAGTTAAACCTAAAATTCCTAAAATTCGAGCCTAAAATTCTGAGCTTTAAAGGGAGGATCTTCCACTTGAAGATTTTTAGACCTTAACATATAATTCTTTAGCTCAGTTTGCTGAGGGTGAAGTTTGTCTTGTGCAGAAAGATGTGCTGCTCCCCCATCTCTTGTTCTGGGGGTTCCAGGTGGATTTGCATGACACATCCCCTTGTGCTGCCTTTCTGTGTACAGTGACTCCATTGTAAATGCCATACAATAAGTAATGAATAGTATGTGGTTGTTTTTCTCTGGCAGTAGAAAAAATATTCTACGACAATGACAGGTTTCAGATTAGCAAGGGGTAAACTGTTCTAAACATTGGCTCAAGTCTCCAAAACCAGCTGCACCGTATCTTTTTGCAGGTTTCTTTTTAATAATTATTATTATTTCTAAATATTTTCTGTGTTCAGCCTTCACCAGGAGTGTTGAGGCTGAAACTTTTGAGGCTACAAACGTTTCTTGGCATCTGTAGATAGTAATATCCCTCATTCTCTGATGGCAATGTACTTTTCAAGCCTCATATTCATAAATCTTCTAAATGACTGGGAGATAACTAAGTACTACTGTGTACCACTATGGTAACCTAAGGCATAAAGAGGTTAAGAAACTTTTCATGCATCACCAACTGAATCAGAGCTGGGTATTGAACCTCCAAGTCCTGATCCCTTATTTTTCTTCCAACCACTCACCAGCCATCCCTCTCTCAGTAACCAAACAGTTTGGTAATTACAGTAAGATTTCCAGACTTTAGCTGCTGATTCTTTCTCTCCCCTACGGCAAAATCGTTAGCTTTTAAGATTTATCCCATTGCTCATGTAGAATGGAAAAGACATTTAAAATTCTTAGCACAGAAGACTTGGATTTTCATTAAGGAAAATCCACCTCTCAGTGAGAGGGAGATGGGGCCAATTCCTGCACCACTCAGTTGCTGTCTTCCCTTCTAAGGATCCACCTTGCAAGCAAATGTGTGATCTAGCAACCACCCTGCTGCCTTGCAGCCACATTTGGATACTCAGCCTAATCCTGACTGTACATTACGACACCAGTGAGACAGTGGGAGGAGGTGACATTTCACAGCAAGGTTTAGGGAGACAGGGGGAGAAAGAAGGAAAGGAAGTGGAGTAGGAGGTAGAAGCACCACCAAAAGTCCATGTCCCCTCAGACAAAAGTGGTTTGAGGGTCCCTGGTGCAGCACCTTCTTGCATGCCCCTTTTAAGCCCTCTTGCACACATGAGGAGGACAGGCATTTTATATTGCTTTGGCTCCCTGCCTGTGCTGGGCACATGGTCAGCCTGGATACTGATGAATTCAGCCAGAGGCCTCTAAATTGAATTCATGCCTTTTCCAAAGCAATTTTTATAAGGTGACACCAGCAGGTGTATTTTTCATTTTAAAACAAGAAGGCTATTTTAACAGGGATTAATCCTGGACTGGAAGAAAAAAATCCTAAAACTAAGTTTTAGATATTAAATTTTTCAGCTTTTTAAATCAAGGTTATAAAGGTCACCATCCACTGCATCTCCTTGTGCCATGCTTTACTGCTTCAGCCACTCACTCTTGTTTCACCTCAGGCATTGTTCACTCTCCCGTACTTTTGTCATAGTCCAGTGCCGTGGCTAAAACAAAGACACACCAAAGTCTTGACCCTTTGGGCATGCCCCAAAGGCCAGGGTACACGTGGGCTGTCTCCTCAGCTGAAGACTCCTCTAGGGTCCAACCCAAGTTTTCCTGGGCTGGAAGTCAGAGGACAAGCCTGTTTAGCAGGGAGCTGCTTTACCTTACTATGTAAAGTAAATAACTGCACAACCCACCCAGTGGGGAGGTGGCAGAAAAGAGGGTCCTGAACACCTTTGACTTCTGTTTGCAGCCTTCATGAGTTCAATAGCTGCTCTGGCAAGAGTGGTCCTCAGCTTGCCATCTGCAGCCTCTGACATGAGAAGAACAAAGAACACACCACTTTTCTAGTCACCCCAATGAGGTGGTCTCTCCCCATTTTAGCTCCTTTCTTACAGGCAAATCTCGCAGAAGCAATGCCATCCTTCACTGTCTCAGCAGCAGGGGCTACTGCAGGGAAATGAGGATCTGGGTGTTGAGGAAGCTCCCCAGAAAAATCACCTGTGGGGCTGTTGAGAGGCTCAAGTTATCCAACACGTACCACAGAAAGAGCTGAAGAAATGGAGACACTTTGATCACTTCTTGCCCCATACCCCCCAAAACAGGCCTTATTTGAAGGAATCAGTAGTGATCTCAGATCCCCCCCAAACAAACCAGTTAGCCACAGCTGTCCATGAAAAATGGCTTCAAGCAGGTTTGTTACAGATGGAAAGATTAGAAGAAAGCAAGGATTATTGGTATTGATCCCAAAATCCAAGGACCAGCTGATACAGTAGCTGCCAATCTATCTGCAAATTTGGAAACTGGGCAGATGCACCCCCTGGCTCTGCCTGAAGCCTACTGACAGAAGGTGCTAAAGGAGCAGGTGCTTTGTGCAGACCTTATTACCAAAGAGGTTAAAAGATGACAGCTGTGACAAAACGAAGCCATTCTCTGTGGAGCGGTTGCTGGAGGAGTGGGAGAACATGTCTTGGAAAGAAGTCCTGTTGCAGTTTTATTACTCAGGTGCGAAAGAAAAAGTGTATATCCAGGGGATGTATACAGCAATGCTGTTTTTCACTCTCCTTTTTCTAAGGAATGGATAAGAAGTTCTTGCAGTGCAGCTAAAGGGAGGCCTCCACTCCAGGGAGTCTGTCTGTCTAGGCTTTTGCAGTGTTTGGTGGCCATGGCTGTCAATGCAGGTTCAAAATCCTATGCTGTGATTAAAATAAACTCTAAGCAGATACCTGAAGGCTCCCACTACATCTGAGGGATTTTATTTTTTTTTTCAGAAGTTCTGGCCAACCATCACCAATATTCTATTAATTATTTTTAGAAAGAGTAGGTCCAGCAGACAAAGTGCTTGGATTCGCAGAAAAAGACCTAGTCCATACGAATTCCTGTTAAAGAAAGAATGAACAAAACATCCTAGAAAAGTCCCGGTCAGGTAGCAGAGTGACTACATAATTACAGATGCACTGAGGTCTGAGTTATGGTCTTGGAAAAATTAAAAGCAATTAAGACAATTACCTGATTGCCTTAAAAGAAAGTGAAACCAGCAATATTTTGCAGAGTCATTGTTAAAATACTAACCAAAATGTCTCTGCCTTACACCACCGTAAGGCACCACCTCATGCTCCGTTTTCATCATCCTGGATTGTCCCTGAGAATAAAGCATTTTTTTCTGATGTGTTAATATATCCAAGCAGGTTTGTAAGGTGAGAAGGTGACTGGTGACTTCTTTTTTAGCTTTGTGGCCACATTATACAAGTTTCAAACTTCGGGGCTGCTACTGCTTGCATGCAATGGATAGTATGAGTTTCACATTTCTTTCTTATCTTGCTGCAGAATTTAATTTCTGGCTGGTTGCTTTTTTTCTGCTTTCTTTGGGTATGGAAGAGCAGCCAAATTTGAACACGAGAGGGAGGCTGCTTTTCTGGGACTCCTAATGACATTCTGCTCTCTGAAGTGCGCAGTGCTTGCACTCAAGCACCAGGCTTGGGACTAGGAGGGAAATTTCCCTCCAGGTAAGACTGGCAGTAAATTTTGAGGCTTTTCTGGCTTGCTTCTCTCATGTGCCCCATCTCTCTTCCATAATTTTAAGGGAAATCTGTTTATCAAGTGCTCTAGTATCACAGGCATGTATGACATTGGTGATTCCCTCAACCTCCTCTATCCTCTTTTTGTCCTACACTTATGGCATGTGTTCATTGACTACAGGTCTTAGATTGCTCACAAATGGGGTATGTTTTATAGTGCTTGCTGGTGTGAGGAGTAGTCTGTGGACTTTTTTCAGCTACTGCCTGGTATCCTGCTCTTGCAAAGGACTGCATTCAATGCCCTGGGCACCCTCTTCCAAACCAATGTTTTTATATTTCATTTACCCTTCATTAAATGCAAAAAAAACCCAACAATTCACAGCAATGAGACAAAACATTATGAGGCTGCTGAGATTATACTGCAGCTATTAGTTAACCTAGCAATCCTAGTATATCAAGCAAAGCTACTTAAAAACTGGATTCTGTGCATTACAAAACTGCTCCATAACATCTATGCTTTTCCTGCAATCATTCTATTCTGACAGTGCCATGAACCCAATTCTCGAGAGTTTGAAAAAGGAGGAGGAGGGCCAAACTTTTGCTAAAAATGTCCAGATATTGGTTGCTTCAGGGTATGATAGCAACATTAGGTTTCCCTTAGTACAAGAGCAATTTCATGCAGCATTTTAACCATGTGGTTAAAATGGCCACTCTTTTAGGAGCCACAGTCTTTCATAAGGACCTTATTTCTCACTCATCCTGATTACCACCTCCTACTTTGCAGAATCTCTAGAGCAATGGCTAACATTACAATGTCAGTTTACATAACGTGCTTTAGAGGGAATTCAGTTTCAGCCTCTGAAAACAACAACTATTGCATGGAAAATTATCTCACTTGTTTTTCACTGAAAAACACTGTAGTGAGTGTGTTGGCTTTCTAGTCGGATACATTTTCATTTGCGTCTGTTTCATATATCGATGATATGGCACCTGCAAGGTTAGTGTGGGGGTCTACTGACACTCCAGTACACACATATTGAATAGTTCCTTATGGTAACAACCATCTTTTAAAAATCTTTTCTGCTCTGCTTTCTCCAGTGCCTAGGAGAATCATCTATGATCCATAACTGGGAGCTTCCTAGAAGCACTAATTAATATGATATCATGATATTGGAACAAACATTCTAACATGCACACAAATAAGACACAAATACACTTGCTTTTAAACAATCGCTGAACTATCTCACTATATTTTATCACAAAGATACCTAGAAAAAGTTCTTGAAATATTACACTAATTGATTTTGAACCTATTCACCAACACAGTGGATCCGTTTGTTAACAGGCATCGGGAATAGTTGAATAATACACAACCCAGCAAGTATCTGAATCTTTCCAATGTCAATACTCTGTAGCAAAGAAAATATAGATGCTCTGGAAACATAAATATCAATGTAAAATACTTTGTTTTCACAGTATTGGATATTAATGGCAGGATACCTGGGTTCTCCACTAAAAATAAGGCATGCTACTGAAATGGACATCCTTCAGACGCAAAATATAAGTATTCAATCAGGTGTTTATTTTTTTCAGTTTTCCAGTCGGAAGTATTTAATTCATAACAGAAGCAGGTCAAGGGAAAGGAATAAAAGGACACTATGTTAAGAGTCTGAGCATTCAGACCTCACTGGAAGCTGGTGGTGTCCAGCGCTCACGGCTCTTTACAAGCTAACATAGACCATATTGAACATTTTCAATGCTTTTTCAGCAGGCAAATTTGAGACTTGAAACTGAAAACTGTGGCACATGCTCAGTTCTGAGTGAGCCCAAAGCTAAGGCAGTGACCACAGGGAGGAGGCTGGGAGGGCACTTACAAACTTGTAGGTCTCTTCTTTCAAGGAAACCTTCACCTGAGGGTGGGAGTGTGAGGTTGTGGCTGGGAGATAACCTTGATCACATCTCCTTTGCATATGGGGTCCCAACATGGATCCTGTTCACACCTTCCTCCTGTTCAGTGCAGTTGAGAGGACTATCTTACTGTAAAAATGTTGAAAATGCTGTACTTGAGCTGTTCTCACCAGCAGTTATGTCTAGCTGGGATCTCCCTGCCTTTGCTTTCCTCAGCCTCTGTCTTTCTGACCTACAGTACTGAGCTCTATGGAAAGGACAAATCAAATAATGCAACTGAAAATAGTCAAAACAGTGTGTGATCACCCTCTCCAGACTGCTGGCTGTGCCAGGGCTGCCCTGCGAGCAGACAGTCCAGTTTGACCAGAGTCCACTAATTGTTCCTTTAAAATATGATTCAAGATTTTGACTCAAGCCCAGCTGGAAAGCTGCGAAGCAACCAGAAATCATTGCAACCAGCTGGCCCTGTGGTCAGTGAGGAGCTTGTTTTCCTCATACTAGGTGACATATTTCACATGTGTTTTCAAGGATTACTAGTCACAAAGCCAGAGTGAGCAAGAAATACAAATATTTGAGCTCCGGTCTTTGAAAATATCCTGCAGCAAGGCACCACTTGGCCTTCTGCTTCCATTAGATATGGACTACCACCTTGATGGATTGAAGTGCTCGTGCTCTGAGCAAATACATTGACAATGACACATTCATTCAGTTCTTGGGGTCACCATTGACTGCACCATCCCAGTCAAGTTCATTCAAAGCAACATTTTTCTTGCTTATACCTGCCAGTGCTCCAATGCTGTAAGTGAAGAACAGCCTTGACAGTCTGTTAATCAAAGGCCAGGAGAAAATAAATTAAGAAACTTCAGCAATCCTCGCCAGCAGCCTTCTACCCTCTGAACAGGCTTCTTGCTGGGGTGAGCCTGTTGCTCACTCCAGCAAAATACCATCTGCAGAACCTTTTACGTTACCACAAGCAGAAAATCAGCGATGGCCTGTGTGGTTTACTCTAGCAAAGCTCTAGTTTTCCTTCATTTATCCCAGTGCTAAGCTATGAATTCTGAAGATCTAAAGATCTTAAAGCTGAGCAGCTAAGACATCATGCTATACATCCAGGCATTTAAGCCTCCCCATAGACAAGTGCTAAATCTTTCTTGAAGTGACCCCACTTTAAACAGGCACATATTTTTTTGGATTGCAACGTCAGTAGTCTGAATGAACACCCACTACACCCACATCATGGTTTTGCACATTGCTGGATATGAAGGCTACCTCAATATGAATGTCCTATCACATCAAGTGGCCTAGGTCCAAGCAAACCAAGGACCTTGATATGTTGTCTATGATTAATATTCAGATTTTCAGATTCAGATTCTTCTAAAAGAACACCAAAATACTGCCAAGCAGAAAGAGTCCCATTAGACAAGGGTGTTTTACTGGCTTGTGCATTTTCTGAAGAAAAGAAATTTGGACTGTCTTACAATAGACGCATAAATGCTCTTTTCCAACACAAGCTCTTTTCCACCATTGCACATGTCCGTCACTTTGAAGAACAGATGCTGAAGGAGAACAGCATTTGTTAGCTGTCCACAGAGATAGTCTGAGCGGACAGTCAACCCAAATCATTTTCTCTTCATCAGGATATGAACCAATGCATGACAAAAAAACATTCAGGACCAAAGCTCCTAGTTTTGTATTTTATTGTTCAAAAGATAACACCTACCAATTAGAAATATGCTGGTTTTTATTAAATTGCTAAATCTACACCAACAGTAGCTTGCAGCTGTTCATTTCGGAGAAAAACTCAGACTCAGGCAAGAATGTGGCATTACTGGATAGCTCTCAATCTTGATTACAACAGTATAAATTTGAGGCAAATTCTCTCATATGATCAATTAATCCAGATTGACACTAAAACAACTGAGAGCCTAAGAGCCATGGAATGCCTTTATAATGCTAATTTAATTAAGATCAGCTTTGTTGTCTTAAAACACTTATTGTGTAATTTCATATAATAAGGCAACGTGTAAATTTATTGTGGTATTATTTCTCCATGTTTTCATTTGTAATCTCCCAAGATACAAGTAGTATAAGAAAGCATCAGTTCCTAGTGGTTAGAGACACAAACAGTAGATCTGCTGTCTAGTTTCAGGTCTGCTGCTGACTCGCTGAATAAAACAATCAAGCCTCTCTCCATTTTCCTGCTGCACAATGAAAGCCAACTCTCCTCTGTTCAGCACCATGAAACCCACATATCTGTATTATCAAGGACATACAGCAGGAATGGCAATATCTTTAACTGAAGACGTGACTGAAAAGATTGGGTATAAAATGAGCAACTCCTCCAGCGGTGTCTAATGATCTATCACTGCCATGCTTCCGCCTAGCCAGCCTCTTCCGAAGTTCATACTTATGAACAAATGACAAGTTTTCTTTTCATGTATTTGCCCATTTCCTGAACTGCCTTTTCACTTCCAGCACTTTCCATTTCTGGTCACAGTGTTTAATTCCATCAGTAAAGTCATTGAGTCATTTTATTATTCACTTCCTTTCATATTAATGTAGATGACACATCAAACCTCCCTGCTAACCCCCCTCACTAACTTGGTGTGGCACCTCCCAAAAAGATAAGACGTTCCTGCAGAAATCGAGCTACAGCATTTCTGATTTGGCACATTTAGGTGAATTCAGCTACTGGTTTGTGTAACGAAAGTGAATAAAATCCCATGACACAAACAGAAGTAGAGGCCATACACGCATTTCTGAGGCATTGTCCGGCAGATAGTTTCCATAACATTAAGTGTTATAAAAGCACAAATACTTGTTGGCTATGGAGCTTATGTACATTATCCCTATAGGGTACATGAAATTGTGGGTGCACGGCATTCTGAGCAAGTCACTGTCACTGGAGGAGCGAGTGTCTACTTTTGAAAAAACTACTTTCTATTTCAGTTTGAGGACAGGTTTGCTGGTTTTTGTTGTTGTTGCTGAAGCTGACTGATCCAATACTCTGGTGATATATTATTTTCCATTGCCTGCCTTCGTCAATCAGTGTATGTCTGTCAAAAGTGTTAGAATCAGTTGGCACAGTCGCATCATGAGTGGGAACAAGCCAGGTCTTTTGGAAATCCTATGAATTTTCATAGTGTGAAAGACTTAGCTACAGAACCTGGCTGAAATTTTAGTGCTCTTCAAGACATTGAAAGAATCAGTCAGCACTTAACAGGTCTGAATTATTGAGACTGGAGGTAAAAAAACCCAGTCAATAATAAAAAAGCAGTCACTAACAGAGGACAATAGTGAATTCTGAAAAAGCAATTGGAACATTTAATAGACTTTTTAAAAGCCCCAAATGAAGTCACAAAGTCCTCAGACATTGAATTAAAATATCCACAATAGCCTGTTCCGAAATGGAGCCTGGGATATTTTAGAAGTTGAATAAATGGCAGACTTCATACTCAGTGCCAAGGCTTCAATTTCAACTTTTAGTTGCTTCACTTCAATATTGTCTAAACTTACTTTTTTTCTGTGTTGGAGATTTAGAAATGATATTGCTGTGCTGGCAAGAACCGTTATTAGGTGCTGAAAAATTCAATCACGCAGAAGGCAGGGAGAGGGGGGGAAACGTATGCCAGGTTATTTATTATCTCTCTATAGGAGCCCTGTATTTTGTCAAGGCAGCAACCTAAGGAAAATTTCATTGTAGTTATAAAGACAAGATGACAATGGAAAATCCAGTTAAAAATCTGAAATTCTGATAGTAGCTCTTCATTCAGTCTAGTTAAAGTCAGCTACATATCTTCAATATATGCTGATCTAATTAAGAACTTGTGAACAGCTATTAATAGAAATGTATCATGGATGCTAATAATGTGGGTTTTATGCCCTTGCCTAGGAAAGCTGATATGTTAGAAGTAATAGGGGTATTAGTGTTACAGAGAGCTGCCACACTTGCAAAGGCGGGTGAATAACTACATGTGGGTAGGATCTTCCCATCCAAGAGCCCCTGTAAACATTAGCAGTGCCCCTCTGCCTACATGATGCAAAGGATTCTCATTTATAGTTCCCTAGTTGTTCAAAGGATGACTGGTCTTCAAAAAACACAGATGGGAAGGAGTTTATCCAGAAAGACAAGCAGTTTTTGAAACAGCATCTAATAGCTAGCATCTTCTCCACCTCAACACATGACCTTATCTAGCTGTTACAGCCCTTTGAGCTGAGCTCTGAAAGAAATAAAGTCAAAGCCTCTATCAAAGAACACCGAGCAGAGACTAAGCATATTGCAGAGCAGGACTAGAGGCATCCTGTGCAGAAGCAGATGCTAAGACACTGCCAAAAATGTTGAGTGCAGCAGACATGGCTGCCAGTCCAGTCAGGATGGAGAGAGAATGACTTTTCAGATCTGGTACCACAGCCTGGTGCTGCAGAAACTCACCATCTTCCAAGTTAGAAGGAAGAAGAGAAGGAAGATAGTAATCACAAACCTTTAATGGATTTTCTTGTCATCATGTGCTAGACTTACATCTCCATGATTAGACAGATACCATAAAAGGAGGAAGGGAACTCAGTGAGACTAAATTATTAGGTCAACTGAGCAGAAAATCAGATGTAATGCAGACCAAAACCCCTATGATTCTTTTCTCCATATTGGTTATCTAAACATAAGACATCCAAACCTGCCTTTCTGTTCTTTGGCTTTGGGTTTTTTTTTTCTCTTTTTACAAAAAATATCACAAATGACAATGGAATAAAAACATGTCCAAAAAGGCTGCTTGTTTGAGTTTTACAACAATAAATGTTTTTTTCACAAAATCGGGAACTTTTGCAGGATAGTATCAAATTCCATTGGTGCTTTCACTGGGAAATTACATTTCACTGTGATATATTCAAATAATTTTGTTTCAATAGAATAATTTTAGCTACTGTTATGACAAGCAGAAATAAGAGCAAAATGTTCTAAATTACCATTACGAAGCATTTCAAGAACGCCATTTCAGTGTTTCAGGAATAAAAAATTTCCCAAACTTCAGCTGGTATTCAATTTTGACATCTAGTGCTGGTTTGAAAATAAAATCATAAGTTTCCTGCAGAATTAAAATTCCATTTTCTGATCAGCCACATTCAATAACATTTCAAATGTAAGTCAGAGGAATACAATGGGCCCATTGTCACACACTGCCACGGCGCACTTCTCCAGTTGTCTCTTGGCCTATTACCTTACCAGAACCTCCTCTTCTTCTCACAGGGCAAGGACTAAGGAATATTCCATGGGCACCAACAGTGAGCTGCACACAGCACATCAGCCCGCAGTAACAGTCAGGAGAGGTCATGATCACTTTAAAATGTTACAAAAAATATTCAGACAAATCTAATAAACCAAAGAAAAGAAAACCTACTTCAGAGAGCACTAGAAGGGAAGAAAAGGAAAAGAAACAGAGTTAAGGGAACCCAGTTACCCATTGCAGGCTTCAGTGGGTCTCGCACAAAATTTGCAGAGACAGAACGGGTCGCAAATGTTTTGTCTCTGTGTTTGAGAACTTAAATAACTTGTTCTTATTCTTTCCACTGTTTTTTTTTTTTTTTAAGTTATTTGTATCTGAGAAAGAGGGGAGGTGGACACTTCTAGAAATTTTAGTTTGTGTGCAGAGGCATCCCCTTTAACTACATACTTGGTGTGGATTTCCTTCCCAAGCAGAACCTCCTTTTCTGGGAGGGCAAGTACCTTATGGGAAGGCACTTTGGAAAGGGTTTTTTTCTGCAGAGAAAAGACCAGACAGGTATTTCTGTGGTCCCTTCTGGCCTGCACAAGCTCACCATCCCCACCAGGGCAGTGGGAGCACAGAGATGAAGCACCCTGGGGGATTTGCACCAAGAGGTTTATTTGAGGAATCGCTTCCCCTCCAACGTGCTCAAGAGCTTGCACAGTTCTGAGGGCATTTAAACGTTCTCTTTTTTTTTCCTCTTACTGATAAATTTCAGATCTCAGAATAGTGATTTCTCAGCTGAGGAATAACATGGAGGGTTCCAGAAATGAGCATCACACAGTCAAAGATTTAGAGCAAATTTGCCCAAGAAGAAGGGGAGAAGTCAACATGCACATGTAGAGGCTGTGATGCACATCTCTGCACCGGGGCAGCACCAAGGCATGTTGTTCCACTCCAGCCACTGGGCATCATGAGAAAAACAGCTTGGATTCAAATAAGCTGGGTCCCAAATGGGTCCTCTCGGTGCCACACACAGCCCTGTGCGGGGGAGATGGACAACAGGGAGGTCTACGCTGCTCCTCCACTTTCTCTGCTGCCCCATGGTATAAAAACCAAAAAGTGCTGTTTGATGACTTCTGCCACCTCCAGAGGGACCCCAATGTGCTTCCTGATCTCTCAAGTGGGCTGCATGCCATGAGTGATACCTTTTGGGGGGACCAGAGAGGTTGTTAGCAGCCAAGAGGCTGCTAATGTGACCTTTGCCAGCACACACAGTGTCCTTCTGTCCCCATCCTGCCTCAGTATCAAACCACCCTTTCCATGCAGCAAGGAGCAGGGTCCTTCGGCCTCCCTCTCCAGAGACCCTTGCACTGGGAGCAAAATCTGTGGGTTTGTCTAAGGCATCACAAATTCCTGGTTTTCCTCACTGAGTTACATCTGAGTTAAAACGGGTAGGAAATGGGGGGGAGAGGGGGGGTGGTAAAGTTAATGGGTCTGAAAGAGGCCACAAGCATGAACCTGGGGACGGTGGAAAAGATCAAATGACCAAATGCCTGTTTGGAGTGACTGCATAGACGGCTTCACTGCACTGAACGCTGCTTTCCGCAGAGGGGCACATTGCCAGGACGTGGCCGGGGCGTGCATCTGAGCAGTGCTGAGTCCTGTCTGTGCCTTTCCTGGTGTGAAAGACATACTCCTTCTGCAGGCTGTGCAATAGGGGCGGATTCATTTGCTTTTCATAAGCATCTGTCCTGAATATCAGCCAGAATGTAGATATGTTGACAAGCCAACCATCAGCAGGATTTTATTTCCTAGCCCCTCTTTAATTGCAGTGTTAACTTGTCGAATACCACAATATTGCTTTCCCATGACCTTTGCTGTTAACCAGAGACTTCAGGGCAAGTTGGATTGCTTCTCATGTTCAGCAGCAGCTGTGGGGAGCAGCCGATTGCATTAGGCAATCTGCAACCAGAGGGACTGACTCAAAAGCACTAACTGAAGTGTGAAATTTGCCTTCCCCTCTCCTCTTAATCAGCCCTTTGCATTTAAAAACCCTGTATCTACTTTGATGCCACCATACAGGGAGGGGGGGAATAGCTGAGCGAATACAAATTATGGCATATTCATTAATTATGAATATTCATTAAGTGGGCTAGCTAGTGCTAATATTGTCCTGTTTGGGAGGGTCTCAGCAGCACGACAGAAGGCTCTTTAAAAAGCAGCATTATTTTTAGGGGACAAAGTATCTGGGAGAAATGAAAAGCTGTCTGAAAGGCCAGAACACATTAAACATCCAGACCCTGCTGGGAGATTTCTTCCAGGGGATAAGTGTATCTTCCATGTCCATTAGGTCAAACTCTGGTCTGTTTGTATTCCCTGATGATGCTTCATGTCTTAAGCATGCAAGCACACATAAAGCTAGTGCTGTTTCAGGCCATGCAACAGTGCTGATTCAAAGGAAATCTTTTCTATGGTCATATCACAGCTCTGCTGGCTTTTGTGTGCAAATCCTGTTGGCGTNAGAGAAAATTCAGATTTTCCACATCAGTCAAAGTAAAAAATTCTTTTGAAATAATTGGAATTATTTTATCCAGCATTACTAATCTTCCCCTTTATCTCATGTTTTACAAGAAAAAATGCACATATTGGGAATATTAACAATGCCAGGCAAGAAAAATCTAGAAAAAAAACGGTGAAATTAATGGCTTCTAAGAGAGAGAGAAGAAAACATCTTCAACCCTTCCAAAACCACTTTCTCTTGACAAATGAGTATGGCTGCCCTCTTCACACATTCCTCAAGGAGAGGCTACCAGAGCCAGACACAGCCTGTATCTGCTACACCACCCCTTGTCATCTCACTGCAACCTTGAGCTTCACCTCTACCATGGGAGAAAATAATCACCATTATAATGAAATACTCTGAGTTCAGAGCACTTCACAAGCAAACTGCTAGGTATTAGCTACATTGCATTAATAGGGCAATACAGACAGAAAGACAGGGCTCCATACCAAAAGTAACGTAGGAAGCTGGTGATGGGAGTGGAGAACAACACCCACCTATGACCCTCCAAGTGTGTGCTGCCATCAGCCTCCCTGCAGCAGAGTCGCCACACTTCCCCTGCAGTGAGGCAGCTGGTGACTGGGAGCACGGGGAAGTGCTAACTTGGTTTGGCTGGTCCTAATTTCTTTTTCAGGCCACGGACCAGCATACAGAGGAGGAGTTCAGCCAAGCCAAGCCAAACTCTTTTGGCAGAAGTGTAGTAAATCATTTTTTTTCAGTAACAAATTGCAACATTTTCAAAATATTTCCCTTAGAGGCTTTTCACAGTGCTGCCTGTTGGAGAGCTGAGGTTGATTTGAGGGCAGGATAGCGTTTTTTTTAAAAAAAGCAAAAGGCAGGTAAAGAACTACCCTGGTAGTGGAAACATGAGATCTGTCTTCTAGTTACACCAGAATACATACAGCAAAACACCTAGTATCATTATAACACTTCATCTTTAAGTTTATCAGTGTCTTTTAGGCAGAAGTTCAAACCCTGGCACTTCATTCCAAGTCCATTCAGCACTTCAATATCCCCAAACAGAGACGAAGAATACCAGGTGTTTAAGCAGCCTTGGTCCTTCAGATGAGAGCTAAATTCTGCTTGTGCTGCACAGTCTTTCAGGACTTCACTGAACATCTAGTCCTCGGGACATGATTTCACTAATCCTTTGGCTACTTATCCTTGTACCCACAGCTACACAGTATATATCACTCCTGGTTTCTTCCATTCATCACGTCATCTGCATAATATCCTAAAAATGGTGGCACTTCAGTGGTGTAGGGTATTTATAAGTTGGGATCCTTTGGCACAAAAGACAGAGGAATGTGAGGCTTCCACCTTCATTCCTCTTTGAACCAGCTCATGCACACTTAGCAAACACAGAGTAATCTTCAAATTTTTCAGTCTCAGGGCCACACAAGTGGGATGAGTTTGTGCAACAAGATCAGTAAAACATACCCAACTGGTCTGAAAACTTTAGCTCAACTAGAGGGAAATGAACTCTCCCAGTTCAGTCTCTGATAAAAAGCAGACTCCTTTATAATCTTCCCTGAGTGTTATGATAATCAACACCACAGCTCAGCTGTTAGTCTGTGATCAGGAGCTGTTTGGGATGGGAACAGCAGAGGATGCTTCACGCCAAGGGATCAACACATCTATCTGGGGCAGTCGCAACACAACCTACCAGTCCTGTGTCTGGCTCGTATCCATGCTACTCATCCCTTGCTCTCATAAGAGCTGAGCTCCATCTGCAAGCTTAAAAAAGTAAAAAACAAGCAAACTTTTTTCTCCTTCCATCAAATTCTGTCTAAGCAGACAGCTTTCAAAAGGCTCAGCATTTTCTGAGTTGCAGGTTCCCTTTATTTTTCTCACAAAGTGGTTGCCCATAGTCATCAGATCTGTTTGAAAACCTTTGCCTTCACCACTAGGAAATTAGATGCACAATTGCATTTCCCCAGGGTTTCAGAATGGTCTCCCTGGCTCACAAAACAGAGCGTGAAAGAGGCAGGTTTATGTCTGAAATGCAGACAAATAAATGGTAGCTTGCAGTGTGAGGATTTGTTTGTGTAGCAAAGTCTCAGAATGAAAAAGGAAGACTTGAAAGAAAAGGGCAAATGTGATCCTTATTTTGTCCACCACATGGAACTTTTTTTCTTAATCCTTCAGCCATTTGAATATGACTGCTCCTGGAGGCTGCCCAGATCAGAGAGATGAAAGGGCAAAACTTTATGTAAGCACCAGCCCTCCACTTTAAAACCTCCCTGTACACTCTTTCAACTTATGCCCCCAATTATATTTTTTTTAACATCTGAAAATGCTTTAGGACAGCAGATACGTGTCTCACTCGGTGCTGTTAACACATCATTGCATGCCTTCCCTCTAGCTGTCCTCACTTTAAAACCTGGCCTTTCTGTCAAGATGAGCATAATAGCCATGTATCCCAAAGGGAAAAGGTGGGAAGATGGAGGAGGTGCAGTCCTCTGGTACATGCTTGCTATATTCCAGCCTGACCTGTGACAGATCCGTGCCCTGAGGTGCTTGGTCTAATTATAACATTTCTGCTACCAGAGAAATAGTCAAGTTGGGTGCAGAAGTGTATCAGGGCTGTGTGCTGCAAACCACTGGTTCCTCACCATTGAGGCTCTGCTGGCTGCAGCTCAAGACAAAAGCTGCTGCTGGGTTTGGTGACTTGAACTTCAGATGGAGCTGGCAGAACTGGAGAGAGGAGACAGCAAGGGCCACCCAGCCCTCAAGCAACTGTGGCTGTGGTGATGAAGATGGGGCAGTGAATCTCATGTGAAAGGATGAAGGGACAGTAGCAGACCATGCAGAGTAGCTTCGTTGCTTGTTATTTTCAGGGTGGGAACACATGAAGCCATATTCTGCCTATATAAAATGTGTGGATAGCTGGTGCAGGTGGCCTGGCTTCCAAACTGCTCTGAAGATGATGACACTGTGGTGTCCATGCCACCTGTCAAGGAGACACCGTGTGCCCGACTTTAGTGAGGAATTCCACCCAAGGGGATTCCTCGAGCTACAACAAACTGGGACAATGGCTTAGCTTTCAGCTGCCTCTATTGCATTTTGCACTCATAAAAACTCAGCTGAAGGTTCACCTAATCCGACATCCATCCTCCTTGCTATTTGGGGATGAAGCTAGTAAGACAGGCCTACCATAACAGAAAGATAGTATCTTCTGATGAAGGCTAGATAGCTCACGAAAGATCCAGGGATTGAGCTTCTGTACCTTGGGTTACCCAATATTTGAGTATGTGTGGGAAACCAGAAGGTAATAAAAATACACCATTTAAAAATTAATATCTACATAATGAGTCCTGACACTTCTTTCTTTACGCAGAATGAGACGGGCCCACAAGACTGGGGAAAGCACGTAAAGCACTAAGGCGGCACTGTTTACTCCGTTTTTCACATAGATATTAACACTGCAGAGAGAGTTTGCAAATCATCATGTCCTGTGGCAGAGTAGCACACACAGCACAGTGCCTTGCACGGGCTGCCATCTTGGTTGCCCTTATTGAAAAATAAATCATGTACGGAAAGGGAGGAGCAGCTTTGTGCTGCTCTGTAAGGGCTTCTGATTAAGCATGCTGCTGCTTTTAATGACCCTCAAATCTGGCACTTTAATGCCTGGCAAGGGTGCAGTGCTTTGATTTTAAACTGTCAAGGGCACATGAAAAACAGATTCAGGTGATTAAGTTTATCAATATAACCTTTTGTTTCTGATTTTTTGTAGAGAAGTGAAGGGCTAAAACACAGAGAAGAGACAAAACTATGCTGGTATGTCCTCATTACTTCTAGCCTCATCACAGATGTTACACTCATGGCCTAGCCACAACCAGTGACTACCAAATACCCATCTTTACCTATGGATGGAGCCTGGGAAGGACTAATGAGAAAATTTTGAAGTGGGAAGGAGAAAGTTTAGTACCTGTGCCATTTCCTTGGCCATTTTTTCTCCACTGCTATCTAGTAGGACTTGTGATGATTCATCCTCTCTTGCTACCTGCTAGAAACCCCAAAGAACTATGAACATGTAATCCTTACTGCTTTCAATGCTCACCCTCCTACCACCTGAACAAAATGCCAGGGATAAGCTTCAGCTGGACATGAGACAAGAGAGAGGAAGGCAATAGCTGGTCTAGTGCTTCTTATCCCCCTTCACCTACAAGAGCACTCAGCTAAGCCTTCAGGAAATGCAGCCAGAGGATGCCCTTAGAGGACCTTCTCACTCAGCAGGACCCGTTGAGGGATGTAGGAAGAAATGTGTAGGGCATTTCTGTTAGCAGGATAGTAGCAGTAGAGCTAGAGGGAATGCTCTCTGAATGCAAATTCACAGCAGCAAAAATGTCTTAATTCCCATTGCCCTACAGCCTTTCCTCTGTTTTGGTACAGCCTTACCATGTTGTGTGTATATATATGTTCAGACTACAAGGTCAGGAGGAAATACTGCTATTATCTAGTCTGACTTTCTGTGTAATGTAGAACTGAGAACTTCCTGTGATTTCTGCCCATATTAAATACAGGTCCATTTTGAAAAATATCTAATCTCATTTTAAGAAATGCCAGCAACAGACAGCTGACAGGAACGCTTCACATTGCTCCAGTGATTACTTGCCATCACCATGAAAAACACAAGTCTGTTTCTAGTTTTTGCTTGGTTTAAATTTCCAGCACCTGCATACAAGACTATGAAAAGGAATTACAAGTTTAGCAAAGATACACAAAGATGATGATCTTTATGAACATCTACAGCATGAGGAAAAGCTCTTTCACTGGGCTCGTAACCCATTTTTCTCAAAGACCATGCATACCAGCCCTTCATAAGAAGTTATACCCAGGTGGCATTTTCTACTCTCTATTTAGGTCTGTCACTGGAGTAAAGGTTCCCTTTAAAGACCTGGTTCACAGAGGTTATTGCAGACATCTGGACTTCAAATACCCTGACCTACCCATTAAAATTATAACCTCAGTGTATGTTCAATAAGAGTTAACAGTGCTTTGATCTCAGTGAAGTCCCTGAGGTTTATTGCATTTTTCAGAAACTAATTTCTGAAATTTTGTTTATATTCTGTTTTGTTTAATTTGAAACCAACCTGGTTTAGATAAGAATATTAAAAATACAGCTTTATAATCCTTTTCTCTCACCTTCCAAACTGTGTTAGCAACTCAGGTTGCAGTGAACACAAAGTGTCAGTTCTGGACTATCTTGGAAGATGGAGTAGATGCAATTACTCGCATTCTTTAAAACATGATTGATCTAATGCTGTCACAGGAGAACTCATGCTGGATTCTGATGGCACAGACTGCTGAAGTGAATCTGAAGCGTCACTCTGTGACTAAGATACATTTCGAAAGGCAGAATAATTTTTTTAGAGCTTAGGTCAAAGATCCTTGATGCCTCATGGAAAATTCTGAAACATGCGTGGAGATGATTTTGCTGACATACCATTTTCTATATTTTTCTGTCTATTTTAAGCACAATCCTGTGCTCTCTTTGCCATCGATAGCCTACATACTTATGCAATATCCTCGGCTATGCATTCTGATACTTGGATGAAGAGGATCTTTCAAAGATTTGGACCTCATCTGCTACCATTGGGTATTTAACCAGATTTATGATCTTTTGGTAGACATGTAATTAGGAGACTTGTCTGGTATGTTTTTGAGGAGGGAGATAATAAGCTTTATTGTTCATCAAAAACAGCTGACTGAAATCAAACCCTTTCAGGGAAATGTACTGATTTTGATGATAACCTTGGTCAGGTAGAGTTTTTTAACATCACTGCAAAATTAATGATTCAAGTGGGAAACAAAGTTTCACCCAACCTGAATAGGAAAGGGGCTGTTAACAAGATGTCCTGGTTTCAGCTGGGATAGTTAATTTTCTTTCTGGCGCCTGCTGTGTTTCAAATTTGGTATGAAAGAAATGTCGATACTGCATATTGTTTTAATTGTTGCCATGTGATGTTTATATCATCCAAGGACTTTTATCAGCTTCCCATAGAAGCTGAGAGGGAGCATAGACAGGACAAGAGAATCATGGCCAGCAGGTCGAGGGAAGGGATTCTCCTCCTCTCCTCCTCGTGAGACTCCGCCTGCATTACTGCATCCAGCTCTGGAGCCCCCAGCACAAGAAGGACAGGGACCTGTTGGACTGAGTCCAGAGGAGGGCCACAAAGATGATCAGAGGGCTGGAGCACCTCTCCGATGAAGACAGGCTAAGAAAGTTGGGGTTGCTCAGGCTGGAGAAAAGAAGGCTCTGGAGAGACCTTATAGCGACCTTCCAGTACCTAAAAGGGGCCTACAGGAAAGATGGAGAGGGACTCTTCATCAGGGAGTGTAGTGATAGGACGAGGTGTAACAGTTTTAAACTGAAAGAGGATAGATTCAGATTAGACATTAGGAAGAGATTCTTTACTGTGTGAGTGGTGAGACACTGAAACAGGTTGCCTAGGGAAGTTGTGTATGCCGCATCCCTTGAAGGGTTCAATGCCAGGTTGGATGGGGCTTGTGTGTCAGTTACAGGTGTATAAGGTATCAGTAAGGATTGTGAACCTAAATCTCCTGCAATCTAGGCAAATGACCTCACAATCAAGCACTTGGCTAATTGTGACAATCTGTCTCTGTTCTACATTGGTCCTGTTAGAGTTGTTCCCTTCTGTATTGTAAATAAAAAGTAGTGGGGAAAGGAGCAATTTTGCACACCCAGATTTAGGACATTTACTTCCCAAGAATAGGGAAAAGTTTACATGTCAAGTTTATATGTCAGCAAAACAGCAGACACATAAAAGAAACCAAAAATCATGCTGAAGTAGACACTTAACACATTGGGTAAGTTCATCAAAGGAGTAAAACTAGAGAGAGAAATACATACTGAAGTTGGAATCACACTTGTACTGAATCTCATCTCATGGACATGGTTTTATCTTGAGTGTCCTGCGTCTTTTCTGCTTTGATCAGACACTTCAGAGTTACCATCTGCAATTGCAGATTGAAAGGTTCTGATCTCCTAAAGAACAGTTTTCCCACAAGGTACACAACAGTACTATCTGGGATGGAAAACAGCAGGGAACAAAGATCACAGCCCAAGCAGGGCAGCATAGTCCTAGGCCTTAGGCCCTGGTCCTCAGTTATAAATACAACAATAAAACAAAACACAACAGTCAAAAGAAATTTTAAAATTTTCCCACCAAAAATGCCACAGGAACACCTGCGTATAGGGTAAATGTGGCTGTGGAGTCTCGCATGGCAGCAGAACCAGCAGAAGGGCAGAGGGACACTTGATGGGGAGATCACGGCAATGAGGCACGTGTCTCGGCTTCCCAAAGTCTACACGTACGAATGGTGGATGAAGAACACTTCAATATTCCCTGCTATGCAGAGTCTCCATCTTCCCTCATGTAAAGGGTAAGGCAGCCCATTCCTACTAGGCTCTTCCCACAGGTTTCTGTCCACAGGGGAGTCTTATCTGTGAGTTACCAATAAAAAAAATGCATTCCTGAACATTTTTAGAAGGGAGTCATCATTAAAGCCAGACTAATAGAAAAGAAAACGTACAAAATATGGAGAAGTTATCAGGGACCACGTTCTCAGAAGCTCCGCGATGAGTGAACAGACTGACCTCTGTGGATCTATACCAGAGCCAACAATCAGCTGCATAGCAAATGATAAGGGTGAGAAGCGCTTGTAAAAATATGCAAAGATAAAGAAAACACAGATGTCTACAATTTGTAAAAGAAATGAGAATTGTTTATGAAGTAGTAATTTGGTTCCCATAAGCGGATCATGTTATGAAGTTGAAGGCAAGAAGGAGTTGTGGTTTATTGGCTAATAAAATCGTCGACAATAAGACCTGCATCTATTAAAAATGAACTAATGTCACATTTGGCAGAATAAGTGCCAGAAAGATTCAAAGCAAGGTAGCATGGCAGGGCTAATCAAGTTTATCTGTGCACAGCAATGACAAGAGTAGACAGCAAATGTCTTTCTTAGCAGCTTGTTTGGTAATTGACAAGAAAATAAGGAAAAATATTGAAAAGGAAGCTGGTGCAAGAAAATTTGTATTTTGTTCCGCTTATTTAAGACAAGAACTCCCAAAAGGTCCTTGGATATATTCATAAAGGGGTATCACACACTGGTTATGTCTCCTCTGTATATGGAATAATAAACTCAGTGAGGGAACATCCACACTTCTAAAATGATGTTGGGAAACTGCATTATCTTAAAAGAAAAGAGAAGAAGCTCAGGCTAACCAGTAATTTTCCAACAGAATGACCTCACATCTGAAACTATCTTTTGATAAGAAAAGTTTTCAACACTAAATTGTCTCTTTAAATGAAATTTCTCTCAAAAACACACATACTAAAGTGTTTGAATCATATCAAACCATTCCAGTTTGATGTTGCTCCAACAGGTTACCGGAATTTTGCAACACAGTTTAATTGAAGACATGCTCTGACCCAATTAATGTAAAGATCACAATCCATTATCTTTTGTGGAACAGAACTTCTGATTTCCATTTATGCTATTTTCTTTATCAGAGAGAAACTTAGGATGTGATTTAAATGAAGGCAAGAGACAGGAGCAATGGAAACAGACCCCACACAAAAAACACTTTAAACCAGCAAATGTAAAAATTTCCAGTCCTTGGAGGCCTAAGTCTCAATACAGAATAAGACATTTTGAATGGTGAAAATAGCTAAACATTGGAGCGTAATGTGAAGGGGACTTTAATACAGTATACCATTATCTGACCTTTGTAAGTGAAGATAAGATGTTTTATTAAAATGTATACTCCATTTCAATCACAAAGTATCTGGCTCCAAGAAAAATAAGCTTCTCTGTGCAGGAGACCAAACCAGGTAGTTACAATGGCTTAAAGTCAATGAAATGTGATAGCAAGATGTGTATGTTGTCAGGATGTGTGCAACATCTCCTGATAGTAACAGCCTTTTCTGGACCGTTTTTGCATACTGGAGAGGATGAGACTTTCATCTGGGTGAAGAAGCGAGTGCATCTGATACTGTGAGTAGAATATTGCTTCTGGGTTAACAAATGTGTTGGCATAAAAGGTTTTGGAAGGTTTGCTTTGAACCAAACTCACTACAAAGTTCAGAGGTTGTGCTAAGACTTGTACCGCGTATCACTACTGCAAAACAGCTCAGAAATCCAGCAAAAGTGGTTTCTCAGCTGGAACAGCAGCTCTTCTCACTCACATGCAGATGTGCAGGGTGTGTGTTGTCCCAGCTCAGCGGACATTGTGAAGGGGAGGTTTGGTAGCACTTATTTGATCAAACTGCTTCCCCTGAGAGTAATTTCAATGTGTTTTAAAGGAGCATTTTCAGGAAGGGTTATTATATTGTAAAAAACCTGGGGAGACAGAGGCTCTGGGAAACTCCCATGCCATGACTTGTAAATACTTCAGGTACTATAATTCAGTTCTGGATTATCATAATAAAAAACCTTTTGCCCTGCTATCTCTGTCACTAGAGACTCTTAACTGTGAAATGGAGTGTGTGCTCTCATCAGGACCGACCAAAGAAATGTATTTCCACACAGAGCTTTTCAGGGGTGTGCTGTGTAACCAGATACGATGCCTGACTGTGCTGGAAAAGTGGCTAAATATTTCACTTTCTAAAAAGAATAGACAAAAAATAATGGGACATGGGGTGCAATCGCTCTCACCCTCACCTCAGTTTAAACTAGTAAGTAGATACCGCAGAGCTTCTGGTATTTTGTCAGATCCCAGCCTTAACCCCAGAAGCTTTTCAGCTGTGATTGCATTACCAGTCTTGTGGGGCACATCTTAATTTGGCATGAGCAATTTCCAGAAGTGAGGTCAGAAGTTTATAACAAGAAAGGTAACTCAAGTGGAAAGATACTTGCAGGTACCAACATCATATTCCCCAGTGCAATCCTGCTTGTGCTGCAGCCGGTCCTCTGCTGCCAGGGACACAGGGACACACAGCTCTACCCTCGTTCACAGCAAACAGCTTTGAATTGCCACACAGCAGGGTTTACAATGAAGCTCCAACCACAGGAATGAAATACAGCAATGTTTCCACTACAGAGGACTTCACAATGTCTCCAAAAAAACAATCACACTTATTTCTCTGGCCCCGAGTGACACATTTCTGCAGAAATTTCCTTCTACCCCTTGTCTTCTGTTTGCTTATGCAGTTCAAGCACTACTGAGTTTCTGCACCTGCTTTGTGCCACAGTCGCATGGAGCTCAGACCTTCAGCCCCCAGATAGAAAGAGACCTGAGATTGATTTGATTGCTGGATACCCTGAGGAATATAGGACATCCCTATTATGTACACCAATACAGTGTATGTTGAGAAAAATATCTAGGGAATAGGTTTTCCCAGATTTTTGAGGCAACCGCTGTTTGCTGGACACCTGTCCTCCAAATGGCTGCTGTAGATGCACAGATAAATCTCAGGGGTCCCACAAGTCCAGCCCTCATGCACCACACGGCTGAACTGCAGACACAAAACAGCATGACCACATTTGCAGTGAGTATGCCTGGGATGTTAACGGATCTCTGATCTGCACAGGGCTCACAAAATCTTTCTAACAGGTCCCCTCAGCTCAACAGCTACTCAGGGAACTCCTTCACCCAGCTATTTTTTCTTACTGCTTCTTGGGATGCTGATGAATTACTGTCTTCAAACCCACACTGCTTCCCTTGAAGTTAGGGGGAATTTCAGCACATTATCCCCAAGGTTCAGAGTTTACCAAGGTTACCTTGGTGACCAAGGCCACCTGCTAGCCACACTTACTTATTTGGAGATCCCCAAAACTGTCCCAGCCTTGCTGTCAGGGAAGCCAAGAAGTTAAATTCTTGGATTTGAAACAGGAGTTGGTCAGTGTGGCCTGGGCTGACCACATTCATACCTGGCATGGCCCTGAAGGATACTCCGTGGCTGGCAAGACAGACCTGGGAAGTCAGTATTAGCACTTTAACTCACCTCTGTTAACTGTCACCAAATTTCAGGGTAATCAGCTCATTTGCCTGCACAGCCAAAGCCTCACCCAGATTTCTGGCTGCATTTAGGAAGAAAGGAATGTCAAAATGCCATTTTACAAGCTACTGACAAAGAAGAACAGGAGCCTCATGCTCTTGGTCAATGATGCAGAAGAAGCATTGGATTTATCAGCAAATGAATAGGCAATGAGTGCTGCAAGACAGACCCATCCATCATGATTTTGTCTTTTGGGGCTGGGGGGTTTTATTGCCTGACTGGCATCTGCATAAGCAGCTGGACTGTGTGTTACCAAAGGAGATTAAAATAATAAATAAGATTAATTAACAGCATCAACACCAGTCACATATTTGCATTACTGGAAAAGCTAATGGCTATAAGAATAACTTTTAGATAGTGGAGCAGTAAGTTATAGCATTTCTTAGCCATGCAGAGGAAAAGGTGAAATGGAACAGACTTACAGTGCCTGCGAGGTCTACTTCTGACGTCAAGTCACTTTTTTCCAAATGAAGAATTGTAAAACTAAGCTCCTAATAGTCAGAAAATCTATTTTAAAAAATATTTCATAGAAGTTTAAAGTCCCAGTTTATTTAGGAATAGTCTGAGGCCTATACTCCCACTCAGGGGCTTGGTTAGATCAAAAAGGTTACCAAGGGAAGCAGCAAATTATGCACCTCATAGTGTTGCTAAAACATGACTAAATCCCTATTTCTGAGAGATCTGTTCTAGCTCAAACAGAGGCTGGGATGCAATGCGCAAGGCAGGAATTACTGGGAGGAATTCTCTGGCCCATGTTTGTTAGACAGAAGCTGAGAATGGAGTATTATAAACAGCCTCTTCTGGATTTAAATTATGGCTTTCTGGTCCACTGCCTTCTGGTGCAGGGAAGTACAAACCTCATCTCCCTGAGCACGTGAGGACTCTCAAGGGATGCAGCCTCTGGGGAGGACACACAGGATTTGACCCTTTACCCTGCTCTCTGGTGTTCTGCTGGATCCACAGCTCCAGCCCACAGGCAGAGAAGCATTAAATAAACTTCCTCAACAGTGCTGCTTTCACACTCTGTCCTGGCTCTCTCTCCCATTTGTGGCTCTGTGCAACAGCAAAAGCCCTGAAGAAGGAGGAAATGTTGGTGTTTCTTTCCATTGCAACCTCCCTCGAGGGCATCTGCTTCAAACCTTTATGTCTCAGAAGCTAATGCGATGAACACAAGAGGGTGGGCACTGAACTCCAGGTCTAAGACAAAGTAAGGGCTGATACAGGCAGACTGTGCTGGATGAGATGGTGAATTGCAGCTACAGCATAGCTCAAGATGAAACCAAAAAAGAAAGGGACACTTGCATCACACACTAAGAAAAGGGAGAAGGGAGGTATGTTTGATATTAGGACAAGCTAAGAAGGCACCTCTTGCCTCCCCTGGGAGGAAGTTTACAGTCTGGTACATCATCAGTACACGAGTTCAAGCTTTGGCACAGGCTGGATCTCACCAGTGCTCCCCACTCTCACCTGTGCCCCTAACACCTGCTTTGGAGCTTGTCTGTAACCTTTTGGGAAATCGCTCAAGTTCCAAAGAGGATGCGGTTTTCTCTCTGGAGACCACACGGTGCACAGATGGTCATATCAACAGGGGCAGTAGGGGCATCAGCAATGCACACACTTACTTCTCAGTTCATTACCACTTGCACCAGTGGGCCTCACCCTCTTGGGCCATTTGTAAACCTCTTATGACATTTGGCTATAGTTTATCAGCAGTGTGCCCTTGCAGCAAAAAAGACCCAGTATAGTCGCCAAGTTAAGGGAAGTCATCCTTCCCCTCTGTTCAGCACCTGTGAGACTGCATCTGGAATGCTGCGCCTGTTTTGGACTTGAAGACCTCCAGAGGTCCCTTCAATTATTCCCCTTCAATTAGTCCCCCAAATTAGTCAATGATTACCAAGGGACTGCTATACCTAACCCCATGTATTGCCTGTCTCATCACACACAGGTAACAGTTGTCTCCCCCGGACCTTCACAACGTATTTCGTTATGGAAGGTGGTGCCAGGCAGGAGAGAGTGGAACATGCCCTTGAAATGACATTAGGATCATGCTCAGCTACTAGCGATGCACACAAA
>VZSZ01004592.1:790479-804567 GCA_013398815.1 Ibidorhyncha struthersii
GGGGGAAGAGCAATTAAGACTAATGCTGACTGATGTGAGGAGGGAAAATACTGGATATAGGAAAAAGTTGTAAGGGCCTCTGATGTAAGGATGATATAGAGAAGGGTACTTTAATGAAATTCCAGTTACTATGGGCTGCAAAATCTCAACCAAACTATTTTCAAGCACTTTCTAACGTGCTATTATTTAGGGCAAAATCTACTGCCATGCAACATTCTGAATTCAAGATGGGCAAGCAAAAGGAGCAATTAATAAGGACAAACACAAATAGATGAAGTAAATAGGTCTCATGCCTTTTGAAAGTCCAGAAAACATCCTAAGCTAAAGTTTAGAGCAGTGGATACAGAAGCTGCAGAAATCCTTCTGTTCCTGGATTAAACTCATTCCTCCTCAGAAACAAGCAGGGGCACTGAGCGTACAGTTACAGTTTAATTTAGGTGTTGCTTTAAACAGATGATATTGCATGAAGCTTGACTTTGTCTACGATACTTAAAAATAAGATGCTAGACAGAATTACTTAAGAATAGTTACAGAGCAAATGTCCGTGAGACCTGATTCAAGATGGAAAATAACAGTGAGGTTCTCTCTTGTACTTCTCAGCCCATGGGCTTGATCTGTGATGGAGAAAGGATGATAAAACCAGGATGTCAAGCGGAATAAAAGATATCGGGAGCCACACTCCATGCAGATGCTGAGGACATAGTTGGCTCTTGGTAGTTTTAAGTGAGTTTGACTTAAAACAGGCATTTATGAAGATACCTGCTGGGGACAGCGCTGTCAGACACTTGAGTTCACTGCCTGGACTCTGTCTGATCTCTCCATGTGGTGTGACGGAGTATGAGTGCACGCTGAGGCTTTTCCCTCAGATAAATCTCACGGTGCCTGACTGATGCCTGCAAGGGGGTCCTGGGCCACCAGCTCGACCCCAGGAAAGTGCCTGAACCTGCACTTTGCAACATGGACGAAGTCTGCTCAGCGACACACACTGCTCGAAATATTCACAGGAGCAGGGCAAGACCTGGGAATATGACTGGGAAGAGGAGTGAATTAAAATGTGAGGAGTAATACAGCCTGTACAAGAGTCTTCCCCCACCCAGGGCGGTTTTATATAGCTAACAAAGCTGTGCCTTAGCATTAAATGCCTGGCATGGATAATGTTTTCACACTGGCTGGGAAAAGGCATCTTTTCAAAAAGCACACCCCAGTTCAGTCTGCATTTCCATTCATTTAGCCCTGTTCACCATTATTAGCTCCTTTTTTTTTTTTTTATCCAAACTTTAGCAGTATTTTTAAATGGTAGAAATGACAATATCAGAATCTTTCTTTCTTAATACTGGTATTCTTTCTTCAAAAGCAGCTCAGCTAAAACTTTCCTACTTCAGGTAAATCAGGCAAAAATATAGACACAAAACCTCAGAGGAAATTTGAGTTAAAAAAAGAAAATCACATATCAGGAAAATCAATTTCAAGAAGTCTTTCACAGGCAAAGCTTGTTATGTAGCAAAATTACTTTGTTTTATTTATCCCAAGTGGAGGTTTCTCCTATGGGGAGCTTGTGCTAGGCAGAGGGTGGCTGCATGAAAGCAGAACTGGGAATTCCTGATTCCTCTAAAGTACAAACGCTAATAAAATCCTATACCAGGTACTGAGCAGGGATTTTTAAAATTTTATTTATTCTGACTCATGGAAATTTAGGGAACTCCCAGGTGTTCTCATCACCTTCGAGGATAACAACAGGCTAAACAGGCTGCCCAGAGAGGTTGTGGACTTTCTCACACTGGAGACATTCAAAACCCACCTGTATGCCGTCCTGTGCAACCTGCTCTGGCAGGGGGGTTGGACTAGATGACCTCCAGAGGTCCCTTCAAACCCTGACCATTCTGTGATTCTGTGATAATTAGAGATCAATGTTTTTTTGCTTCAGTAAAGAAAAGAGACTATGATTAATTGCATGAAGGATGCTCAGCTGGACTCTGGCAAGCTGAGGGACAGGCACTGCTCCGCCAGCCCAGACTGAAGAGTTAATCCTGGCTCCCCTGTCTTTAATCATTTTGAGGATCAAGGTGTCAAACTCTTCCCCTCTTGGAGGAGATGTTACACTTTTTAATCAAACTTTGGGCAGAAGAGACAGGCAGGCTGGTCCTCTGGGCTGGTTAGGGCAGCCTGCAAAGCAGTGCATATGCGCTCCAGTGCCTGCAAAGTGTTTCATGGCCAGTTAGACAGCAGAAGAGCTATAGTTCACCACTTTTTGTAGGGTGAGCTAATGCAGCTGGTCACAGTGCTGTGTCTCGGTGAGGATACTGAGCCAAGGTTATTAATTCTGGTTTCATTTGTCCACGGGGGATCTGGGCAGCCACAGCAAGACCTATTACTTACATAGGTAGAGTATGTTCCTCAAAAGGATCATGTTCTGCATAGTCCATAAATATAGGGCAAGCTATGTTATTCACATTGTACCTTGTAACAAAAACTGTGCTGTATTTTGGGGCCAATACAGTTGCTGCTGCTTGTTTTCAGTGCAACTAAGAACACTCTAAAAATAGAAACCAGTCAAAGAACCAAAATTCAACAGCAGCCTGCGTCATTGCTGTATATCTTCAAACCATAGCAATATGAGATGATAAATAAAAAAGAAAGAGAAAACCTCCAGGCCATAAAAACAGAGAAAAGGAGTAAGTTNATAACATTAAGATTAGCATTTTATTCATCCAAGACACAGAGAAATACCCCAAGTAAGTAAAGAAAAAATATTGTGGCCAACAAAGTCTTCCCTCTAAAGAAGTATACAGAATTGTTTAGAGCCTTGTACCATCTTACATCTTGTGGACCAAAGATCCACCACCCCAAAACTAGCATCAAATGCACAGTTTCTTTGAAGCTCTTGCCCACATTTTAGAATGCTGTTCAGTCAAGCCCAGGGTGGTGATGATCCCATATATCCTCTCATAAGCAGTTTCAGTAGAGAATTATCCTTATTACCAAAATCACACTCTCTGTTTCTAGCACGACTTTGAATTTCCTGTTCCACTTCTTTGATCACATTCTGTCTTTGCTAATTTCAACACCATTCCCCCTGTCTCAGAGGCCACCCGTCTACAGAGCTGGTAAACTAAAGTCACCTTCAAGCTCAGTCTCTCCAGGGCACAATGTCAGGTCTGGAGCTATTTCTGTAGTTCTTTTCCAAGTTTTCCAATCTCAGTCTTCAGGATGGACACCAGAACTGAACATGTTATTCCAGCGATGACCTTGCTAATACCACCTCTCCTCACTTCCTAACCAACAGCACCTGGTCTGTGATACCCAAGGGTCACACCTGTGTCTCCACACACACCTTGCTGGAGTACCTGTCCCCACACACACAGCTGCCTGTTCCTGCCCTAAGGCCACCCTGTCCCCCTTCTACCTCTCCAAGGTGGCTACCCAGCCTCTGGGCAGGTGATGGTGAACTGGGCTGAGAATCCAAGGAGACAGGATAAAGACTGTAGAAGGTAAGACCCCAGATTTTGGCAGCAATGTAGGCTTCAATCAGCTTACAAAATCGTGTTTTCACAGCATTTCAGTGCTTCCCCACAAACCCGCATCTCTTCTCTGAAGAGAGGCAGAACCAATGCACCAGCAGTTACTCAGTGCTATGCAGCCCACTTAAACCTGGTGAGGACAGCATTCAGGCAATGGGAACGTGCTAGCTAGCAAGCAGAGCAGGCAGTGCTGCCCCTTGAAATAAGGTCCCCAGTGACCTAGGATGGGTAACACTGGTATAGACCAATTCCCTGGAGAGCTGCTGAGCAGGACTTTGGATGGGGCTGAAAGGAAGCATGGGCTACATGGACTATCCAAATCTTGATTCCCAGTCTGGCCTTCTTGCTCCTCAATGGAAAAATAATGAATATTTTTTCTGCAGGTGTTCAGTGATACTTGCACTCTGTGAGGATGAGTGTGAACATCTGCTCCCTCTTCCACCCTTGCTGTTCATCACACGCAGGCAGTCAGCAGGGTTGCTGCCCCCGCCAGCACAAAATGACTTTTTTTTCTCCCTTTTTATGCTAACCTAACGGCTTAAAATAATGAGCACTTATTAATTTGCCAAATATTTATTTAACGATGAGGGGGCAAACGGGGAGTTGTTTTCGCTTGCAGTCATGACTGTCTCTCTGGACACTATCCACAGTGCCATAAACAGAATCCTTATTGCCTCTACCCCTGCACAGAAACAGGACGCCTTGCTGCACAGGGGCAACTCTCTCTTTGTTCTGCAATGTGAATGCTAAATTTAAATGTCATTAAAATTACATCACGGAGCCTGAAGCTTTCTAAACAAAGCTGGTTAGATTGCATCCCAGAAGAAGCTGCTGCTGCTGCAAGAAAGTGTTTACTTATTCACCTTCTTTTTAATAGCATTATGCACTTAACTCTTCAGAAAAGAGTTTTAGGAAAGATAAAGACCCTGATCACAGGTCCCAATTTATTATTGTTCATTTTCTTCTGCATTTTACATATACATTAAGGAGGTGCCTTTTTTTTGTGTTAAAGCTAAGGAGAGCAGATTTGTGCCCCTTCAGGAAATTTAAATACCAAACACAAGCAGTTGTGTTTGGAAAGGTTTATCAAGTCCTGTAAATCAAAATTTCTGCTCAATTCCTACTGCTATTGCTGGGCTACTACATCATAACAAAAAATCTTTTGTGGCTAGAAATAGATCAATGAAATTTCCATTGTCCAGGCTGAAACAAATGCAAAAGCAGAATTAGTGCTAAAATATAACTGGAAGTCAGTAACGTGTTAAAAACTTCCTGGATGAACTAGACAAATGCAAAAACATCAAGACCTTTCACACAGCTCTCTCCTCAAGAGCTTCAGTAATTCTAGAGAAAGTGGGGATCAGCCTGGGCCATGATTGTTTCAGCTTTATTGAAACAACAGTACTGTCTCCCCAACTCACTTTCATGATTTTGCCTGTCTCAGCTTTAGCATCAGATGAAATACAGGAGGGGTTTTTTTACCTAAATTGCTTAAAAGCAAAAGTCTCACTGATTTTCATTGTATCGACTGTCAGCCAAGACACCAAGCTGCTTTTGAAAGTCATAGAGTGCGTATCCGTGGTTTTTTATGAAGGGATTTTCAGCCCTATAGACTTTTTGATAACAGCTCAATGTCTCCAAGGAAAGCAGCTCGCTCAGTTTGCCAGTGACCACTTCTAAGGCCTCTTTTAGGCTTACAAATGGAATTAGTGTGGCTTTCAAAATGTTGGCACAGATTCACCATGAAAAGTTAAGCTCACATTTCTCATTGATAACTCTACATGTGTGAGATAAAAGTAAGGCAAAATTAAAACTCAAAGAACAGCTATCCCTGCAGACACTATGAGACTGAGGAATGCACCTGTCTGCATCCACTGGCATGCTTTCAAGGTACAGGTAAGTATCTACTCATGCGATAGCATATATATATATATATGACATGCTGACAAGTTATGGCAGCCTTTTCCTTGATTTCTTATCCTCCCTTACCGGGGGTTGCGTCTTCTTACATATACAACACAAAGCACAGAGAAACCTCAAAGAGTTTCTGAAAGTACTTCTTTAGCAACCCTATGCGGTACTAGCACTCTCCTATTGACAGAGGTGCCATATCAACATATTAAAAAGGTAAGGAAAATCAGAAGTGTTTCTTAAACATGCCTTCTCCAGTATCACTAAGCCAAACAACTGAGAAACCACATCACTGTAGGACTGAGGAATGCAAACTATATGAAACAAATTAGGGATCGATGGAAAGAAAGGACAAGGTGTTGCCGAACAGATCACTTTTCAGTGGGAGGCACTGGATTAAGTGTAGTTTATGAATATGAGTTTAAGGGCAGATGCTGTCCCATTTTGTTCCCTGAACCAGAAAGGTATGTGTCTAACTTCAGATGTGCAATCTTACATGAAGATAGTTTACTGAAGATATGTTATGATCCTGATCATAAATTCTGCAGGCTCTCCTGGGGCCAATTTCCAAAGGTTTATGTGCAAGCCTAATGCTGGGAGATGAGAACACAACATTCTTTAATATGCAAAGAAAACCTGACCAGAGTACTATGATCAGATGACTTCAGTAGTACCAAAGACATAAAAACTGGTGAGCTTGGAGCCAGAAAAATCTTAGAGAGCTATCTCAATAAAAGTCACATTCTGTGGCTACCTCACACACTGCAGCAGGCAGCTTGTTACTGAAGTTGATCAAAATATTTTCAACAGAAATGGAGGGAATGAGGACTTCTCGGTGGTTTTGGTTTGTTTTTTTGGGTGGGATTTTTTTTTCCATAAAAAGAGGGATTCTGCTTTTCTTGAAAAATTTCAGCTTGCTAGAGAAACTGGAAACCCAAAGCACTTGGATTCTGAAAAGTTCTCAGATTTCAGCCAAAAAACTGACATGTGAGTGGCATGATGTTGAAATGCCACATGCTCTCTCCATCTCTCTGGGCTGGGTTTCTGATGGGAAGCACGGAGACAGGATTCAGGAGGCTCAGCAGGGTGCTTTGGGAGGAGGGGGGTCAGGAAGCCTGGGGAGAGAATGGATGCACAACGTGTTGAACTAGAGCTCCCACGTTGTTCTTCAATAGCATTTCTAACCAGACCAGGAGGAGGAAGTGAGGGGGTGTGTGCTTTTTCTTTTTGGACAGGAAGAAATAAATAGCCTTAAAAGTGTCAGTTTCTAGTTTTGTTGGCTAAAAAGTCAGAAATCTTCCATAGGGAAGCCTTCCACCCCCTCTCTGATCCCCAACTACATTTGTTTCACCAGATTTTCTGGGTACTGGCATGCTGGTGCAGTGTTTCTTTTTAGGGAAAAAGAGGAGACTGTAGTCTGTCATATCTGAGGGAACTGGGTTAGAGACAAGAGACAGATGACAAGGGTGGTTGGGCATGGTGTTGGCAGGGTGTCAAGGGGAACTGAGAGGGGGTGGGAGCCATCTGCCTGGAGAAGGAGGTTGCTGAGTTGGAGGTAAAGGGGGTGGCAGAAGGAGACTAAGTTTGCACTGCATTTCAGAAATACTTTTGGTTTAAGTTTGAGTAGGGTAAACGTGGACCCATTTGAAATCCACACATAAGGAAGTTATTAATGATGCTCAGTACTGAACAAAAGGTGGGTGAACTCACACTCAGGAAGCTAACATTTGCCTTGCCTCATAACAGTATGGCAATATTGAATCAACCTGCAGGGAAGTGAATTTCAACTACGAAAAATCTTCAAGTGTATGACTCATGCTTCTTCTAGGTATACATGCCAGAGGGTCTAATCGTAGAAATCTGAATGGCAACCAAAAATTCCTTCCCAGGTTTAAGTTATCCTTTCCCTGCACGCATCATTCACCCCAGTATAAGCAGCTTCAGAGAGAAAAGCATCAAGTGTGTCAATGCCTATAACCCTAAATGGGAAGGCTAGTAGAAATCAGATCTTTGCAAGTTTCCTGGCCTTACAGAGTAGTGAGCATGCTCATGAAAAAAAGGCATACATTCCTAGTTCACACCATCCTAGGTAAATGCTAATCAAGGAAGCCAAGCATCACTCAGAGAATACTGGGTATAACACAAGCTTGAGGAAAGTAGAGCTATAGACAATGCAGGAAAAAAAAGCAGGAAGAAGAGAAAATCAAATTCACAGAAATCATTGATAAGAAAAGCGGCACTTTCTGTGACTGTTCAAAATATTCAACTGAATAGTAGCATTCTAATATGAAACTGAGATATTAGTGTCAGGCAAAACAATAAAAACATCATGAAGCTGCAGGACACTCAGCACTATCAAAAAATGACAAATCTTGCTCAGGAGATTAGTAGCATGAGATAAGCCCAGGTGAACCAAGGCCTCTCAGGTGGGTTTGTGAGAGCCTTTCCTATCTGGTGAAAAAAAAAGGAAAAACTCAAAAATGTCAAGTTTTATAACAACTTGAAGAAGAATGCTTCACTTCTTACAGAAAGAATAATTGAAAATCACCAGGAAAGCTAGAAAGGTAGAAGGCAAACAAAAAGGGGTTTATCAGCTACCTTCCCTCTGCATTTTGACAGAGCTGGTTCCAGCCTTCAAGATTTCCTTTGGCCAGCTCAAGGACTTTCTCAGTCACAAAAAGTGTGTGATTTCAAGGAAGCTTTTTGCCTCCATCCTCTGTGAGATCTGTCTCGTGCCTGTACTCTTCTCAGACTCCTTGCTGTAATGGTCATGCTATCTTTCTCCTCTTATTACTTGCCCTGGAAACATCCCTCCTTGACCAGATTCCACTGTCCCCCAGAAGCAACGCAATCTCCATCCGTCCAGAGCTGCCACTCAACAAAATTATTGAGGGACATAACATATAGGTCAAGACCAGCGCCATCAGACACTGCCCCTTGCATGCCTGGGAATACAGCTGCCTGTAAATTAGCAATTTTTGTGCTCCCCTCTTTCCATACCCAAACCTCCAGGCAGAAGTATGTGTTCATGCACCATGAAAGACTTATGGACACATTTACTGTCCAGGCACTGCACAAAGCCTCTAAGACTGGACCTGTTCTAGAATTTGTGTCACTCCTCTTCATGGATGATAACTTTTTGACACAGGTGGTGAAGGAGCCAACAAGGAAAGGTGTGCTGGTGGACCTTCTACCAACAAAGGTTGGGGATGTGAAGGTTGTGGGCAGCCTCAGCTGCAGTGGCCATGAGATTGTGGAGTTCAGGAGCCTGCGTGGAAGAAGCAGGACAACAAGTAGGATTACAACCCTGAACTTCAGGAGAGCTAACTTTGGCCTCTTCAAAGACCTACTTGGAGGAATCCCGTGGGTTAGGGCTCTAGAAGTTATGGGGGTCCAAGAGAGCACCACTTCCTCCAGGCTCAAGATCGCTGCATCCCTGTAAGAAATCAAGCAAAGGAGACAGGAGACCTGCATGGATGAGAAAGGAGCTTCTGGAAAAACTCAAATGGAAGAAGGATGTTTACAGAATGTGGAAAAAGGGACCGGCCACTTCGGAGGAATATAGGAACATTGTCAGTGTATGCAGAGGTGCAAAGAGGAAGGCTAAGGCCCACTTGGAATTAAATCTGACAAGGGATGTCAAGGACAGCAAGAAGGGCTTCTTCAAGTACATCAGTAGCAAAAGGAAGATGAGGGAATATGTGGGCCCCCTGATAAATGAGGTGGGTGCCCTGGTGATGGAGGATACAGAGAAGGTGGAGTTATTGAATGCTTTCTTTGCTTTAGTCTTTACTGCTAAGACTGGCCCTCAGGAATCACTAACTCAGGAGGTAAGGGAAAAAATCTGGAGAAAGGAAGAATCTCCCTTGGTTGACAAGAATGGGGTTAGAGATTATTTAAGCAAACTCAACACCCGCAAATCCATGGACTCTGATGAGATGCTGAGGGAGCTGGCAGATGTTACTGTGAAGCCACTCTCCATCATCTTTGAAAGGCCATGGAGAACAGGAGAGGTGCCTGAAGACTGGAGGAAAGCCAATATCTCTCCAGTCTTCAAAAATAGCAAGGAGGAGGACCCAGGAAACTAGAGATCAGTCAGCCTCACCTCCATCCCTGGAAAGGTGATGGAACACCTCATGCTGGATGTCATCTCTAAGCATGTGGAGGAAAAGAAGGTTATCAGGAGTATTCAACATGGATTCACCAAGGGGAAATCATGCTTGACCAAGCTGATAGCCTTCTATGATGGCGTGACTGGCTGGATAGATGAGGGGAGAGCAGTGGATGTTGTTCACCTTGACTTTAGGAAGGCTTTTGACGCTGTATCCCATAACATCCTCATACGTAAGCTTAGGAAGCATGGGTTAGATGAGTGGACAGTGAGGTGGATTGATAACTGGCTGAATGGCAGAGCTCAGAGGGTTGTGATCAGCGGCAGAGAGTCCAGTGGGAGGTCTGCAACAGGTGGTGTTCCCCGGGGGTCAGTACTGGGTCCAGTCTTGTTTAACATATTCATCAACGACATGGATGAGGGGACAGAGTGTAACCTCAGCAAGTTTGCTGGTGATGCAAGACTGAGGGGAGTGGCTGACACACCAGAAGGCTGTGCTGCCATTCAGCGAGACCTAGACAGGCTGGAGAGTTGGGCAGAGAGGAACCTAATGAAATTCAACAAAGGCAAGTGTAGGGTCCTGCACCCAGGGAAGAATAACTCCATGCACCCATACAGGTTAGGGGTTGAGCTGCTGGAAAGCAGCTCTGCGGAAAAGGACCTGGGAGTCCTGATGGACAGCAAGTTGACCATGAGCCAGCAATGTGCCCTTGTGGCCAAGAAGGCCAATGGTATCCTGGGGTGCATTAAAAGGAGCTTAGCCAGCAGGTCGAGGGAGGTTATCCTCCCCCTCTACTCTGCCCTGGTGAGGCCACATCAGGAGTACTGTGTCTGGTCCTGGGCTCCCCAGTTCAAGAAAGACAAAGAGAGAGTCCAACAGAGGGTTACGGAGATGTTCAAGGGAATGCAGCACCTCTCTTACGAGGAAAGGCTGAGAGACCTGGGTCTGTTTAGCCTGGAAAAGAGAAGACTGAGAGGGGATCTCATCAATGCTTATAAATATCTTAAGGGCGGGTGTCAAGAGGATGGGGCCAGACTCTTCTCAGAGGTGCCCAGTGACAGGACAAGGGGCAATGGGCACAAGCTGGAACNCCCTGCCAACACCTACCGTTCTGTGATGCATACAGAACACTGACAAAGACAGGTCTTTGCGGAAATATTCTGAATGGAAATGTATCCACAGAAATACGTATTTGCCTATTTATCCTCCTCAGGCTAAATGGATGGGAAGGATGGGAAAAGTTGCGGTTCAACACTCTGAGTCTGTCTGGTTCACAGGCAAGCACCTCACACGAGAGGTCTTTGACAAAGGCAGGGTACAGACCTGGAGACCTGTGTCCTGCAAGCTCAGCCAGATTCCTAACTACTGGTAGTGGAGTCTCACTCCCTCTTCCCCTTTCTGCTTCTCTAAAGAAAATATCATTACAAACAACCCACCTCTATGCTTAACTGAAGTTGTGAATACATTGTTTCACCAAAATGTTCAAAATTAACTATGTTTGTGAACTTGAAATCAGCATAACATTCAAGTATATGCTGAAATCCTATTGAGGTCAAACTGCTCAGGACGGCCTACTCTGTTGCATTAAGGATCTTATGTATTTTCATTAAAGAAAGTTAGACTAAGGGTGACAAGTTTGCGTATGTGGTAACTCATTTCTCCTGTTTCTGAAATCCATAAAACTCCTCCCCATTTAAAATTCAGAACTCATTCTTTTAAACAGATCTGATCCTATCACTTTCAGTTCAAGAGAAAGACCAAGCAAGAACGATACAGGTGGCAGATGTGCAACATCTCTCTTCACAGTAGCAATTTTCATATGATACAAGTTCAAATGTGTGCTTTTATTTTCATACACACTAAACTGAATAAAAAACATTTGGGCTGTCTCAGTATTAGAGGAATGTACCTGGTTCTACTTTTATCAGAATCTGAAAATACTGAAGGAGGGAAATAACTGGAAATCTTATTAAATTCCCCAAATCCAAATAAATCTAAGATAAAATCCATGAAAAATTATACTTGGTCTGCTAAGCGCTCAGATGATTCCAGGACACCTGCTGGATAAACCCATGTTGGATGGGAGGCCTACGTGGAAAAGAGAAGATAATTGCTGTCACGAAGGCAAATACAACATTTCATTATGGGGATGAATCCAAGTATCCACTGCACAATCAACCCTCCTGCAGTCAGGCTGAGTGGAAAGTGACAGTATCCATGTCCAAAGTCCTGAAAATATTTTGGCATGCTATAGCGCAACGGTCTGTTTCAACCACCACCAGCAAAGCCACTGAAGAGCAAGCGATGCCTGAGGATCCCAGCCCTGCCTGGGTCTCCTGCTCGCCCATGGGGCCACCACATCCCCTCGTTTGGTCTGTTAATTGTTCAGTACAGAAGGCTCCCACACAAGTCCCAGGGGATGCAAGGGCACATCTGTGGGTGACGCGAGTGCTCCACAAATGGAAACGTGTTCAGGTAAATCATTTGATCAACACTTGCAGAAATGAACACTTCCTCTCGCATAAAGGGAACCAATTAAAAAGGAAAAGATTAAATTTGTCAGCTAATTTGTTCTCAATGATTGATTCAACTAACTCTAAACTATTCCATTATTTAGTCTTCCCATGTCCTACTAATCTGAACCTCTTTCCCCCACCTCCAAAGAAACCCTGTGCAAAAAAGCAGAGGAATGATTAATTTTTTAGCATGAGACAGCCTGACCTTGTACTCCATTAAGCAGAGTGTTTCCATAGTTTCCATGTAATTTGTCATGGACGAGTTCACCTGTGTACCAAGAAAACTCTTTATATTACCAGACTTGCACAGAAAATAAAATCTGAATTGCTGCTGTTTAATGAAAATATAAAATCTGAAGTGGAAGTTAAAAAAAACCCTGTAACGTTTGTATTGCCTGTAGAAGGCCAAAACCCACTGTATTTTGGGCTTGTCTGTGTGAGCTTGAAAGACTTTTCACCAAACAGACAGACACTGCAGCATCCTTAGCATTTCTGAGGATGTGAATAAAACAGGAACACCACAGGACAAAGCCCAGATCCACTGCAATCAACAGGATTTCAGTGATTGGTTTCAAAGGATCATAAGGGTTCATAGCAACTTGTTAGAATTTAATTTCAGACCTTTAATTAAAGGCTTATTACCCGAGGTCCCTATGCTCAGGGCAGACATTAAAGGCTGCCGCTTGCCTAAGGATTTACAATCTCGTATGCAGGTCTCCTTTCTGCTGCAGTGAAGGCAAAAGCTCTCCTGATAATGCCAGGAAAGCGCAGGCAGACAGCTCGGCAAAGTCCAGCGTCCCATCTCCCCGAGACGCATCACATGGCTGGAGCAAACCAATGGAGGAAAGGAGCAAAAGAAAAGGTAGCAGCAGCGTGAGTTTGCTCAGGTGAGGCAATGCACACAGCCGGAGTGCTTGCTGCGGTTGTGTTTGCTTCAGTAATAGGGATGGCTGCTCTGATAAGCTGTGGTACACTGCACTTGCCAGCATCACCTGGCAGCCATCCAGAGGTGTAGCAGGAGGATTAGAGAATGGCTTTGGGATGAGGGGTTTATTTTTCCTCAGCTAAGTGCAAATGAAAGAGGCTGGCAAAAGGGATAAAACGTTAACTCAAAAACTTTTCACTCTCTTGGCCGCTAGAAAGGATTAATACAGTTTCCTGAAAAGGTTTTTTCTAAATCAGCCAAAGGACTTAGCTGTGAAAAAATAAACAAGATAAATGTTTTGATTTAAAACAAAACAGCTCTGTATGGATGCCACAGTCTGCATTAAAGAGGGAAGTTAGGGTTTTCTCTCTTAAATTTGCTGAAGGAGAATAGTTCATGGTGAAATACAGCTAAACACCAACAAAAGCAGAAAAAAGTTTCCGTGCAATCAGTTTCACATATCCAGATGTGTTCTTCCCACATCCCCATGCGTAAAACACGTGAATGATCTTGCTCAAGTAACCTCTCAGAAAGTACCCAGGAGCACCGAGTGCGTGTGGACTTGCAAATATGGGAGTCTCAAAGAAAATATTGGATCCTTTTATAAAGATAACAGGAGAACAGATTGTTCCACTCTTTCTTAACGTACTGGTAGTTGATTTAACTGCTAAAAGTATACTGCAGACTTTAAACTCAATTCCAAGCTAGATGAAAACACCACTGAAACTAGCAGAGCTGATAGAAAAGGAGGTATTTCTACATCAGGACATTTCCTCAGGCAATGTAAAATGTCTTCATTCCATTGATTTCAAAAAAGCAACATCAATTTAATCAGACAAGGACTGATGCAGGGGACAATGCTGCAGGACCCTCAGGTAGGTGCTTAGTTGGAATTGCCTAACCAGGGAGTCAAACCATTTGGAAAAGTGATAAACAAGAAATTGCTATTGCGATGATTGGGAAAGAATAGGTGTGACTGCTTTCTTCTCCCAAACCTGTTCATCTGTAGGGACAAGCAGTAGCTAATTTTCTGCTGTCCTTGAGAAATCAGTGCTTCCTGTACTAATTCATCAGCAAAAGCCACTGCAACATGATGTACATTGACA
>VZSZ01004592.1:804608-877355 GCA_013398815.1 Ibidorhyncha struthersii
GTATATGTAAAGAGCTAACTGTACAAAGCTGTATTGATGTGAAGAAAATTTCCCCACCTGCAAATTGTAAAACTTTATCAGCAGTTTTGATGTGATAAAGTTACACTGGTAAAATAAATCTGCAATGTGAGCGTGTGGACGCCTCCCTAACCTTATTGTAGTTTTAGGTACTGCATACTATGGTGGGGAAATGACTGATATCAGTGATGCTAACTCAATTCTACATCAGCATAGAGTCATCAGTCTTCTGGCACTCTTAAAAAAAGCCTGAATAATGTTCTATTGATGTTCTGTAGAGCTTCTCCTTTCTGATGTTATGTATTATTGCTGCAGCTTCTTCCAAAATTGTAAAGATTTTTATTGTTTACAAAGTGAATTATGCTTTCATATCTTTTGCCTTACTGTTTTCCCAATTGCTTAGCAACAAGTCTCCACAAAGAAAAAAAACAGAGCACTCTTTCTTTTATGTTGTACATCAGCAGCATCTCTGGTACAACAGTGACCTCAGACAGCTTAACACCCAGGATGCATTTGGTCCATTATGTTAATCCTGATGTTCTGTAAAGAGTCTATATAAGTTAATACTTAAATATTGCCTTTCTGGATCTGTAACTGTTCTAGTCCTGAGGCTACAGCTTTATAAACACTATCTTTCACATTCAACATTTTTAAAATTGCTACTCATTTCCAGTTTTTTCTTTTCAAGAGAAATCGGCTCAATTCCAGAACTTGAGGTAGGTCAGACTTGTGTTAGGTTGAAAAAACCTGTAGTTACTGATCCGACAAGTCGATATGTGCGACTCTGGAAACAGACTTCTGGGGCTGTAACCCAAATATAGTATCCACAAAATTAGCATTACTGTTGTCATTTTAGATTTAAACAGCCACAGTAATGCACACCATGCAATAAACATTTATTTGTACCTTGTCAGCTACATCTCCTTTCTTTGGCTTAGAGTGAGTCTAATGTCCTAAACTGCCTATTGTTATATCCTCGATAGAAGACCAATAGGTATAAAACTCTTCTGTGTAGGTATTCCATGCTCCCAAAAGTATCTGAATGGGGAAAGACAGAGTGGGTGATGACAATGTACAAGAAGTACAGGGAGCAATCAGAGAACCAGAGAAAATACCCCAATAACGTGTGAAAATAAACTACGTCTTCTCAAAATAACACAAAAGGTCAAACTGGAACATCAAGGAGGTGCCAGCCCTACCTTGCCAAGGGAAAAGCACTGCATTACCTAATATTATTTTCTATTTTTAATTTTAATGAACATCAAGCTGCTATATTCAATGAAAGGCATTCCCAAATGGTAAGGTTAAATAAGTTCACAGACTTATATTGGTTTTAGAGTGCACTGAGTCTGATGTCTTCCAAAAGAGGCTAGTGCAGCTCCATCAATCTTTAATATAATTCAGGAGATACGCAACAAATCCATAGTGTGTACACACAGGCCAGAACACCTATACATTGGTTTAATGAGTTTGCTAGTGGCTGGAAGTTATAACAGTAACCTGCTATGATATTTTGGTTTAGTGGAGGGCTTCTGCTATTCAGGTGACAAAGACCCTAAGTTTTCATGCTGAACCCCCCTGCCCCTGCTGCCCTGACTCCTTGGTGTCTGTGCAACACTGCTTCAGCACATTCCCATGTACTAGGTAAAATCCTAAATTGACTTCCCCTACTGTGAAGAAATGAAGACACTGAATTGAAAACTTATACCCATGTTCAAAGCAGGAGAAGTCTTACAAGGTTGTGCATGTTACTAAGGAACCCACATTTCCAGTTTATAAAGCCCTTTGATTTAGCATTTGGGTGACAGCTATCCCATCTCTGCTAAATTAGCATGGTGGTGCCTTTCCAGCATCTGACAGGCAGCATTTAAATGGCTTTTGGGAGTGAGTGTATTTTCCAGATGAGTTGTTACTGGCTCCCTTTGTCCATTTCCACAGCTCAGATTTTACATTCCAGGTGCATTTAATTTGTTCATGAAAAGTAGAACTTGCCAAGAAAAAGGGAATGCCCAAATATGTTAGTAGAGTTGGACATCCTTACAGGGAGGTCTGAATATTGTATGTGCAGGATGGATACTCAGGACCTAGAATGAGAAAGTTCTTTGAATAGAGGGAAGATTTTCAGATCCCTTGGGGCTTATTCTAAAGAGCAGAAGCCATATTTCTTTACCTTGAAATTTGAGCCAATCTCCTCTGAACTTATTCAATGCACTCAGTGCTTTTAGACCATAATACATGCATTTCGCCACAGTGTAAAAGGTAGGTGAACAATAATTGTAAGGGGTTCTGGTAAACACAAGATGGACAGCAAGACTCCAGGACATAATTAATCACCAATAATCAGCCCTACTAGCATTGCTTCAGTGCGGGGACTGAGATTTTCCTCTCCTGCCTTTATGATGAGTGTTATTAGTCATATTCTCATGGTAACGCATGCTTCAGTTTTGCTAAGTGGAAGAGCTATCAAGAAGTAACTGTGCTATTCTCTACAGTTCAACTCCAGGATACTTAATAAAACGTTGGGCAGAGGAGTAACCCTGGGATATCCTGTGATTTGTTCACAAGCCCTGTGTAAGAAACACCCTCAGGTTCCATCCCTTCAGAAATGGGACAGAAAACACATTGTTTCTGGGACTAATCACTTGATTTCAAGTTTTCCCATTGTTCCTGCATGGAGCATCACTGATTGCCACATTGAGAAAAAGCCAAGAATTCACCTGTGTCTGCTCAAGGCTCACCCATTCAAAAGCAGGGAGAGCAGAGAACAGAAGTGACAGATAGAAACTGTGCTCTATAGTTCTATAGCCAAAGACCATGCAGACCTGGAAGCAGGTGTGGGTAGTTCAGGAGAAGAGTCTTCAGCATGACAGCTCTGTTCTCTGCGTTAGAAGAGACTCCTGACAAGAACTGTGAAAAACCTTTTTTTTGTGTCAAGAGAATTGGACACTGCTGGAGATCATAGTTCAAATCATAGTTCAGCTCTGTATGGGTTGCACAACCTCACATAAATCACCTGGATCTGTCAGGGATCCCAGCTTGCCCAGCTGTAAATGGAGATAATCACTCCACTTCTTTTCCTTGCAGAACTTGGCAAAGTCCAGGGAACACTACAAGGTGCTACCAAGAAAAAGAGAACAACAGAAGCCTCTAGACAGATGGACCTCTTAACACAGCAAGCAAAATCATTTATGAGTAGGCTCAGTGCAGTTCACCTCTGTCCATTCTGCCCATTCTTGTGTCTGGAAAGGTGTCTACATATTTATGGAAAGGTATATGACTCTCAAGGATACCTTCCAGAAGTACACCAGAACAAGTCTGGGTGCAAATAGCTTTGCTGAATAGCAAACGCATTTCTAAACTAAAACAGACATCCCCGCTCACCTCACATACAAGGTAAAAAAGCATCCCATGCAAACAATTAATATTCTTTAGCCTTTTTCATATTTGCCAATGTGGGTAAAGACCAGAAAGACTTATTCCAATAGCTTGCTTCGGTGCTGTAACAGTCTTTCAGACCAAAAGCTGAAAGAACCACCTCCCCAGGCACATACAGAGCATTTAAGCAGCAATGTGAAAGCCAATATCCTTATTTGCAAAGCAATCACAGCTAAGGAAAGTATACCTGAAGGGTATGGGCAAGGCAATATGGGAAGATGTATTATTCCCCAAAGAAACGTTGCATTCCACGCATATTACTTTTACACAGAGTTGATTACTTTCAGTACCGTGCAAGGAGGCTGGCAAAGAGTACTTCAATGGCTGTTATTAGAGCTGATTTACAAGAAATCCAAAGTAATATTTTAAGTATTGCAGGTTGAAAGAAGACATTAAAGTGCAGCAATTTACATGCAAAGATAAACTTAAAAAAAAACACATTGTGTTTCTAGCTGCAGCTCCCCCTTGAACTGATTCACCTGATAAACAGCTTAGGTTTTGCTGCATTCTATAATTGTGCCCTGCTTTTGCTCACTTATCTAGGTAAGTGCAGTGAGTCTGTGTTGATTCCTTACAAACTGATCAGCCATTGCGTATATACTAGGTTAGGGTCATACTTAGTCCTTTCTTCTTCAACCCAAGGGGTCTTTACCTTCTTTAATGTTTCTTCAGCATGATAAACAAACCTGGGCTTATTACAGAGTAGGGCTTCCTATCATGAAAGATCAAAAGACACTTCACAGAAAAACAAGCGCAGAACAAATCTATACCCAACAAATATTTCAAGTACCCAAGAATCACTCGCTCACGTTGAAATGCAGAGTCTTTCAGGACATGCCAGGCTCCCCACACACAACACCCCACAAGTTTAACAGAGAGAGGGGAGGTTTGCAAACAGAAGACTCAGAGAGAACATGCTGAGGAAACTCTGAAGGCATCTTGAGACAGCAGAACACAATGTGTCTCTGGCAAGATCTCCTCACCCTTTGAACCATTGGGCCACAAGCTCTGGGCTGGAAGCAGAGAAAAGACTGTAGCAAATGACTACAACAGTGCTAACAAGTTGTACATCTCAGCTAGGCTTCCTAGTCCAGGCAGGACTCCGGTACATGACCTCTGAGCAGTGAATAAGGTACAGCCAGTTGTAACGGTGAGGTGTGACTCGGTTGTACCTGGATCGATCTACAGGCTCTTGGTTACACCCAGAGTGGGTCACCTTAAGTCTGAGGCAACACCTAGAGTCTTGCAGAAGGATTTTATGGTCATGATTTTACTACCTTCTTTTGTCCATGACATCTTCAGGAACACAGGGATGCAATACCTAGAGTGCTAACTCGGTGAGGACATGCACCACCTATTTCAACAGAGCTTTGCAGGGTAACCACTATTTACCACTACAGGCTTACACCAACGCAGGGATTGAGCCCGACTCAGCTTAGGTAAGGAAAGCTGAGAAAGTGAAGCAATAGAAAAGGTATTGCTAATCTGAAGAGCTAGATTTTGGGGGACTAGAGAGAGGATGGACAAACCTAGGAGAGATATTAGGATATACTCCGTCCTAGCAGTACTTTGGATAGTTTCTATTTTAGCCCAATGTGAGTGAAGGAGGAAGGAAATCCATAGTTATTGTCCTGATTCATTGTTGCTGACTATACACTACTGTAAGTACTACAACTGGGTGAGTCATTCAGAAGAAATCAGTAATTTGATATTGTTGACCAATTTCCATTTCATGAATCACTTCCACCATGATGTCTGTCTGTTTTTTTTTTTTTTTTTTTTTTTTANTCAACTTCTGTCAGGATGAAGGCTGCTCATGAATTATTTATTGTTCCGTACATACAGTGTACTGATTTGTCACCAAATCTAGAAGGTGATGTGGAGGTTCATGGGTCAACTACAAAACGAAAAGCAAGTCAAATTTCTTTTGCTAACCTTTACCTAAATACGTTCACATGAGACTCTCAGATGCTTTACTGCTTTCATTAAAAATGTTTTTAACCAAGAGGTTTGGTTTATCAGTAAATGTAGAAAAATAATTAAAAAGATCATAGAAACCACAAAAGCAGGCTCTAAGATATATTTGCTGAAATATGCCTTTGTGTGGATTTCTATTTTGCACGTCATTGGCGGTGCTTCTCAATCAGCATTTTTTACACATTCTTGGAAATAAAAGTGCGTGCCAATAATTCTACATCTGATTTGGTAATATTTGTATCCAAAATATCTGAGTAATTTGCCAACAATACTGAAAATACATACATCTCACAAGCCTTTATTCTTTATAACCCATAAAGGGTACAGCCATCAATTTCAACACTTATTCAGTACATTACTTCTTTGCCGTGTTGCTATCATAATCATAAAGTGTGATTGATGTACCTTCATCCACTGTGTCTTTCAGACAGGTTTATTGGCTAAACTACAAATGCTCAAGCTCAAAGACTATGTTCCTTTTACAGAGGAATATTTTATCAGCACATGTTTCAAAATGAAAAATCTATTGCAATTCCATTTCTAATCTGAATATGGCTTTAGAATTAGCCTTCAGACAAAACTCCTACAGCAGTGTATATGCTAAATGTTGCATCTAAAACTTGTTCCATACTTATTCTTTCTAAGAACCTATAATCTATTTATTTATTTATTTATTACAGCTGTGCTAAAAAGTCTGGAATAATCTTTCACAAACTGTTTTATTTGTTTTGCTGATGGCAAGACAATAAATCATGTACTCAGTTTTTATTGCATATGTAAATATAACTGTATGAGATAATTTGCAGAGTCAAAGCCGAACAGCAAATAATTATGATGATAAAATAATGTTGGGAAAGGAATTTATCAAAGCCATTTTATTACTCAAATTATAAGCAAGCAATTTGAATTTGGACTAAAGTAGTAGTGGTCTAACTGTTTATGCTAATAGTTATGCCCTGATTTTATTGCCATTCATGTACATGGCAAAGTTTCCACAGAGAGCAACTGGGAGCAGAACTAAACCTGACCTTAGGATCTAAAAACATGGGTCTCACCACGTACAGAAAATTAACACTTGAAATCTGCAAAAATATGAAGGCTGGGTTTGATTTTTTTTCCCCTGAGAAGAACAGGGGTTAATTTTAATTAACCAGATGAAAATTCGAAATTATCCTTTTGCTTCTCGCAGAGGTAAAATCAAATGTCCCCAATGCCTTTGGGTTGAATTTTGATAAAGTCAAGGCTAACATGTAGTAAATCAACACCATAAAATTTACAAATGATCTTATTTTTCACTTTCAGAAAAGCCAGTGTGAAGTTTAGCATGAAATTAGCCCATGGAAGTACAACTTCTGTTTAGAGCAATCACCACTGAGTCTTCAGCCTGAGGAGGTCAACTGCCTTTGATCCAGTTCAGCTGGGAGATGAGCTGAAGCAGCAGAACCCACAGTGCTAGGCAGAAGAGGATGTCGTGATGCGATGGCCGCATGTGAATTTCAGCAAGTCACACATGGAGGATGAAAGGGAGAATTTTCCATGGGATTGGAACTGGGAGAAAAAACTAAAGCAGCAGTGTGTGGACTGACAGGAGGAGCAGCTTTTCTAAAATGCAAAGGGGACTGGAGAAGAGTAGTGATCACTACATCACCTGTGATGACATAAGAATTGGATCAAAGATGCACAATAACAAATTCTCTATTTTAAACCACTGGCAAACTCCCCAGAAAGCATGAGGCAGTCTTGGTGTTAAAACTTCAGTGTGACTGAATCAGCCCTATCCCTAAACAAAGTTCAGCTGTGCCACCAGAAAAAGGCAGTGTTGCTGCAGAGATAGCAGGAGCACTTTCCAATTTTACTCTAGCTGGGAGTCTGAACACTAACGCCTATTAGTTTATGTCAAAGAAACCCAACCTAGTCTGCTGATCAAAGCTTTAAAGGCTTGAGCTCAATTTAAATCCCACCTTCATTTTTTTAGTGGCCAGTGAGTGCTACCAAAAGGATCAGAAGAGGCCAGAGGAGAATTAACCACTGATTATTGAATTAGAGAGAATGCTCAATACATTTCAGTCTCTCAAGTTAATGCTGAGCAGAAGCATGTGGGCAAAGGCACATCTTTCATTAAAAACACCGCACCAAGGTGATGCTTGATCTATTATTTAATCAATGCTCTTTTGAAGCAAATGGTCATTTTACATCAAACCCTTTTCCTTTTTTGTTTTCTTTTTAATGCCATATCTACTGAGGGGGCGGGGGCACTAAATATCCCCGGACAGCATTCATTCAGCTGCAATGAGAAAGCAGGGAAAGGAAAGGAACAGTCTATTTATAAAGCTATAGAAGACACAGTAGTGGAGCCTTTTGCCCTTTCTGTAGGTGCAGACAGATAAAAGGGCTTTTTTAAAATTTATTTTTTGGATGAGACCACAAGGAAGTTATTTATGCTTCTGGCCACGTTGGAAGTCCATTTTTGCTGACAATAGTGGCCTCACAGGTATATCTGCCTGCACATTTATTCAAGGAGAAGAGAAAAGCTGCAGGGAGTAAACAGAGTCAGGGACCCTGACAGTACAGAGACTGAGCAGGGAAAGCTGGCAAGACAAATGGATAAAGAGTTTGTGGGTGTCTGTAAGACAAAGGCTACTGCAAAATAAGCCTCTGTTGGAAAGGAAAGGCATATGGTACATGGTTACGTATTAAAACAAATAGCCTGGTAATAGTGTAAACTGGAAGTCTGTCCTTTGAAATTAAAAGGCAAAGGGCTCTCAGGGCACTGCCCGTGGTGGTGAGGATGGTGGAGTGGGATGAAAAGCAAATCAACTTTAAGTGGGAGAATAGATCCCTGCCTATGAAAGGGAGAGATGGCATCAGTGAGAGACACATGTGAGCAAAGGCAGAAAAGCAGGAGGCAAAACAGAAGGCAGCTTTGCAAAAATAGCTGCCAGCCAGAGATGACGGACTGGCAGGGAAGTGCATGTCTGCGTGTGCAAGTGTGGTGGGGGGCTGTGTGGAGCGACAGCATAGCAGTAGCTTATGCAGACAAATCATTTTGGAGGGTGATTAATGTGTGTATCCCAAGCAGTACCACCAGCTGTCTCAAAACTGAGGAGTTTCAGGTTCTTCTTTAGAGACACCAAGAACAGGAGTTTGCATCAGACCCTGTCCTAGAATAGCCCAGGCAGCAGCATGAGACTCAGTCATTAATCAGGAAATGCCTCCTCTTTACAGTCCAGATTTGCCACCAGCAGAGAGCAAAGCCAGATCAGGAACTGCCAAAGTCAGTGGGAAACAACATAGGGACTTCAGCTGGCTTTGGATCAGGCCTTTGTAAAGGACGGAACATACTGGGATACTGGGAAGTGGGACACAGGGTTCAATAGTGCTAGTTAAAGGACAGACACAGAAGTATCTGGCAGAAAAAGATGCTTAATGCATATAATTTTGCAGGTTATCTGTGCATGCTGTGTTTGGCTCACTCCACCTTTCCTTATTTACAGGGCATCAGACCAGTAACAGCACACAGAACAGACTGGCCATTCCCAGCCTGGGAAAGTTTCTGATCACAGAATGGCTGAGGATGGAAGGCACCTATGGAGATGGTCTAGCTGAAGCCCCCTGCTCCAAACACGTCCAAGGAGGGCAGGTTGCTCAGGTCTGTGTCCCACTGGGTTTTGAATAGCTCCAAAGATGGAGACTTCACAACCTCTGTGGGCAATCTGTTTCATTCTTTGGCCACAATGACAATAAAAAAAGTTTTCATAGGTCTAAACAGAATTTCCTGCTCATTTGTGCCATAATGCAAGGTCTAAAAATACATTCATATAAGGATGGCCCATCTTGGCCTGTGCTACCTTCCCCCTCTTGTCTTCCTCAGGATTGCAGAAGAAAGAGCTGAACTAATGCAAATCTTTGTGCTCCCATTAGGAAAGGCTTAATACTCAGCCAAAAGAACAGAACGTCCTTATAGTCAAACCCCACTGATGATTTTGCAAATAAGATGAGACAAGAAAAGACCTTTGTCTCTTGAGGGAGGATCAGTTGTCCACAGCCATCCCGAGCAACTGTCTCATCTTCTGTCATGAGGGGTGGTAACCATTGCACTTTATAGAAAATGCATCCCATCCCAGAGCCTGGCTCATGGGGGAGACCAGGGAGATAAGGCCCTTATATTACATACCATATATTTAATAACAGCAGCATTTCCAGATTCTTTTGACTGTCCAGGTTTCCAGAGGAAAGGGGAGGAGGGGGGGTTGGGGGACAGGGAACAAAATAAAAGCTTAGAAAAAAATTGGGTCAGTCTTCTTGGGGACTGACTGTGCCACTTTGTTCAGATTTTGCTCTACGCCGTAGCTGTGCTGTATTCAGAAACACAGCTGAAGCCTCTGAATTTGGCCATACTACATTTCACTTCTTGCAAGAAGCCTGTTTGTTCAGAGAAACAATGCATACACACAGAACAAGTGAGCTGCAGGAAACACTGTTTCAAGGGGGACCATACTTTGAACACGGCCATCTCCATCATCCTCCACCAAGGAGAGGCATCCTCAACGCAACTACACAGTTTGTCTTACTCTATTCTTTTGTCCTGCAGTGAAGTTAACTGCATCACATTTTAAGTCTCCTGTTAAGCACTGTGAATTCATGTCACGGGATGTACGTATATTGTGCTGTATTTAGCAGGACTTTACTAACTAAAATGCGTATGTGAACTGAAAGGTATCATTTCTGTCACTCAAAGGATTACTTAACGCAACTTATTTCAGCAAAATGGGAACAAAATATTGAAGGCATACTGAAGTACTTAATTTCTACCACACATTATATGTAATTCTGTCTCCTGTACTTCAGCTTTGGATTGCTTGATTTACGTATTCAGGTATATTAAATGTGCTTTTGATTTCTAAACCTAAATAAGTAGATTTTTCTTCATGGGATAGGAAATGCTTCAAAACACCATGACACCGTTTCCCCCAATATTGTCTGATTCTTCAGGTGAGCTTTCTTTGTTTCCACATCCATTATGGTTTGGATTCCTGAAGTCAAATTACTAGCCAAACGTATTTATTTATTTAGGAGAGCAGTAACGTTTGCAGAAAGCTGACATTTTAAAGCCTGCAGATCCAGGTCTCATCAGAAAGCATCTTTTCCTCATTTTTATGCAAGCCTGCCCCATTCTGCTTGTGTTTGTGGGACAAGGACACACAGAAGAGGATAAGAGAAAGATTTGCAAAAATCTGCTGAAACAATAGTACTAAGGACAATCCACCCAAAGAAAGAACGGTAGCATTTTCCCCACCCACTGTGAAAACCTCTCACCAGTCTTCTCCAACTTGTTACAGACATGCAAGCACCCTGATAAACAGCTCTTGCCGATTTTATTCCCCTAACTTTAATAATGCTTTAATATAGCATTGACAAGCTTGTGCCTAGTAATTATTTAGAAGCTGCCTCGTGGTCAGGTTTTGTAGCTTATTGTTGCTGTATGTTTTTCAATTGTTAACAATTGTTAACAATTGAAAAGGGGCCGATATTAAAATACCTCTCCTAAAGTATCTTTTCTTATCCTGCATTGCGATATAAAAAGAACTGGGGAAAAGAAAATAAATTCATTGCATATTTATGCCTTTCAAATTCTCAGATTATTGAAGAACAGGAACAGAGGAACAAAACGGCATCCTCATTGTGCCGGTTCCTTTTATCGTCTGGATGTTCAAATGAGACAGTGAGATGCATACGTATATCTCTCTTAATAAATGGCTGCTCATTGTGTTTTACCACATTACGTAGTGTCTGCTTTAGAAGACTGGCACTTTGCACTTATCGTAACATTATTGGGGGCAAGATTTCAGATACAGTTTAGTGCATGACTGGAACAGAGAAACATAACAAGATTCAAGGACTGAAAGCTGATGTTAGAATACATTCAGGCAAAGACAAATGAGCAAGATGTGAGGTGTGTTCAACCACAGCCCACGGTAAAGCAGGACAGGTGTTACCCTATTTCATTTGAGGTCTTTCAGTCAAGACTGGGTATCTTTTACAAGAGATCTGTTTGTCTTTAGAGCTCTAGCAGAAAAAGGCAGAAGAATATTTAAGAGAGAACCCAAGCCACATATTTTAAAGGCTCAGAAATGTCCTAACTGAACTCAAGTGTTGCACCGCTCAGAGCTCTTGGATTTTGAGGCCAGAATCCAAAAGGACACAGGCGTGATGTCAAGGTCTGCGGTATGTAAAAATACTGTTCAAAGAATAAAATTCACACTACTTAGTTACACATTGCACAAGGATTCACACTTCAGTATGCTGAATAAGTGATACTTAAAAGTCAAATGTTGCTGAAGTCAAGAGGACACATATCAAGCTGCCTTACTCTTGAATGCAGGTCTCTATCGTGGGATTGAAGAAAAGAACATTAGGGAAATTGAAATTCAGGTCGAAGCTTTCTGCACTTAGAAGCTGACATGGCCATCCTGATTTCTGTCTTCTGCACAACAGTACACAAATTAAAAAAACAAAGTCCTTCTGTAGCCAAGAACCTAGGAGTTGTAAGGTCAGAAGAAGAGCAAAGAGGACAGACTCATTTGTTTGGTGCCAGGGAGTCAATAGACAAGAGGCAGATCTGCATACCAATTCCTACCTCCTTCGGGGAACTTTATTACTTCAAAGATATGCCAGACTGAATCATAAAAGACATAGTTCGATGTTTTTCTCAGTGTTTTCTCAAACAGATTTCACAAAGAATGTTCTTTTGTATTCAGTGCTCCCCTGAATCATGGCTTAAACATGAAAACCTGATGAATGCCTGACCTCAAGCTAAAGTCCAGCCTCCTCATTGGCATATTGGTCAAATTATGAACAAGTGACCATTTTTCTCCTGTTGGAATATCTTCTCGTTGACAAAATACCAAGACCAAAAAATCTCACTAACACTTGCCATATCTCCTTACTAGTTCCTAATGTTCTGTGTAAAATTTCATGTTATCCTGCAGTTTTCCCAGCTCGGAACTGCTTTGATGTTTCTCGTCCCTCTTTTCAGGGTGTTTATCCCCAGACCTCCACGCTGTCCAGTTGGAGGGTGTTTCCCCCGCTTACTGTTTTTTTCCTTTATCAGAGCTCATTCATGATGCTTTCTGGTACTATACCAAGTAACTTGACCAACATTGTCGATAGTTTATTCTCACATCTTCCTCCTAGGAAAGGTATATGAATCAAGGATCATCTTATTTTAAATCAACAACAACAAAGTCCTTGCTCTTGGAATAAAGGGAGTGTTAAAGATGAAAACAGCTTTAGCAGCGGTTTGGCTGACAGCAGCCTTCCTGTTGCTGCTCTTTGGTCTCCAGCCACATCAGTGGTGGTCTTCCCCCACACCTATTCCTCAGTACTTTCCCACAAACTAGAGAGCAGCTTTACATTTCCTGTGTCATTTCAGGAAATGCACAACTCTGTTTTACAAATACTTTTCCACTGGAAACGTACCAGCCATCACAAGAATTGATACCAAGCACTGCACTAGTCTTATCATCCTGATTTCGGAAGCCGAATTATCCTCATTGCTCTCCAATTCCTACTCCTGTTACAAACCCCAAATTTAACATCAAATTGCCCCATTTCTAAGCAGAATGGAGAGCAACTCTCCCACTTTGAAAGCCACAAGTAACACTACTACATACCCAAACAAATTATACTTCAATTTTCCTTCTAATACACTTTTTGTCAGCAATAAGCCATTAACATCCATTTTCTCAAAGGACTTCAAGCTTATAATCAGCATATTTAGCACCTGCACAGCTTTTCTTGCTGCAGCAGCCCCTGTTCTCTCATTCTCCAGCCCACAGTAAAACTTGTGATTAAAGTAAATAACACATACAGGCATCTCTGACAGTTATCTCCCGAATATCAGTGTCTTTCACCATAACTGACCACTTCCATTCATTACAGACTTCACTAGCCCAGTAGCCTAGTAGGGTAGGGCCCAAGGAAGATTTGTACTGTTGACCAAGATTTAAATCTGGGAAGCCAAGTGACTACAGCACAAGGAGCAATGGAAGGAAAAAAGATGTTCTTTTGCTAATGTTTGAGATCCCCATGAACGTTCATAGAGGTTTTAAGAGCAATGCAGGCGAGCTGGAATGGGGAAGCAATAACTTAAACATGAAAAACTGAAGAATTTCTGTTTATAATCAAGCAATAAAGACACTAATTCTTATTTGCACCTCGTTAGCCTATTTCCCACCGACTACCATGTCTAGAGTACATTATTTCTCTGTACTGGACCCAGTGGGCCAGATCACAGATATGTACCAGAAGAAAAAGTTGGTGAAGGAGGAATCCTATTCGCTCACCAGATGGAATCTGTGAACACACAGTCCCAGTATGCTCCCAGTTAGAACCACAGGTTTTGTGAGGGCCCAGATGTAAGCTCTGACCTAGAAAAACCTACATGAAATAAGATCCGCATACTTGAGAGATTGCTTCATTCCCCAAGCATAGCAAAGTTGGCTGGATTTGCCCTGCTAAACCCAGCATATTTCTGGCAAGAGTCTCCAAAGGACCCCCCAGCTTTGCAAGCCTTCCTTCCCTGCTGTCAGAAAGCCCACCTTTTCAAGCAGGCATTCACTCAAGGCTGGAGCCTGAGGTTTCTTTGGGGAAACAAAGATCTGATAAGTTTTCTCAGTAACACAAATGTGTCAAATAGCTTTCTAACACAGGAGAGCAGACGCTGCTATTTCTGTCTTACAGCCTTAGACAGTGGCCAAGATTTTTCCAAGGCTGAGCAGGGATTTGGGATGCCTCTGTTTTGGAAGACCTCTTAAATAAATGCAATCATAAGGAAGGAAGTGGTAAGCACTCCTTCATAGGGAGGCAACAGCATTCATCTCAGTGTACCTGGGAGGGTCTCCAGAAGCCAGGGCACTTTGATTTGTATTTTAAGGGGTACCGATAGATGGCAAAACTTGGATGTATAGATCCATACCCTGAATGAAAATATTCTAAGAACATCATCTTTTCATTACTTTAAAGGGTTAGCTTTCTAGGGAAAATACTGATATATTTGATAGAAAAGGACAGTTACTTACAGTGATTTACTGATGTTTTTACTGATGTTTTATGGGGAATACCCCTTCAGTTAGTCTAACTGCTTCAGATATAAACATAACTGCAAGGAAAATTTACTCACATATTGAGTACTACGTATAGCACATTGCTGTGTTAAAACATCCCTCGTGTTTTTTAAACATATTTTCAGAGATATGTACTCTAACAGAGTACAATTAGCTTAATGAGATTTAAATTACACTAATGGACCTCATTAGGAGAAAAAGGTTATAATATCTTCAGCAGTGATTCAAAGGCTCATGTTAACATAAGCAGACACGGCTCCCAATGTTCCCCTATAGTCAGTGTAGTGAAACATGTTCCTGTAGAGAGCAAGAGTCAGTCCAGGAACCTAATTCTGATATCCTGAGGATATTTGAGGATGCCAGGGGGATAGGAGCAGTCTTTTTTCAGTGGTGCCCATTGATAGGACGAGGGGTAAAGGGCACAAACTTGAACATAGAAAGTTCCATCTTAACATGAGGAGGAACTTCTTTACTTTGAGGGTAGTGGAGCACTGGAACAGGCTGCCCAGAGAGGTTGTGGAGTCTCCCACTTTGGAGACATTCAAAACCCGCCTGGACGCTGTCCTGTGCAACCTGTTGTAGGTGACCCTGCTCTGGCATTGGGGGTGGACTAGATGATCTCCAGAGGTCCCTTCCAACCCTGACTATTCTGTGTGACTCTGTGTGATGCAGCCTCAGAGGATTGTGTCTCTCACCATCAACTTCGAATGAAGCCCAAAGAGGCCACCTTCCTAGAAAGAGAACAGACTTTGTGGTTGCCCACAGCCCTCCCAACTACTTACGTATTCTAGGACCTTCACTGTAATTTCAAAACCTGGTATGGAAAGAGGAATTGTGATGAACTAGATGAAATCTATCAATATATCTCTTTTCCATAGAACGGTAGTGACAAAAGCAATTAAAAATGTCATTTACCATATCTCTTAAGTAGAATGTGAGCCTTGTGAGATCCAATAATGCAGCTCCTGGTAAAATAAAAGACTGAGTCTTGAGCCAGATTGCTTCTTGAATCCATTTGGATAAAGCATAAAGGGAGCCCATTATACCTGGTCAATAACAGGATTAGCAAAAATAAGGCAGAGAACAGGAATCACAATACTGAACTCAAATCCTTCTCTTACATTCTGAGTTATTTTAAGAAAGTAAAGATTTCTTTTTCTATTTTCTCTTCTTTATCGCCATTATGGAACATTTCAGAAGTGAGTAAGGAATTATTTTAATGATTGAAAGGTTTGATAAGCTGTTCTACAATGAAGAATTTACTACTATATAGAGAACAAAGCATGACAAATATTGTAAATGGATGCAATTTTGTATGTAAATCTCTATCATCATATGATTATATACCTATCAGCACTTGAATTATCCTGAATTGACACACAATATAGTTTCTTATGGCTATAAATGGCAGCTATGAAGGATTAAACATTCCCATGTTTCTTTCTCAATGGCAGCCTTTTACTCTGCTCTGAACCTCATCTAATGACCAAGAGCACTCTGTGGATTAGGTACCACTGTTTTATATTTTGAGATGCAGCATTTTTGGGCCCTTGTTCCACGTTTTTTGTGGTCCCATCCTCCCCTCCTCCCCACAGTCTGGCTTGCAGTCTGCTGCCTTCTGCCAAGGCAAAGAGAAAAGCTGCCAGTACCATGTCACATGTCATTCAGCAGGCACATCCAAAAAATCTCATTGCTGCATTGATGAATGTTTCTTCCGCACAGCCCTTCTTCTGACCATTGTATTGCTGGCAGAGACTTGCAAGCAACTAGCCAACATCCCATTTTAAAGGCCAATATATTGCCCTTCTCCATTCAGCAATAAGAAAATTGGTATCTCTCCTTTGACACTGCTTAGATCTTTCCAACCCAGTTTGTACTCGACTCTCATTACACCGAGAAGGCCAGGAACCTTCTTGTCCTCTCCTGCATTGGTAAGTGCTGCCTCTGAACTTCCCTATGGCACCTTCCTACCTGATGTCCCCTTATGAACTTGGCATACCCAAATCCGGTACGAACGCAAGTGCCTTTCTGCTGCTGTTCTAGTAATTTCTGTCTTTGCTCAATCAGTCCATATTCTCTTCCTTGCCTTCCAATGCCAGACCTGGTTTCTAAAAACAATGAGCTTAAACAGTCTAACTTTTGAAGGGAGCTGTCATAAACCTGAAATATTTCTTTTTTTTTTTTTTTTTTTTTTTAACAGCACGCCAGTATTCTGTTCAGCTTGAACCCTTCGGAACCCACTAATAGCTTTATCAGGCTTTATACCATGGTAAAAATGTTGCTACAGCAAGGATTGCCTATAGATGAAAAAACAAGACTTAGGCTGATTTTTGCTGGTTTGGGATTTTTGTTGTTTTTTGTTCATTCGGTTTATTTTTGTATTTTTTAATTATTAGATGAAACAATCTAATTGGAAAACTAGACAAGCTTTTTTGACATTCTTGGTACCAAAGGACATGACCCTGCCATCTGTCTGCTTAGTAAGATCTAATTATTTCTTCAGTTTATTAGCTTATTTCTCAGACTGATAACCCCTTAACTGTTAAGAAGGACCAAAGCTGTTATAAAGAAGCGTGCTCACATAAACCAAACAAACTGAATTAATCATCATCACAAGAATTTGTTTAAACTAACTCCAGCCTCAACCCCAGAGTGTTAGAAACAAGATTAGTAGCAGGCAATGTGCCACAGCACCTTCAGAAAGAGCTCTAAAAACACTTTTCATCTTCACATATACTTATTAACTATGTATTATGCACGTAATCTGACAAATATGGAGTAGTTAATCGGTTGAGATAAGTGTATTAGTTTATGTCACAGTAGTATGAAATTATGTTTACTTAATTACAGCAGTATTCTGTAATTTAAAAATGTTGCACAATATATTGTATATTACCAAGTTCCTTCATCTAGTCAAAAAGGACTCCAGTTTAAACAAGCTGGTCCTTTGGAAAAAGCTATCTGCATTCCAGACCTGTCACTTCACAGTCTCTCTGATTCTATTCCTTAATTAATAAATCAGACATTAATTATTTAATCAGACATTAGCCACATCAAGGGCAACTTACTTTTGCCATGTACCCCATGTCATACCAATATCAAGCCTCTGCTTTTCTTAACCTTGTAAAGACTTTTGGTTAAAATCAGCAAGCTAGGAGTAACTTCTTGTTTTTTCCCTGTAAATTCACCTGTCTCCTGAGAGAAACAGTTATAATTTGTTCATCAAATGTTTTGCCAGTTTTCAGTTACATATCCCAATCTCCAGTGAGTAAGATCAGCCTTATGTAATTCTAAGAAACAAGCCCTTCATGTATTTCCCCACATCAACGTGAAGCTACAACAATAAGATCAGCCTTTAATTTCTTCTTGATAAGAAGAAAAGCTACGTGCTCCCAAGTGTCAATATTATTCTGGTTAAAACATCGCTATGTGATTTTTCTCCAATATCTATAATTTGTGTATCATTCGTATATCACAAAGGATGAACAGAACCGCCCTCCCCCAACAAATGCACACAGACAACAATACCACGGAGACATCTCCATGATGTGAGAAATCTGGATTGCTCTCCTGAACTAAGGTGCCTGTGTCTGCCTTGGGTGTTATAGCAGACAGTGTGCCAGAGATGTCCAATTAAGAGAACGTGGAAGGGACTTCAATTGAAAATGGCCTGTAGGAGCCTGGAAAGGCTGACTTCAGACTATCTCTAGAGCACAGATCTAAAACTTCAACGGGAGGTGAGAAACCTTTGCAGCACATGTATAGCATGCTGGGCAAAGCTGGTGATGAAAATAGGGTGTTGCTATGCATACAAAGCCAATTAAAAGAACACAGAAAATGTAGAAGAACATGGGAGACAAAGCATAATGTGGGACCCAAAAAACACCTGCTGAAAAGGCTTCAGTTTAAAACAGAAGATTTATAGAACTGAAGAGCGTTTGCAACAGGAATAGAAATATCTTTTCAATTGAAGAAATGTAAGTTTCCAAAATGCTGTTTCTGGCTTAAATCACTACTTTTTTATTGACAACACTCTGAAGTTATAAAATGGGGAGAATTTTACCCATGTCAGAAGTTGCACAAGCACAAAGAATAAAAAGATCCAGTCCTCTTCAAGCTTGCAGTGCCACAATAGTTTAGTCAAGAGATTCCCCGTAAGCAGAAAAGAAAACAACTTTGAGTCCCAAAATGCATTATATCATCTGGAAATCTATCAAGATGTTGACCAAAAAGGTCAGAAAACAGACACAAATTGTCCTAGGAAATCAGCTAGCATATTTCAAATAGATTAGAAAGGAAGTGCGAAAATCAGGTATATGAGAACAGAAACACGAGAGATTTTGTTGTTTTCAGTCATGATTCTGAACCTTCAGCCAAACACATCCTGAATGCAGATATTAGTCTGAGAGCCACTGCTGAAGGAATTAACATTTCCACAGTGGATGTAATACTTCAAACATGCTTTATTTTGTAGTTATTTGGAGCATGAGCTGTTGAATTAGATCTAATTCCTACTGATAAGTTGGAGACAGAGACTTTTTGTCTGTATGGCACCAAGCACAAAGAGGGTCCCAGAAGGACTAAACCCAACTAAGCACTGAAAAGTACAATGTCAAAAAAACCACCTGTGCATAGGTGAAACCATCCTTATTAGACGTTTGTTTGAACAGACATTTTCAGAAAATGGTTTGAGCAAAGCTAATTATCCAGAGGGTCTTTACAGCTCTAGAGTTTCTATTCATTGAGTACAAAGTCAGTGTTAAACTGCTGTTGCCATCTTCTTCATTCTTTCCCAAGGGTCACGCTAGCAATTTCTCAGCCCATGCTTATTTTCCTCTACTGGGCCAGAGACCAGAAGACTTCTCTCTGAAACAGAGCCAAGCCTGGGAAGGGCTGGACTGCAGTATGAGAGTCAGAGGTGGCTCCATCCATACAGAGTCTAAGGGGAAATGTAAGGGAGGAGGTGGCAGAGGTAAGGTGATCTTCAGGTGAGATGAGACCCAAGACAAGGACATGGGACTGCCCAGCTTGAGGGTACTCTTTCCTCATTGTCTTTTAGGACTAAGGTAATTCCAGGGACATTCCAGGAACATGAAGACTTTTGGGCTAACTAAGATAGCAATCGAATGTAAATGTTCACATTAAGAAGCATAAGTGACAGAGCTGCTAACTGGCAGTTCCCTGTAGCTTGTTATGCTAACAGTTCAGCTATTGCTATAACAAGGATAGCATTACTGACAGATCCCCCGCACACAGGATACCGAAATCTTGACCCCTGTGAAGTCGGTGGGTGTCTGTCATTAAGTTAAGTGGGGACGTGACTCCATCAGGATGCGCTAATGTTTCTTTTTTTATTCCCCACACACATGCATATGCACGTCTTCCTTCAGAAATACTCAAGTCTCAACAAAACCATCCTTTTCTGGATCAGTCACACGTAGAGTACCAAGAGCAAGAAGTGTCCTTCAGCAACCTGCTTTCAGTGTAGGGCTTACAGAAATAGGGCAGCCCAGTCTCTTCAGACAGAAGTGCATACATCCACAAGGTTTGCTGACAGGGTTTTCAGGTGGCCAAAGAAATCTCCTAAACAAGCTGCAGTGTCCTCTACCAGTTGGGGCAGGTAATGTATGTAGAGAAAAAGAAGCACTCCAGCATGCTGAGTGGATGACAGAACTGGGCCATCTTGCAGAAGAAAGATCTCTGTGTCAGGCTCTGTTAATCCAAAGGTCCCGTCCTGCTGGTAGCATCACTTTTCCTACTTCTCAAGCCATACAGACCAACCCAAGAGATGATAATCACACACACTTGCTAACAGAAGACAAACTAGTATCAGGCCATGAAACCACAAGACATAACACTAACACAAGGGAATGCAGAGTATCTAGAAGACTTGGGAGTTAGGTTTGTGGTGTGACAGGTCTCTTTGGGTCCTCCAAGTAGTGCCCAATTTCATCGCTCTTTTCCCCTTCCCTGAAGCTACCTGTGCATTGGCTGTCCCTACCAGGGCTCTGGTTTGCTCCACGAGCTGCTGCTCCTCCAAGTGACACCTGGCATGCCTTTAGCAGCACAAGTGCTGGCTTTGTCAGGAGACCCCCTGGGCAGGACCACAATGTGAACAGCAAAGGAAAGCTCACTGCATTTACTGAAACATATGCATTTTCCACTGTTTCTACTGTATGGACTGCAACTAGGAATCAGTTAAATAAGACACAATAGTACCTGCCACCACAGCAGAGAAACACGGGTAAACTGCTCACTGTACCTGCATGAGCTACTCTCCATTCTTTGTGCTTTTAATCTAAACTTTGGATAAAAGCAACATACAGAAAAAATGCCTGCTGTTAGGCAGTGCTGCAATCAGCAGTTCTGAAGCATTTGAAATCGGTGGGGGGAAAAAAAGGATGTTTTTACTTCTGTCATTCCCATGCTGAGGGATGCCAGAAAGACCATCCCAGAAGTGTAGTCAAGTCAAAGTGGACTATAAATTTTAAAAACAACTCTGAATCCAGCACCACAAAGCTGAGCTTGAGAGAGCAGCCCTCTAAAACTACTTTTCAGATGTACAAACCATCGTTCATACCACAGGAAGTTACTACAGAAAGGTATAGCATTTTTGTTTGGCAGATTCCAGGAGGAGTCTTTGTTATTGACAGGTGGCCATTATTATGTGAACTACATAGAGAAGTGGCTGAAATATTACACAATTCCAACATTAAGGCAATGAGTGTTTTGAATAGCCTGTGTGAGCTCAGATCAGATCCTGCGCAGCAATCTGGTAAAACACTAATCTTCTGGTTTGAAAAGTGAACTCAAGCCTGGATCCTCCCATGCTCAGGCAAGAGGTAAATCAATTCCCCTCTCCCCACACCTCTGCAAGGGACCTGTTTGTAGAGCATTGTATTCATCACTCAATTTGATCTTCTGCCTTTTGAAGTCAAAGGGAAGTTTTTGGTTACTTACAGTCTCTGTATCATATCAGTTGTAATAAAGAAAAGCAGAACCAGGTGACTGAATATCAGAATATCCTGCACGTTTCCAACAGTATGACACAGACAGCATAGCACTGAAGGTTATTACCAAACATGTCAGATAACATGAGGGGAGGAAGTCTCGCACCTACGGAATTTAAACTTATTACATCTCTAAATGCAAGGCACAACTATTTTTATAACAATGTTTTCAATAAAAAATATATCATTTTTCTCTTCACTTGCCAGAAAATCAATTAAGAACACAGCAGCACCCAAAGTGTCTGTCTGTGAGCAGTCCAAGCTCCTGTGCTGTTCCTTCTCTGATCTCAAAGAGATTTTATCATCCCCAAAGCACATCCTATAAAGGAGTTCAATCCATCTACAATAGACTTGTTTTGTTAACACAAACCAGGGATTCACAAAAACTGCCAATTTTTCTCTAGACACAGTCCCAAAGCATATGCTTTTGACAGCAATGTCTTCTCTACTCCAGCAGTGATTTAATTTTCATATTTCAAATGCAAACCTCATCATTCATTCAATTTTGGAAGGCAATCATTTCTCAGTCACCATTGCCCATTTTTGCCTTCACTTCCAAACAGAATTAAACTTATACAACAGATGCCACTTGGCAGTGTGTGTACATACATAATTCCCCCAAAAGTTTTGAACCCCTCAGTCAATTTGTTACAGGAGTAAGAGATCTCAAGACACACTAAGATTCCTACAGTTTCAACAGTAACATGCTGCAATAACACAGAAGAAAGATCCCAAAACCGTACTGCCTTAACACGACCTCCCTTCTTATTAGACACCAGGAAACAGAGAGACACTCTGATTTGGAGAATATCAGAAATATTTCTAAAAATTTAAAAGCTTCACCTGCTGTTTCTGTCTTGTTAGCCACCAAAGTACTCTCCATAGGCCAACAGTCTTCAAGGTATAGTCATAAGGAGCAAGGGGGAAGCTGTCTACCTATCCATCTGTCCATTGGAAGTCAATTCCTTCATTGCATTGCTACTGTGATTTTTTACCTGAGATACTTTATGCACACGAGAAATACACTGAGAGTACAATTGATAAAAATCACCATGCATCCATTTGAATCATCACTATATTTGGAAATTAGCATATGAAAAAGTTCACCTTCTGGAAAACAGATTTATCATCACTGTCTGCATGTTAACCAGCCCATGCCCAGCTGGGTTCAGTCTTGCCACAGGACTATCCTAAAATCCAGAGCTTCTCCACTTTTAGATCACAACCTAAATGATATGGAAATTGTTTTTCTCTCTGCTATGGATCTCTGATGTTTTCCCAGTTCTGATGCCACACAGAAGGCGGCGAGGTGTGCAGGCAAAGTAATGCATTTAAGATAAAAACTGAAATTAACTGGAGCACAAACCAAATCCAGAGATCTTCCTCTGCCCCACTGGTGCCCAGACTTCCCTCTGAAACCAAGACTGATTTGGGATTTGGCCAATTGATATTTAACTCTTCTGCACAAATGGGACGATTTCACCGTAAGTGAGTAAGAAGCCTAACTCTAAATAGTCCTTCAGCTCTGTATTTCCCATTCATGCCATTTTGAAGAAACAGGTCTAAATATCTCTTTCGCAGAAGATGTAAAGAAAGCAAAGGTAAGCACCTCCTAGACACTGGCTCTAATTATAGACCTATTTGAAAAGGTAGGACTGGTGCTATCAATGCATCTACACATGCAGCAGGAAAATGTTTTTGCTCCTGCTGACATTCACACAACATTCAACATTTTGACTCCTGAGCAGAAAGTGGCATCTATTTGCAACCCAGAGTAAAACCCCATGCTTCCTGAGAGCAGCAAGGTGTTTGCTGGCAGGAAATACTAAGGAGGGTGGTGTACTTTGCTTTAGACCACACTCTGTACAACTGCAAGCAGCACAGAGAAGGCAAGTGCTGCTCACCACTGCTCTCAGTCCAAGAGCTGAAGGGCATCAAATGAACCTTGCCAGCATCAGGCTCTAAAGCAAACAAACAGAAGCAGTTCTCAAAACAGCTTAAAATTAAGCTGTGTAATACCCTCCTGCTGGAGCTACAGACATCAGAAGGATGCACAGAGTTCAAAAGCTGCTAGAAAATTTCGTGGAAGGAAAATCCACCCTGAGCTATTAAAGATGAAGACACCACTGGTGGCTAAGGGGCACTAAGGATCTAGGGCAACTTTCCTCTGAGCACCTGCTGTCCGAGGCAGGACGATGAGCTAGACAGGCCTTTGGTCCAGGACAACCACCCTCCTCTTCTTTCCTTGGCTTTTCATTTTTAAGTTTCTGACTCCTTTCCTAGTTGGGTATGGAGGATGTGTGAATACACGGTATTAGGAGGAAATTTTTCGCTCTGAGGGTAGTAAGGCACCGGAACAGGTTGCCCAGAAAAGTTGTGGAAGCTCCATCCCTGGAAGTGTTTGAGGCCAGACTGGATCGGGCTTTGAGCAACCTGGTCTAGTGGAAGGCATCCCTGCCCATGGCAGGGGGCTTGGAACTAGATGATCTTCAAGGTCCCTTCCAACCTAAACCATTCTATGATTCTATGCTCAGGTACCTGCCTCAGCTGCTGACTAGGCAACAGGACACCCTAAGTTAGCCATCACATTGATAACCTCAATCCCCTGAGGAGGACGCTTAGGGCTTGGGCTTCCCCTACCAGCAATCAGAAGAAGTGATGTGCCCAAATACCTTTCCACACACCAGTCCCAATCACTGATCCTGCTACTTGCTAGTAATGTTTGCAAACCACAGTGATCTCTAACACACACAAGTAACTTGGTGGTGTCTTTTGTCAAAGAAAGGTATCTGGAATCCATCTAGCCTTGTAAGTTGCTCCACACTATTCCATCAGCAGCCTGAATAAAAATTAAAATGGCTCCCATCTCCCACTGGATTAGTTGCTACTGTGGTTGTAAGTCAGTGAAATAGAACATCAGAGCTGAAACATGCAGTTTTCACAGCTAAAACAGACAGGCAGGAGTGGGGAAAGGCAGTGAATTTATATTGACAAAGCAACAAAAGACCACAGAAACTGCCAGGACAGAGAGACACAGGCAGCCTGGCTGCAACAGGTTGTCACCGGCAGAGACTGCTGTGACACTAAAACCACACTCCCTCCTTGTCTCTCCAGCACAAATACCACGACACAGCAACAACATTCACTGGAAGGTACCGGCTCCTAGAGGATGATCTGCTACAGCTTCCTTTCAGGTTAGGTGTAACACACTGGTATGGGTGTGCATGTAGCAAAGAGTCCCTACAGAGTTTCTTGTTAACTCACATCCAGGTTTTGACATGAGGCAGTATGCTTATTTTGTAGGATCAAACTATGTTAAAATGGGCCAAGAAGGCACTGGGATTCTCACTCTTACTGTTTTGGCATGAAGCACTGTCTTGCTTTCTCTGTGATAACCTCCTGGCTTTTCAAATAAACTGTCTCCCCCTCAGTAGCTGGAATTAATCTGCTAAAACAAAGCCTAACCAAGAAAAAGGCAAAAAATGAAATGTCTTGTGATTTCAGGTATTGCCTGTCAATTGGATCCAGACACTAAAATTCACTGGACAAACTAGTGCCTCTCCTCCACAATGCTAAGTTCAGCTCTCAAAAGCACAATTGGAAAACAGAGGTTATTGCATAGTGTAGAAATAACACCAAACGGAGAGCTGCAAATAACCTTATCAGGCTTAAAAATATGGCACCAAAAACTTGAAGAAAAACTTTACATCCAGTTCCTGCCAAACATTTCCATATCCCATCACTGGACTGAACAGACTTTGCATAAGGACTACGTTTCTTAGAGAAGTCCCGTCCCCTGGTTTCCACCTCTTGCAGATGGCTGTTTCTTCCCAAACCAGAAGAGAGGATATGGGAGGGCACCTAGAAGGAAGAAATCACGTAATAGGTTTCTGTACTCAAAAGCATGGTTTCTGTAATGCTGCTTAACAGAATATCCGAGACTAAATACCACCAGCACTGAGCTTTGTCTGACGCCAGTCCATATTCACTGGATATGGATCTGGTTTATTTTTCTGAAAAGCTACACGACTAAACCAGTACTCCTTTGCTGTTCTGTTTGATCTTGCTCAAATATTTATAACATTCCTGAGCAAAACACATACCAATAGTATACGTTCTTTAGATTTCCACAGTGACAAGAGAACTTCAGATGCAGGGTATGTCTTCTGTATCTAGGGCCTCTTTCGCCCCCTTTAATACACAGTATCTTCCAGTCCTTTCTCTTAATGAAGCCTATAATTATGTAAGGTATTTCAGGCTGAATGTGCAATAAATCATTTCATTGTACTTTTTCTTAAATGTTATATCTTGATATCCAAAAACTGAACTAGTTAATAATGCTTTTGGCAGATAAATTTTTATGCTATTATGAAATAAAAGCAAATTGATTTAGGATTAAGGTACTAGCCTACATTTCTTTTAAAGTCTTAATTACGAGTTCATTGATTTTTTTTCTATAATGATATAGAACTGTACAATAAAAAGGTTTTGCAAGCAATACACTCCTGGTATTTGCAGCACTAATAAGAAATACAACTGTGATGCATGCTCCATTATGCTAAGTGGAAATTAATCTATGAGGTCTTTTTGACATAAAAAATTTAAAATAAAAGTAAGTGAAAGATGGGCAAGAGAAAAAAAGATCATTATGCCTGTTTTGTGAGCAAAAACCTGACACAAAAAGTTTAGATCTCAGTTTCAAAGCCACCCATGTTGTTGCTCTCCTTATTATCTCTCAGATTAATCAAAAACTCAGACCTACTCGGGAGCCAGTCTATGGTGGTTGTGATTTCAAACCCCATCAGCTCTTAAATCCTCCACCATGCTCCCACCCACATTGTTAGCAGAAGATCCCTGTAGTCCTCCAGAGAACCTCTTCCGGCCTCTCCTCCCTCTTCCTCCATGCTGCATCACCTGGGGAGGGTTACCGAAAACAGCCACAAGCACTTGCAAACTGTCTTTTGGTAGCCAGTCAGCACCTCAGCTTAGTCCACAGTCTTTGAGGCAGGAATGTTTGCTATGATAGGGAGCAAAAACAAAAGTGAGCCATGTTATCAAGTTTAGTGTCTATCCAAGTCTGGTCATGAGCCTTCCCCCCTGTCCCCCTATTCCATAAAGCAACATAAAGGAAGTTTATACTTGCAGACAAAAGTTCCTACTCCAAATTCACAGCATGTTTAGAAGGAGAGGATAGATGTGCATTGTACCTTTCTTCTCCATACATCAACAGATGACTCAGCCTGGCAGTCCCACAAAAAGCATCTCAGACTAAAAGCTAATGCTCTAGCAGAGAGCTTTGCACTAGCTTGTAATTTATACTATTCATGATATGAACTGGCCAAAGTTCTGGCTCTCAGGGAGTCTCCAGGTGTACTTCACATTCATATGAGTCAATATTGGGTTCCTAATGGAGAGGTGATGCCTCACCCACCGAATAAGAAGTGGTGCATAGGGGCTCCAGTGTCTTTGGTTACTCTGTAGATTTTCAAAGCTTAGCACCTAGCTTCTCAAACTTCCTGTTTTAAGAGAGTAGAACTTGCATAACTTTTTATGTGCAGGATTGGGATAGGTTTTGGGATGACCTAGCACATACTGAGGGTTTTTTTAATAACATATGGGAAAATTTAATTCCTAGTGCATCTTCTATCTCAAAAGTAAGTATTATACATAGCTTATACGGTAAGCAGCTGAAAAGAAGAGAGGCAAAGTCTTGGGGACTTGTACAGAACGGAACAGAAATGTGAGTCACAAACCAAGATCCAAGGCCTACTATTGAATAGACAAACAAAAGAAATCTCAATTTCATTTCCAGCTTTTTCTCACGTCTCCTGAATTCAGGTGAGCATAGAAGAGAGAGATGACCTCTTTGATATCTTAATTGATGGAAACAAGCTCATTGGCTCCCACCCTCCTGAAATGCTTGTGCTTTTTGAAAATAGTAAGAAAGTGTCCATTTGACAAACCATCAAACTGAGCATGGCACTGCTCTCCGCTCAGTGATTTTGGAGACTACACAAGTTATGGCAAACAGCTCTTAGCTTATTCTCCCTCTGGTCACAGTGCAAGCAGCATTCATCACTGCTCTTCTGGGTCCTACAGACTGCATGTTCCAAACCTTTCCCCAAATTTACACTCAACCCAAACTCACTCACTCACAATGTGGAAAGACAGAGCTAGTGGAGGAAAGATGTGGTCAGATGCCTCCAGCTACAGAAAAAGGAAACAAGGAGGAGGGAAGCAGGCACAGGCTGATGGGAAAGTGTTTAAGAACAGCCACTATGGAGGACATGTGATGGCTTCAGGCAGTGAGAAGCAAGTAAGAGCAGAAAGGTATTGTCCAACAGGCTATGTTTCCAAATCTTGCACACTGGTAACTGGGCAAAGATTACAAATCGATAAATAAAATACAAGTCACATAAGCATAGAAAAAAAAAAATACAGTACCAAAGAATTATAACTTATGCAAATGTCCCCACCTCTGCAGACTGGCATAGCCAGGACAGACAACAGTCAGACACAGCACTTCACAACACAAGGGCACAGATCACTCAGGGCTGCACCCTGCCAAAGCTCCTGGCAGCTGCCTGAGAATATGGTAGTGGCCAGACACTGTGTTGATGCCAGGAGAGGTGAATATTTGGGTCTGCAATACTTTCAAGTACATACCAAATGACTGCCCTGTAACAACTGTCTCCTAACTGATACGGGAACATCAGAATTACATATGGAAACATGTATTTGGTTAAATATAAACTGTTGATCTGGATGCCAACAAGAGCATGTTATATGTACAGCCCATGGAGAATGTGAAGTTGGCAGCAGTCCATTACAGCCCACTAGAGAGAATTCACAGCAGACAAAAAGGTGCATGAGCTTAATCCTGAACAGCTTTATTTCTGCCTCCCACATCAGCTTTTGCAAGACCTATGCCTTCATTTCTGATGATTCCCACTTTGGCAGTGACCAGGGGAATCGTAAATCTGCTAGTTCTCATCAACGCTGGCACCCCTGTCATAGCCTCAGGTTTGGAAACACTCCTGCCATTAGGAGATGAACACTTCATGAAATATTAAAGTGCTTGCTTACTGCATGTGCAGTCCTCCCATACAAAGTAAAAATGCCTTCACCATTCATACCCCAGTATCTTTCAAAGCAACACATTTTGGGAAAAATAGAGTGGTACTACTGAGCATACATTTGGAATCCTTGGGCTACAAGAACTCCTTTCCTGTTCCAGGTCCTGTCAGTAGAAACTAATTTGGGACAGACAGGAGTGTTTAGCTCTCCTTGAGAAGGTGAGACTGAGTCTTGCAGAGAAGGAACAAATGAGTTAAGGGAAGATTCAGAGCATGCAAGACTGACTGCTGTCAGCTGAGCTTTGCATGGAGAAATAAGGTCTTTTCAGCCACTCAAAGGACAGCAGTACATGCCTGGGGATAGGCACATCCCTAGTCCTGACCAGCATTTTGCTAATCCAGCCAAGAAACAAACAGTCCCTCTCCATCACACATCTCAGCTGTATGCGGCTGCAAGTCAATTTGAGTTGCCAATTAACCCAGAGTAAACATCTGAGCTCTCTTGCTTTTGCCAGCATAAGCACTTAATTTAAGGTTGCATTTTTCTTCTTTTGCCCATGACCAGCAGAGAAGCACAACCATCTCTAAGATGTTGGCTGCAGCACTTTGCTGCTCTGAGCCAACCCCACGTGCTCTGCCCCCCCCAGGGCAAGTGACACTGCCAACATTCATGTGCTATAGCTGTTTAGAGCACAAGAACATTCTCTCACATGAGGGCACATGTAGCCCAGCTATTTATTTACATTTTTATTTAGAAGTTTTAAATCTGAGCATAAAAATTATGGCTGAACAGTCACATAAAAGCAAATAGAGCTTTAAAAAACAGGAGGGGTGGAAATTGCAGAAGCCCTCAGAGCTGATGTGGAGACAGAGCCTTGGGGCATGCAGGGGAGACCTGTGCTGTGGTTGGGTCAACACATTTCTTGCCGCTTCAGCTGTAGTGGGGAGCTGACAACTCTACCTTGGAAAATGTTGACTCTAGGGCAGAAAAATTAAACAAGAACCTGACAGCTTTTGTTTAGGAAACTGCATGGAGCTCTTTACCTCCGTGCCTCGTGGGAAGTGCATTTCAGACCCTACATAACTCTGACTCACATTCCTACCTGGAGTGGACTCCTTAGTTACACTCTCAAAATACATAAGCTACAGCCTCTTCTTACTCTAGTATTTTTTGACTCATTGGTATTTCTGCAAGTGCCAGATCACAATCTCTGGACAAGAAGTTGAATGATTTTTTTCCTTCTTCTTTATTAAAATAAAGGGGAGCAGGAAGAGCAGCTTTCTACAGAAAAGAAAAAGCCTTGTATAATAAAAAACAAGTTTTCTGTCAAAACCATTTTTTATGGAAATATTTTAGCGGGCTTTAAGAGAAGCATGATGCATCTCTTGCCAGCAACCTTCCATCTTTGCATTTACAGCAGTGCTTTGTCTGTGTTTGCTCTAATAGAGACCGTGTCTTCGTCTTTCAATCCTTCAAGTCCAAGTCTTAAAGCAAAATGTCCTCTTCCACACAGAGTGGCCACTTTGTGAAGCTCTCTGTAGCTTTTTTTTTTTTTTTTTTGCACAGTGGCTAATTTCTAAGTTATATCCACATTCTGCACAAAACTAATGTTAGAGATCAAGTCCGATTAAAAATAACTCCCCATCCATCCTTTTCAAAAAAGATATTTTTACCTGAATCATTTCTTTAACACAGTGTAGCTCCAAAAGACCATATTGGTACAACTGAGGGAGCAGGAAGAAGCAACACAGGAGACAAAAATGTCTTAAGATGGCTCAAATCTAGACCTAAACACCTCCAAGAATCTCCAAGACCTAAAGAATCCCCATCGAGAATTTTCACCTGACTTTTAGAGAAAAATTATTTCTAGCAACTTGAGTCCTCCCAGGAAGAACCAGAGTGGGAAAAAGAAGAGAAAAAAAAAAAAAAAAGAGTATTGAACTTCCATAAGTATCCTCCATCCGTATCCCTGTTTGGCAGAAGAATGATATTTACGTTTGCAACCATTAAAAATCAATCTGAACACATTTAATATTAAAGATCACTTCTAAATATTTCTTTGAGCTGCCAGGCAATTTTTACCTCCACACACGTGCCAAACAGCAGAAAGCAGAGTTACTTTCCCAGCTCTCAAAAGTCTCCCTGGACAGCTAATTCAATTGACGTCTTCACTGTGATACAGTTAATGTCAGCAAGCTGCAAATCTGAAGATATCATGCCTGTATATGAGCACTAAGATAATCTATCTCAGGATTGTAACTGAGTCATATAATCAATTTCTGCTGAAAGAAGTGCATGACATGAGACATCTGGCATCTCATGGATACTTCTAAGAAGCATAGCTTTGAATAAAGGTCCAGGAGGTATAAGACCCATGCACTTACTTTCCTACTCCAAGCATAACAGTCTTGTAAAATTGGCTGAAACACATATCTAAGGCCTCTAAAAAGAAATGTAGTTAAGTTGGCTCCATGGGGAAACAAGAGACCAATGGACAACACCATGGTGTTCAAATATCAAAGCTCATACTAAGAGATGAGGAAAAGTCTGCCTACCTTACAAATGAGGGGAGAGGAGGGGAAAGAAGGAAAAAAGAAAAAAAAATAATTTCTGGTTTGACTCTGAGTTCCTGTACAAAGAAGCAAGGACACAACACCCCAGCGCCCTGTGCTGCCCTCTACAGATCTCTGAAGGCAAGACAGGAACTGAAACTTTATTCTTCAGCTCCTATTTTTTCTCATAGCTGAGGAAATACTCCCCATTTTTCAGGGTGTCACTCGCAATAGGCTTTATTAAAGGAAAAAAAAATCCCCCCCCAAACACCTAGCTGTTGTGTCTTCCCCCCTTTTACTGAGAACAGAGACTAGCCGCCTCTCCCTACTTGCCCTGTGCTTGGGGTGCTCTAATCTTTCCTTGGACTCTGAGGCAGAGCTATAACAAAGAATGAGTTACTGATTTCTCATGGACATGTTAATTTTTGTCTCAAATGGTGCTAAATTATCAGTTAGAGTGACACATTTAATTAAATGGACTTTAACGCTCCCCCCCTCCAAGTACTTTACAGAGCTGCAGATTTCAGCTACTGTGTGGTGTGGGTGATGGAAAACATCTCTGGTCTGCAGGTGGCTATTCAATACAGTTTTGTGTAGCACCCAAGGCACTGGAGATGGTGAAGTACACAAATGCAAGGGGCTCGAAGAAAGACCTAAATTGAGATCACCAGATAGAGGAGAAAGATAGGAGGAAGTCACTGAAGGATGCAAAGCTCAATTAACAATCTTGGCAGGCTTGGAGAATATTTTCCCTCTGCACATTCACCCTATTTGATGCAATAAATACATGGCACATTCTCCAGATAGCTCAGCATGTGAATACATGCTATTTGCCAAAATTGGCTGAAGATTTTCAGATGGAAGAGATTCCTGTCAGAAAAACGTTCCTACAGAAGGATCAAGAGTGTTGCACAGGAGCATGTTGATGCCACTGAAGCTTTGACAGGCAGCAGACAGCTTCCTCAAGAGCTCCAGCTACTCAGAAACCCTCCTGCAGACACAGCCAGTCCAGGCAGCCCACCCACCAAGCAAACTGCTGGGGCCCAAGGCAGATGAAGCTCTCAGAGTTTCTGAAACCATTTGTTTCTGTAGGAAGCAAGAAGTTTTGAGCAGCGAGATTAATCTTTGCCTTTTCTTAACTGAACTTTTTTTGCAGAGGAAAACCACATTTTCCTACCAAACACTAAAGCTGGCCATGGGCTGATATTTTCCAAAGCCTCTTAAAGTATTCGGTCACTTAATTACCACAGCAATCTCAAGGGGCTTTCAGAGGCTCAGCTGGTCCCTGCAAGTATTCACAGGCAAGCCCATGTTCCTGTGTCACCAGAAAAGCTAAAGGCAATCTGTGGGTAGCAAATTTTGTCCCAAAAGGAACAAGTACAGGGCAGTTCATCCACTGTTAGGTATTAGCCTCCCTTGAACAAGATTTTGCTTAGAATAATAAGAATACAGATTTTAAGATTCAGATTCAACCAGACAGCATTTAAATAGACAAAGAAAAAGTTAGTTGTCCAAACTCCGTTCTGACCAATGAAGAAAGAGAAACTTCTAAGGTTCATTTGAGTGATTTTGCATAGCTGCCATGGCATGAAATAAACCGTCTCATTAAAATATCCATTTCTCTCCATCAACTTTGAAGGGGATCTAGACAACAAGTCAGATCAGCTGCTTACAGTGCAGATATCTACTAGCTGAAGTTGATGAATCCCAGCTCAAAACGTCATCCCAGCCTCAGGCAATTCTCTATGGTACTGGAGGTAAAAACTATACTAATAAAGATGGAAGAGTGTTTGTTACACCTGAAGCTTGCAGACAAAAGGAGCTTCCAGTCAACTGTAGTTGTAATTTCTAGTAACAAAGAAGGTAAAGTAACCTCTCAGTTGCCAGCTTGTTTCTTTGTGAAGCTTAGGAGTTGTGGCTTTGCAGACAAGGTATAAGGTAAGGTGAACTTTTACTCAGCTTCAACACTGTTGATGTTTTGTTCTAACAAAGAAGACACAGCTCTTAACTGCCATTTCCAGAAGATTCCTATGATTTCTTTAAGTCCTCTAGAGTGGCAAAATTATTGCATACACCAAAGAAATCCCCACACTAGTGGGATACTCTCTATGACATGCATGAGCGACACAGTAAAACCCAACAAGGGGAAGCTGTTCTTAGTCTGATGCCAAATCAAGCAAGGATGTGAGAGACAGTTGACACCCTCACCCAGCTGAATGCATTGCATGACCAGCAGTGCTCAGAGTCGATGCTCAAGGACACACAAGCCTTGAAGCAACTGTCTCATGGCCAGCATAATTCTCAAAAGCCCTCTCTTTTGCAGAAGGGTTTCCTGACTATCCCAGGTATCCTACCCAAGCCTCCACCTTCTGACTCTTCCCTGTGACTCCCTACCAGACCTCACCCCTTACACACTTGCACTGAAGCCCCACAGCTCTCCAGCCCTTTGGCAAGAGGAAGTGGACCAACTGAAGGATGCTGGAAGGGAGCAGATGTAGGCACATTCCCTGGTAAAGAACCACTCTCAGGAAGCCCCACTGATCATGAGCCCAGGAGCATGAGTCCATGTGCTCCAGCAGCAGTGTGGCAGCTTTTCCTATCAGGGGTCCAAGTGCAGCCCTCATGTGGCCTACTCCATGATTGACAGGCATGCACATGACCAGCTAAAGCCCATCTTCCACTCCCCACAAAGACTTGAGAAGGTCAACAGGTCTCAAAAGATAAATACAAAACCAGTTCATGAAAGTAGGTCTCCATTAGTCACATGAACTAGAAGAGAATGAGACAAGGCTTAAGTTCTGTTCAGAAAAATCTCTTACATACCCAGGTCCAAGGTAGTGAAACCTAAGTTTTCTACTCCACATATTACCTCCAAGTAATTAAAACCAGCTATGCAGTAGTTGCTTTCAGATTTTTGTTATGTAAATTTTGCTCCTTAACATTAAATTTTCAATGCTAAATATGAAAGCTGAAAAATTGCAGGAATTCCCCCAGCAATGGCATCATTGAAAGAAAGCGATATGCTTAAAACGCTATTGATTTAACCTCTGAGGGAGCTATACATCAAAGAGTTGACACTCCAGACTCACTGCCAAATTGAAATGAAACTCAGCAAGCCATATAATGATAGAAGGACAAGGGCAATAAACTCTCGAGGAGTCCCTTAGCCTCCAATGGAGTCAAAATCTCCATAAGACATATCCCTGGATACGAAAACAAACCCCGAAGGGTGCCCACCCATTAAAAAAATAATTATAAATACTTAAACTAAAGACTTGCACATTTGCTTTTCATCATTGCCCAAAGAGAAAGTGCGTATGGGATACCAACAGAAGTTCTGAAGTTTAGGCTGTTAGCTAAAAAAAGTGAACACTGAAATACAGTTAATTTTAATCAAAATAAATTAAAACAAAAATCTGCCTGAATGCAATTTAAAGCCATCAGGAGGAAGATATTTGCTGTCTGTTGTAGTTTAAACATCACAGGCAAGTGCATCGAGTTCTAAGGATCCCTGGCACCATGTTCCCAGCAAGATACAGGTGTACAGATTTCTCCAAAGCATTCACTTTTACACAAACATTTTCAAAAAGAGATGATTAGAAGAAAAATCTCACTTTGAGCTGGTATTTACTATACCCACTAGATAGTCACTGAACAGATGGTAAGTATACAACAGCAGTAATAACATTATCAGCAGCAGCAATATAGAAGCAAATACCAGCAGCACTGATACTTCAAGGCCCTGTCCAGGAACATACATAGTCAATTTTTTAAATAATGTATTAACCATACAAACTTCCAAATGTTCCCAACAATTTATGTGCTTCAATCCATTGTCTGGATTTTATTTTATTTTTTATTTAAAATCAAAGTTGCTATTGGATCTTGGGATGTGCATTCTAATTGCTATAAATAAATCATGAATGATTGGCTCAATGTATTTTTCCATGGCAACTCCTGCGTCACACACAGCGTTACATTTTTGAAAGAGAGCTATGTTCTTTGAGAGGGAGGCAAAGGATGGGCTTAGGATCACACTTAGGATGGGCTCAGTTCAGTTTTACAGTTTCTGTTTGAGGAGAACGTACCCTAGCAGTGAAACGGTATGATTTTCAACTAGTTGTAAAATAATTAGGCACCAAAGCCTATATAGTGCCCTCCACCAGTGCAGAGAGATGTGTGGTAAATTCCCATACAAACTGCAAGGCTTCTTGATTCTTCGTGCACAGATTCTCTGTGACTTCCTCAAATATGCAGCATCACACACCAGCAAAATCCTGTTCCATTTCTGTCTCATATTTGAGCATTAAGAAATCTGCCTCCTGAAGCTGCCAGCAAAGAGGGTAAAGAAATTACTTTCCTGAGGTCTATGACCTGGTCTAAAACAGAAATCTTGACTTCTGTGCCTAATAGGTGGAGCCAAGAAAAACATAAGGAGCTCCTTGCAACACAGAGTTGGGCCCTTGTAAGATAAAACAAGCAAAATATGAGTCACAGGATATATTTTCCCTCCTCCCAAAAAGACCGTTCTACCTTAAAGCCACCTATCTGCATAGGAAAGGAAAATTCACAAAGTGAAGATTTAGATTTACAGAACCAACATCAATTTTTCATTTATAAGGCAAGATTTTTACACCAATTTAGAAGTCTTGATATCTGAAGCCCCGTAACCTTCGACTATTAACGAATAGATACCGTTTAATGACTCAATGGTTTTTAAAAGTTTCAAAAGCCTCCCCAAAATCTCATTTATAGCAGAAACCAAGTTTCATAGCTCAGACAATACTATTAAGATGCACCTCCTGAGAGAAAAAGAAAATAGTTTTAGCTTCAAAACTAGAAAATAATGTATTCTGGTTCCAGTGCAGGATGAAGCCTTCAAGAGGAACCATTCTCATCAGACTGTATCTAACCAAGAGTTCGTAAGTACACCTGATCCCAGGCATCCCTCCACTTTATAAGTTTCAGCCAGAGCCTCCCAAACACCGAAGTTTTCAACCTGACTCTAAACCAAACTGTGCTTTGGCTTTAGTTTCAAATTATACAGGTTCACGTACTAACATCTTAGAGCATCACTAAAAGCTTACATTAAAGAGAATCCAGAGAAGCCTATTTTGAAAATTAATTGGCAAGGCTCTCTCAATCAAGAAGCTCAAGCTCTTCCTATTTCATAGTCTTTTGCCTCTGAACAAAGATTTTGACATCAGTTATTTACTCTGCATTTTCTAAGCAGTGTATATTTATGACAACCACTGCTTGCATTACACAGTTTAATTTCCATTTATTCAGCAGCATTCATGTTTACATTCAGTAACCTGCAGGAGACGACACATACCTTTGTTAAACAGCCAATTGTGGAGTAAAATTTACAGTGATGTGCAAACAGGCTGTTATTTCCAGTTCATGGTGAGCATAAGGAGAGCAGGGTGAATTATCCATGCTGGGTAAAAATTCTGCCTAAACTTTTTCCTAGGAGGAAGCTGAGTTTTCACTCATATGAACACCTATTATTTTCTGTTTTCCAGAGAAAAGGTTGAGCTGTTATTGAATATTTTAGTCAAAACTTTCATTTTAAAATTTTCCTTTTGCTCAATGAAGAAATCTGCACTTTCCAAGCCCATCTGTTTTCATCAACTGTTTCCAAAAGGGAAAAACAAAGATAAATATACACCTCTGCAAAACTGCACTGGATAGCATGTTCCTTGGTGTTATCATTAAAAAAAAAAAAAAAAGGGAAAACATTATATCTGACAGGAGAGATTTTTTCATTATAATAACCTACCTGATTTCAAGAAGAACTGAAACGCTGGAGTATCTCAACCGTTCAGTCTAAACTAAGCCCAACTAACCACGCGGTTCCAGAGATGAGTAAACGTGAGATTTTTCATGGATTATATAAAGTCTCTTAATAATTACAAATGATCGTTAACGACAGCAAAGCTATCTGAATAATAACAATCTGGCTCATGTTAATTATTACAGCTCTCCTGCTAAGGTACCTTACTGTCTCAGAGCTTCTAGACATAAGGCCAAATGAGAATGGCTCGTACTTCATCATGCCAGTAAATCAAAATCACTTTAATTATTCTCCAGTGGGACTCCAAGGATTTCAAGTCAGCATGGCACGAGCCATATGTTTCTTTCTATTTGGGCAACGCTGCTAATTAGCAAAGTTGGAGAAATCCTATTTCAAAGTGATAAAGCACAAACCTCAGCGTATGTTTACCTGAGAAGAAGTAGTAATTTTAAGTGCAATGAGTACATTTACTGCTGTATTATCAAGGAGGCTTTGAGGTTAAAGTATGAAACAACTTGGTTACAATCCTCAGCTGGTGCAAGTCAATGTTGCTTGACCAAGCAGCTATTGTGAATGAGACCACTCCAGGCTACAGCTGGTTGTGTTTCTCATCATTAAGTACTTAGGACCATGTGAAAACCTCGGGGGTCTAACACACTCCCTCAGATGGGACAGCCTGATGAAAGGCTTTGCAAGAGGAAGAAGGTCACCTTTCAAGGCTTGAAGATATCTGCATTCTTTGACCTGGACCTTCCCTTCTTCTGAAGGCAAAAGAAAATTTTTATAAACCAGAAGATTCCTGTCACCAGCAAAAGGGTCATTCCCTACAGCAAACTTTAGGACAAAATTAGTTGCCAGCCAGGTGAATAGAGATGGGCTAAAAAGCAAAGCATTGGCACCAAGGCTTCTACCTTTATACTAGTTCAAACAGTGTTGAACCTTCCCAGGTACCCTCATCTTCTTGTGAGCTTCAAACAATGAGATAAATCTATTTCAAGTGAACTATGTCTGGATTTTGCCAGCCAGTTGCAATACACTGAACAATCTCCTTAACAAATTCAGCTTCGAGACTGCGTTTAGAGAGCACCATGGGAACAGCCAGACCTCACTAAAGGTGTGAAGCTGAACACGAAGACTGCAAATCAGAACCAACACTCCAGCATTCGTTCATGCTACTACACAAAGCAAAGAGAAAGCGAGCAGGAAAACCCACCAACACACCAGCAGCTGGAGAAACCTGTCACTCTCCTGCCTGGTTTACTTTCTTAATCTCAATCCCATGCTTCAGTTACCACAATAGAGTCTTTGAAATTACATCTCCTTTGTTTCTACTCAAGAACAAAAACCAGAACAGATAAAATAAATGGGGGGGGGGCGCGGGGGGGGAAGCGCTACGCTAATAGCACTGTTGCTTCAGCAACTTAATAAAGAAAGGGGTACTGATGAAAGAAGGGTATTGATGATTGCATTGATCATTACCACTTACCAGGGTGACCTCCTTAATTTCTTATTTTTGCAGTCAGTTCCCCAAATATATACAATTTCCCACACAGTTGCCATTTCTCTCCTGTACACAATAGTTCCCTGTGGATAATGGCCACCTGTAGTCTTTCTTGGGAATTTTCCGAGTACGCATCTCATGTCCCACATCTTCCTCAGAATTTGGTTGCAAATGCCCCATTTTTACCAAGCTTCACTTACCAATTAGCAGAAGGGGAGGAGAAAATTATTTTAGGGGAAGAAAAAGAAGAAAATCCTTGAGTTGTTTCAAGACACTAATTATAAGTTAGAATGCAATTTTAAGAAAAAGTTTATATCTGCATTCAGAGCTTAGCAGGTCTAAATTATGCAGTTATGAACATTATGTTAGCCTAATTAATAACTTACACTAAGAGTACACTGAGATTATATAGCAATATATGGTGGATATTGTACGTAGGCACCTCTTACTCAAACAGACTTAAAGGGAAGTTATCAATTTAAAACTGGGATGCTTTGATCTGGAAAAAAAGTTGATCATTTGACAAACCCAGGACTGACCCATTTTAAAATAGAGTAAAACCCTGATGTCTCAGCAGGCACTGTGGGTGAAGTAAAATTACTTCCCAGTCAACTGCATTAGAAAGGGGTTTACGTACACATTTTATCTTGCTTTGTCCTTGGAGGGAGGGAAGGGAAGTGCAAAAAAGCAGTGTAGAACAATCCTATATCTATAGGCATTCATAGGGCATTAATTTCTCTCATCTAAGTTCTTTAAGGTATAACACAACTTAACCCTGATACCAAACTCAGGAATTTACTAGGGAAGAAAAATAAACCAATGAGAAGCCACCACTACCACCAATCATGACCAGATTTCAAGGTGTTTCCACGCTTAAAATTACAGGGGATCTCGAGGAGAAGGTATATTCCTCACTTTAGAAATGCTCAGGTACAGTTACTAGCAAGATATACAGTCAGATATTTCTTGGAGGTCCATAGTAATAGGACAAGAGAAAACGGACACAATGGTAATTCCAATTAGAGACTGGGGACATACATTTTTTTTTCCCATGTGTGTGTATCTCAGTGATGGTAGTCAAACTTTGAAATGAGTTGCCCAAGCCGGAGTCTCCATACTTGTAGGTATTCAGAACTGAACTGGACAGGGCCCTGAGCAACCTTAAATAACCTGTCCTTAATTAGAGGAGGGAGTTGGACTTCCAGAGGTCATTTCCAGCCTAAATCACAAATCATATATTTCATGAAGCACCTACAACTTTCATTGATCTTTAAAATCTAGACTAAGGTTCTTCTGAAGTCCATCCCACACCCCCAAATAATGTTTGGCAGAATAACATAATGAAAGAAGTTATATAGACTGCAACATTCAGTGAGGATACGCACTCCTTCAGACACCTTTGGAGAAGACATTACAAGCATGTGGACCAAAAAATAAAATTGAAGCACTCCTAATGAAACCACATTGTGGCAAACACTGAAGTCAAAGAGGAAACACTAAGAAAACCCACAAAGAAACAACAAACCACAAAGAAAATTAGAAAAAGAGACAAGATGCTTCAGAGAAACCCTGAATATAACTGTACCTCATGTGCACTGAACACTGCTGAAGACATGATGTAAGGCTGTTGTAGTAAGCTGGCAAATCTTCAACATAGTATAAAAGCATTTTCCATGTACTGAGAGGATGATGCGATGTGGATATAAAATCATTTCCCGGGGTCCTTGCGGTCTGCTCGAAACAAGTGAGAGAAAAATTCATGAGTTCCCCATCCCTTTATTTCAACGGCTCCTCTAGCAAGTATTGTTGTAGCAAATGTATTTTGACCTGCACTTGAATATACAGTACCCAATCTACATAACATCCCTTTTCACCAGTTTTTCAGAGTTCTATTGAAAAGATATTTTTAAAGTGGTTTTATGGATGGTGTGTAAAATTTACTCTTTTAAGTCACTTTTTGTGTCTTTGGACAATCTCCAGGTTTAGTAAGACTCCTAGCCTCTTCATAAGCCTTGTTTTCCTTCATAATTTGCATGCATAATTTCTTTATTGGGCACAGTCATTCCATCCCCTCTAAATATTTATTTCCAGAAAGAACAGGTTCTGCTGAGCCATTATCAGTTGCAGTCTTACCTTCATGCTAACCTCCCTGCCTCCACCATGACCCTACAGTGACAGCATCCAATTATATTTGCCCATCATTTCCCTCATTCTGGGGAAATTGGGTCTTTTAAATTCAGAAGCCTAGCACTTCCCTTCACCTCCACAGTTTAATATACAAGGTCAAATCTAACCATTATGTGATTTCTGTTCCCAAAAGTCTATGACCTTTACTACTTCTTTTCCCCAGTACCTGCCATCTCTAGGATTGCCTCATATCCAGTTGTTTCTTTTGTAACTTCCATTAAAAAATTTATAAAAAAATCCTCCATTTCCTATCCAATTATAACCTGATAAAGCAAGATACTAGTTCTCTTAATTTCTCTTCTGCTTTTAAAAAAAAGCATATATTTAAATACCTTGCTTAAAAAGGGTATATTTTAGGATAGGTGAAATTCCTTCTCTCTGTGAAGCTATAGTAATTCACTAATTAGTTGTATAGTCTCATTCAGGTCAAGATAAAGAGCACCAAAAAGATGCTGCTCTTCCAAGTTCTTCAGCCTAACTTCAGACAAATAAGTTGCGGTGATAACCACAGGTGGAGCCTATTGTTATTGTAACTTAACTCCCCACCTCCCCACACGAGCTTGAGACAAACAAGGGGGGGATGAGTGCAATGCTTTGGTAGTAGATACTTAACATGCTTTGCCACATTTCCTACGATACATAGAGAAATAGGTAATGTGTTGTTCTCAATTTTCTCTAACAATATTTTCATACGCACACACAAAACAGTTTGCAAGAAAAATAGTCATCAATTGTCAGCCAGCCAACTCTCCAGATAATGGATTTTTCATACTTTCAGCTTCTGAACTACCACAGTCATTGCTGAAAAATCAGCATTTAAACAGTTACAACAATGTTATTTAAAGGGGTTGGGGTTTTTTTTGCAATTAGAATAGTAACTAGTTATCATAACATTGTTGGTTAGCTGTCATCCTCAGAGACCACCTGATTTATTGTTTTATCAGCAAAGCTTTGCTCTTAATAGAATACTCTCCAATTCTTTGGAAAGTCTCAGATTTATACATCACAAGAAGTCACACAGCCTGGCTTGGACTGGCAGGATACCTGTCTCCTCTTCCTAGCTCTCTTCTTGATCTCCTCTGTGACTTGAGACAAGTTGCTTCACTCTGCACTGGTTCTGTCTTCTCTATTTGTAATCAGGGCACAGACCATGTCCCTGGGAGGTGTCTGTGCAGCGCCTACCACAAACAAGGCTTTAAGTCTTAGTATCCATAAAAGTAGGTGACAAAATGGTATGGCATCTGAAATGAAGTGTCATAGACCACTGTTTTGTAGAGTATAAAAAATTCCATCACTTACTGTGAGGGAAAATAATGATAATCGTTTTAAGTCCCATTAAAAAATAGGGTAAAGCTTTCTCCTGCAGAATTAGCATTAGCAGTATACCTTAAATGTGCAGTTGTTATTACATTTAAAATACAAATTCTTTTTCTAAGAAATGCACCTATACACATATGAACAAGATGTGAATATGTATTTATTTTCAGCAAGGAATACTGTATTTCAGTTCTGGACAAACCGCAACGCATTTAATATGGGAATCTGACCCAAACCAAACAAAAAAGCATGTGTTGATTCTTAGTCTCCATAAACAATATAACTTCGATATCTTACAGCAATAAAAAGGCGTAGATACATTTTTCTATAGAAATAGAAAACTTGAAGAGCTTTAATATTTTTGGCATTTATATTCACTCTGCAATACATTTACATCAGTCACCACCCACACATGCTTTGAAGACTGAAAGTAGATAGTAAGTCTAGCAGAACTTCATGGTGGGAGTGTGCAGGTTTTTTCTATCAAGCCTTAAAAGTAGGCTTGTTAAAGGTAACTTCAAAAACCTGGTTAAATCCCAAGGATGTTAAAATTTGGGAATGACTGCTATGTCCCAAGCCTTAAATTAGTGAATTTGCTATTTTATGTAATTCTTAACTGAAGATTTGATTATTTAGTTTTATTTTATTTTAATAATGGTTTCCTCTAGTTCATGTAAGTATTCAGTTTGGGAAACATTATTGACTTTATTATGGAAGAGATCAGAATAGATGACCAGTTATTCTCCTTTCTGGCCATGCAGATTTACAAAACCACTGCTGAATTAGAGCGTGGAGAGAGGATGAAAAAAATGTTTCTCATTAGACCTTGGAGAGAGCCCATGATGAAGCAAAGGTTGACCTTTCAGCCTAGTCTAACTTCTAACCACCTGGGTGACACTTCATAGAAGTTCATGATAAGAAGTCATTTACATGATAACCACAGGGCTTGACACAGCCTCCAGAAAAATTTCCAATCCTGATGCTTCAGCTTCAAATGATAGAGAACACACCATGTGAAGTCAGTGGTTTTGTTCATTTGCACCTGGGTAGACAGTAGCCATACGAGAAGTTAATCCTGCAAGTCCTCTCAACAGAGCTAAGGAAAAAGAAAACCAAAACAGAAGAATACTGCAAGGGTTTCATTTTGATTGATCTGAGTTTTAGATCAAGATGAGAATCAGTTCTTTTCCTACGTGGACCTGTGCACTAACACCAAATACAAAAGCTTATATGGCTATAGAAGCTTAGATCCTAACTAAATTGTCTCCACGTGTGTACTGTTGGGGCAGTCAAAGATCCAAGATGGGCACTTTTGCTGGCATATCTGAGCATCCAAGCCTGAAGACAGGGCTTTTAGCAATTGACTCAGTAGCCACCTACTCAATATTTTCATTTCCCTATTGTATATTATCTTCTTAGAGCAACGTTGCAAGAAGTCTTTATTCTCTAATTTATACAGAACTAAGTAAGGCAGCCAGCTCCCTTGTGAAGGAGTACAAGACGATAAATTCACTCATATTAATGCAATCTGACTCCATGATTGCTACAGACTACAACAAAAGCTCACAGCTGTGGGCAGCAGTAGGGGATCTTTGTTCTTGTCCTTACGGAGCTCTTCTGCCTGGGGACACCTTTAAAGAAGATTCTTCATGTTCACAGTCAGCGGTTAACACCTGCCAGAGAACAAATAACTTTAATCCCCAAAACTGGTGGGTTGGAGGGCCAAAAACTGAGCAATGTCATCTATCTTGAAACAGCTCTGCAACAACACTATGTCCCTCCAGCCTCTCAGCCCTGGCCTTCTTGTGGCTGTCAGGCACACTCGAAAGCTGGTCTACAGATTCACCCTGAGGGGTTGTCAGGGGTGATGTGGTCACTGCTAGCCTTTTCCTCAACTCACAAAATGCCTACAAATGACACAGAGGATGCAAGAGCAGGTCCTGTGACAACACTGGACTGCGGGTTACAAGCTTGGGGCATCACCTAATAATAATTCTGCCTGTAGATGTAATTCAAGGCCCAGGAGCTTTTTAAAAGACATACTAGAGTAGTACTCTATGGCAGCAAGGGCCATGCCACGCAGCTCGCTACAATATCTGTTGACAGACCAGGACTGCAGGACTGTAGGTCCTGCAGAATATAAGCAGGATCCCTCAGAGATGCTCTAAGTATCTTGAGCTTGTTCCCAGCCTACCCAGGGGAAGCATCTAGGAGGGTACACCAAAGGATTCATGACACAGACAGTCTGAGATCTTAGTTTTTAGGACACAGATGGGTACTTGTGACAGAACAGCATGAATACAACCAGCAAGCATACAGAAATTTGCTTGCGCTACACATTATTGCTACTTTCTCAGAGCTTTTAAAAGCACAAAATACTGTAAGAGGCATGTTTGAACTAGTTTTAATGGTGACTCCCTCCCCTAGCCTCACACAGTGCAGTGGCAGATACTCAGTGCACTCCGGTCTCTTCCTTTCAGATGGGTTTTTCAGCCCTACACAGGTGGAGGTGACTGCTTGAAGTGACTGCAGTCACACTCCCCTCCAAGCAGCGCTTCACTATGTCTCTTCCCATCAGTGGCCTTGCAGGGAATTTAGCTTAGACTTAACAAGTGCCTAGGGTTTTAGATTCTGTTTTTAGTTCTTGGCTTTTGTTTTTATTGGGATTTTCATTTCAAGGTGCGTATATACATACACAAAAATACTGCCAGGCTATTGTCATAATAATCTTATGGGAAATGATGCTTCAGAAACTGGAAGGTATTCTTCCCACACACCCACACGCACTGCTTTTAAAAAGGCAAAGGAAGAAAGAAACAGGCAAAATACCAGCCACATTCTCTGTTGAGCACAGATTATATAGGAGAAGTCACAGACTGAAGTGAATAAAATGACTGGTTATGAACTCATTTTTTTTGAGAAGTTTATCATAAAAAACTTAAACTATTGTTGAATTGACCCATTTTGATTTTGAACAAATTAAATTTACCCAATGCTGTTGGTTTTAATTTTTCTTAGATTTTACCAGTTTATGGCCCACAGAAGGTGTGAGAGTATATTCCTGCCTTCTGCAGGCTTTGCATAGCAATATAATGTTGTTTTCCCTGTCTAATCTCCAAAATATTTCTCTGAAACTGCAGGCGCACTGAATCATCAAGCTTTGTGTTTATTTGCAGGGAATAACAAAAAAATTTCAAGCACCAGTAACTTTTCAGTGCTTTCCTTTTTTTTTTCAGTGTTTCTGAACTATACAGTTTTCATCTACCTCATCGATTCCCGATGGAATTAACAGGTAACATTTCTAGTCCTAAATTACTTACTTATCCTAAATATGCAAGACTTAGAAGCAGGAGCAAGCAAGACAAGCTGCTTCTCATCTCTGTTATTAGAAGGTGGAGGAATGACTCTGCTCCGATCCCCCTCTGAAAATATTTCATCAGCCTGGGAATGACTCCAGTTCCAGCTCTGAGCTAGGCAGCTCACTGGCGAGCTTCAGGACAGCAATAAAAATAATCAACAACCTTGTGGAGTGTATGTCACATCCAGTAACGATGTTTACAGAACCAAGATTGAATACCAGTAACAGATTCAGCTGAGTCTTGACTAGGTGGACACAAGAGGAGCAGTGGGGTGAGAAAATCATACCGAAGAACATTAAAAAAAAAAAAAAGTTAATTTCTGTCTTTAAAACCTCAATCTAAAAGAATATTTCAAAATGGAAGACACTTTTTATAGTAGTCATACCACAAGAGGATAGTCTGCGCACCACACTAAAACCCTAACAGGTATTAAAAGCTGTGAAGTTTATCCACTACAGAACAGAAGGACAAAGACAAGGTCATTCACTGTGTGCAAGCGATAGAACAAGGCTCCAAAGTCCCCAAACAAACAGGGGCAGAAAATAATCTCCTTGGCAAAGTTTTGCAGTATTTGAGCATCAGGAGAAAGTCAGAAGCAATATTATTGACTAACCAAGCTGACATTTGACTACCGAAGATTTAATTCATCTAGTTCCTACTAGATAAAAGGACACTATGTCCACCCCTAAGTGATGTTTTGTCACAGTCAACCAGAGAGTACAGAATATCAGTATTTTTTTTAGTGGGTTGAGAAAGAGAGGACCATCCTAAAAGTTTCTCATTTGCCCATTGCCCTTTATCTTGCTTGACTAGTTGAATTTCAGCAGCACCTGAGGTCAAGTTCTGCTAATCTACCATTCCCATCTTCTTTCAGTCTTTTCTGTAGGGAGATGGGTGCAGAGAAGGACACCCAGGAGGACATGTGTGCTGGATGCTACCACCAGTGCTGCCCACAGCCGGGTCAAGCCACAGCATCCACACAAGAGGGACTGTTATAAGATGGAAGAAAAATTCCTTCCTGGGGAAAGAAGCATGTATGGCATAAGGCATTAAACAGGGGGCTGCAATGGTGACTGAACACAGCCTGGAAGGTGGTATATCCATCCCCCAGCAAGTGTTCAAGTCGGACCAGGTCTTCTGATCTGGAATAAAATGATGCAACACATCTTAGTCTAATGGCAGAAGCTACTGAGGGAAGAGAAGACAAGTGTGAAGCACTTATAGAAAGGTAAAACAGATCACCTGGCACCTAATAATTGCAGCATGTCTTTGTTGGCATGATCAAGGTCCAAAGACCAAAGAGTCTGAATAATTATATCTGTTTTCTGAGAAATCTCCAGCTGGGCGGCAATTCGTACTCAGCTATCTCTATTTTATTGGCAAAGCTGCAGCAGTCCTTTACAAAGTTCAGCCACAGATAACGTACTACATCCCAGTGCATATTTCATAGTAAACTACTCAAGTTGTTCTCCACCCCTCTGCTCTTCTTGTTTGCAAGCTACCTACAAGCAGAGTACAGATTTTTTTTCCATTTTACTCAAAGGGTGTTTGCTAAGATTTCCATACAGAATCTTTGATCTGTGGATTGCTGCACGTATTTGAAGGTCAAAATTTGATCTGCATCAATTGCTGAGAGGGGAATTTCAGCCATAGGACTAAAAATGCAACTCTCAGGATCAGATTTATGGTGCAAATATTGAAAGTGTATTATACATTTAAGAAATAGTAGTAACTTTGGAAAATTATGCCATAAAAGTCCCTAGGTTTAGTCCACGGACACAGTTATCAAGGATCAGTAACTTATGTGGGAGAATTAATTTGAGTTCTCATTTTTTTATTCATTAACTTTCTGCTCCACCTAGCATCTCCCTATTTTTGAAATTAAGGAAATAGAAAATCTTGATCAATTTTCTCATGATTTATGGTTTCATGCCTCCTTGCCCTGTTCTCTTTTCTTAAAAAAACTTTTTTCTGAGCTAAACAGCCTCCCTCCTGGCCATCTCCCCCACAAGAAGCTTCCTTGCCTGTAAAATACATTCATTTCCCTGCACTGACCCCCTCCTAATTTCCCTTAATCCATTTTTTGTGCTGACCCACACATCGGAAGGGGACAGCAGCATTCACAGGCAGCAGATTAGCTGCCTTAGTCCATCTGCCTGAGGATGAGCATTCATACCACAAGCTGTGTTGGCTGTTTCCCTACTGAGCACCCAGGGTGCTGGTCTGATGCTCAGGACCATCCTGTCCAGGTGATGACTCAGGCGGTGGGGGAGAGGACAGGTACGCAGCAGCCAGCCATGTCCCCACCAGTCCTCTGCATTGACCGGACTGCAGTCCCTGGGCTGTCAGGCTCAACACCTTTCAGGAAAACTAAATTTACACCCACACACTTCCCCCCTCCCTTCCTCTAGACATTATTAAAAAAGCTTCATTCCCTGATGATTCACAAACACCTGGGAGCAAGTTCTGCTTTTTGTTCGTCTCCAACAAAATCTTTTCTTCCCCTTAGCAACCAAACCACAAGCCTTCAAGATATAAAAGAAACGAGAATGAGTGTGTAAGTGTACGCTCGTTTCCTTGGAGTGCATGAAAGGCTAATTACAGAAATTAAATGCTAATTTCTCAAGATTAATATAGGCAAGTAAAAGGCTTTTGCATTGTTTGCATAAAAGGCTACTTCAAAAGCTTTCCCTCCTTTTGCTTCTCACCTGTAATTTCTACCCTTCCTCCCCATGATAGGTTACACCAGGTCAGGTTTTTAATTGGTGCTCATTAGCCAAGCTGTGGATGCTCCTCTCTGGTCAGTCCCTTTGCCCACAGGCGACCGCTGGCTGCATCTCTGTAGCGCTAGGAAGGGGAAAGCAGACCCCACTCCCAGTAACAGCAGTACTTTGAGGTCTGTCACCAGTGTCTTTCCTGACACCCTGTGGAGAAGTTTAAAGGTGAACAAAATACATACAGCAGCAAAATTTTGCAGTCCAGCTCCTCTGTCTGCCAAGGAGATGCAAAAATCTGAACACCTGTTTTCCTGAAACCTGCATTATTTTGTTGTGCTTATTAATGGGCACTGACTTCTACAATTTATTGTCTCATTCGGCCACGCTTAGAACACTCTGGTTCAGCATATCCCGTAAACTGCCCCTTAAAGCATAACACTGCAAGTGCCTCCATAAATTGAGGGTCTAATATATTTTTATACATACATACATATATATTTATATGTTTTGTCATATAAAAGCTTTCTCCAGCACCAGAGAGGATTTTGGCATATCACACTCTGATTACAGATCAGACTGATGAATACATGTAAATGAACATAACTTACATTGGCATTCTCAAACACAAGAAAAAGAAGTTGAAAATATATTATTTCACTTTGATTCTCTAAGCCATCTTTCAGCAAGCTACTGCCTGACCCTGCTGACCTGACCTCTCTGGCAGGGATGATGACCCTACCAAAAACAGCAAGCCCACATCACAGCACAAGCTGTGTATTTGGTTAACATCCAGGTTATCATTAGCTCTCTCTGAAGCAAGGATAGAGAGGCCCCAAACACATCAGGGCCCCAATCCATCATGTGCCAATGGGAAAACAAAGAGTGGGATGAGTGTAAAATGTATACGTTGCTCTTCCTAAAGCACCTTGTTTTTTGATGCACCAATCAGGAAAGCCAGTATTAGGTTTATGCTGATGATTCTCACCCAGTAAGAGCTACACAACTACTCCCAGGAACTTCACCAGAGAAAGAATAACAGAACTGCCCCTATTCAAGATCTATAATAAGGTAAGGAAAGAAATGGAAGTAATTTGGCATACCTACGTGCACATATTAATTAAAGATAACAAGAATAATTATACACTTGGGAAAGGCAAAGACAGGTCCTCAGAATATCAAGAGGCCTATAAAAATTCTGGTGAAAGGCACCAAAACCTACATAAAAAGGGGTGCAATTATTCCCCACCATCCACCTCTGCTGAGTGTGGGAAGGGACAAGAATCACAGCAAGAGAAAGTAAATGTCACAGATAGGTAATAGGGACAACAACTGAGAAACACTCTGTAAGGTCTTCTCAATACAGTACAGCTGAACTGAGAGCATGGAGCTGCAGGATTTACTCACAGGACTCAGAGAAAGTTAAGGGGCATTTCACACCTCTCCCTCAGTGGTGGGAAATGAACAGGCAAATCTTGAAAACTAATTGGAAAGGGTTACGGTAAGCAAAAAATGGAATGGGTTTTCAGCAGGTTGGTGATGTTTTCATTTCACCTCTTTCAAGATCAGGAGATGAAAACAGAGAGAATTCCTTACATTCCCCACCTTGACAATTCTTCCCCGTGATTTTTCTGTAGTGGACATCATGTTTGAGCTAGGCGTCAGAACAGGAAAATATCATTTTCAGTAAGGCAAATGTCTTTTGCCTCCAGCATAAATGCATGAAACTAAGTAGACCCTAGCTGATAAGCAACACAGCAAGAAGAAGTTTATTAAGCTGATATCCTACACATGCCTTTCTACCTTAATTGTCCAGTAACTGCAGCTGACTCCTCAGGGACAGTGTGGAGGCTGGCATCGTTAGGAAAGGAGAAAGAGGAGGCTTATAAGAAGATATCCACTGAGCACCAGGTGCAGAAGCATTTCAGCAGTAATTTTAAACTCAACCGGATGCCTACGTCGGGTTTAGCTCATGAATAACATACAATGGTGTAAAAGTAGAGCCCCCTCATTTGATGTAAACAGTGCACAGCTTCTCGAAATGTTTCGCAGAGCAAGGAGAGGTGACACAGCTCAATATGAAAATCTCAGGGACTTCTGTTGTTGCAGAGCAGACAATGTACTACAGCAGTTTTAAAGCGTGATGCCTTGAGCGATTTAAGCTCTCACTAAAATGTACATCCACTCTTACGCACTTACGCCTCTGCTGTGAGCAAAAGGCAACCAACATTTAGGATATGAATGTGGGATGTCGCATGGCTCTAATAAAATTTCAGAATCTTAATTACATTAATCCTTGGCACCAAATCTATACACAAGGAGTAATAGAGCACCGCCATTTTAATCTATCTGAAATACCAGAATATGGTTTATAAATCACAGTTTAATGGGAGAATAGCCTAAACCAAACCTCGTTTCCCCAAAATGTTGCAGAGAAAGCCTAAATACAGGGTGAAGATTGATAGCTCTAGCAACAAAATGGTATCAGTATACATTTCTGCTCTTACTCAGTCTCCACTTAGTAACCAAGAGAGTTTCACTGCAGCCTTTGGGTTATACTAATAGGAAGAACAGAGAAAAAAATCCATAGGTGACAGGGCCTTGGCGGGACAGGTACATGTCAGCTGGAGGATTCTGAATAACTTCTTTGCTCTTCTTCAAAAGGCTCGCGGACAAAGCTAATACACCACTAGTGATTTCCTCACTTTCCAAGGTTTCTACTCAGAGTTGTCCTGTGTCAGGCCTGAGTATCGATTAAGCACTGCTACCTACAGACATTATGCATAGAGGTTTGTCAGATCCAGTAAGCATCTGGCTGAAGCTGTGGCTCAACAACTGCTTTACTAAAAGATACTGATTGATAATAAACATCCTAAGAAATTTCAGGTGTACGGCACCATACTGACATACTCCCCTTTCACATGAGAGGTAGTAATCTAAATTCTTTTTAAATAATAGTATCTGCATGCTTGTTCTGCCACCCAACAGAAGACTCATGATATACTAAATGTGCATTGTTCAAAAAAAGCCTGCCAGAGGATTCTCACATTCAACAGCTCTCTCAGTGGCATCAGCCACAGATACTTCCACCCAGCTGAACAACACTTGGAGAATTAAATTCTGCATTAAAAAGTAAATACTGGATCTCCTTGGTTTCCATAAGGACCTATTTCAAAACAAAGGGCAGAATATGATACTGATGTCTGATTGCTCAGAGATTGCGAAAACATGAGAGTTCTGGAAAGGTTTTTTGCCAGATTAATGAATTGCTTTGCTTTAGATAGTAACTTAGAATCCTTTTTTGGCAGCAATTATATGGCATAATGTACAGATGAGCTGTGGAACACATTCCACCATATGGGCTAGAAAAAAACAGATGTCTAGGGAATATCTTCAAATAAAATATTGAGTCTTGTCTGACTAAGAGAATTGTAAATATTTTAAAAGATAGTCAGAATATTTAATTGCACTCTTTGAAATGCTGGAATTTACATGCAAAATAAACTGACAATTAGATATGTCACCTTGAAAATATACTTTCCAGCGCTTTTCTGTGATTGCATAACAATAAAGATATATTCAATGTTTGAAAAAGAGCAGAGATCTTCTGGACCATCTTCGAGTAAGAACAGAGGCAAAGGGAAATTCCAAATTCTTCCAAGACAGATTTTGGTTGCCTTGTGGAAGACAGCAAGAAAGACCTGATGACCCCAGAATGCCTCTTCCCAGTGTTCACAAGTGTCTGAGCTAAAATTACTTTCCCTTGGAAGCCAGCTGCAGAATATTTGAGATTCCATGACTTAACGCACATCACCCATACGCTAATTTAACAGACAAGAAAGATTGTCATGGAAGATATCAGAGTGAGTCACACTAGAAACTGAAAATCACTTTCTACATGATGGTGCCTTGCAGAAACTGACTTCTGCCACTCCAGTGCCTGGGGAGACAAGGCTCAGTATACATTATTCAACTCTAAATTTTTCATATGCCAAGTGGTATTTGTGCAAACAAGAGAATTAGGAGTCTTAGTCATTATTTGCTCAGGCAATGATCTGATTTGCATGTCAAAGCCATTGCTTGTAGGTAAAGGCATAGGACCAAAGATAGTTGCAGACTTCAAATAAGGCAAAGCAATTGTATACATTTCTATTATTTCAACAACTAAGCTGGTTGAGAGGGACATTAAGATACAAATCAAAATTCAGCACTAACTGAGCACAACACCCCCAGATCTCTACCCTTCCTTTGTAAAGTGGTATTGGACATGTTTCAACTAGAGATGAGATGAAATGATCCCTGCTGTTCCGTGGTGGGGTGGATATGGGAGGGAAGTGGCTGCTGTGTTGTCAGAGGGCTGTGGCAGTACAAGCCAGCATGTCATAGCCCTTTACCTCTTCTGGAAAGAGGAGATGCTGCTCAGTGTATCTTCTGCACCAGCCTCCCTTCTCTCCAGTGAACCACTGCAGGGCAAACGCACCTATAAATTCTTATTGGAGGTTTTTCAGTCTAATGTAATGGTCTTAATGGCATTTGTCACTTTTGGGCTCAGAAGTGCCAACACTACTTCTCTCATCAGTATTTCATTCTCTGCACAGCTGGGCATGGGAAAGCAGAAAAGACTGGCTTTGACATCCCGCTGTATTCCCAGACGTGACCTTCTGATACTCTGCTGTGCATCCTGCAGCTGTGACAGTCACCGATGTCCCTCCCTGCAGCCCAGTCCCCCTGTCCACAGGAGTCCTGGCTTCAGTGCCTCTGCTTCACACCTGGGGAGCAACAGTAAGGCCACAGAGGCAGCTTTCTGTATGAACAGATACAGTCCTGATGAATCAAAGCACCCCAGTTCCAAACTATCCAGATCCCAGTCACACTATGCTGTGAGTTTATGGATGCAGCAAGACAATTCCTAGCAATGAGGATGTAATTAATCACCACAAACATTTAGTATACACAGTCAGCAGTTTGCAAACCTGTTTTCTCCATCCCAGACTCATGTGTCCATGGCTCAGAAGATGCTCAGGGAAAAAGTCTTGGCAGAGGTGCCTTTTGCCACAGTTACCACTTGTTTAAATATATGGCTCATTTACCAGTGGAAGGAGCCAGATGGAGAGTAGTCTCCATGGTATTATTTTAACTAGATGACTTTGTCCACGTGGAACTCTCTACTGAACAGCTCACTGTAGAGTATCTTGTACCTGGCTCAGATATATCCAGGCTGAGAAGAATCCTTCCAGTCCCACTTCACCTTTCTTCAAAGCAGGCTGCTCATCAGGGAATCCCAGCTATGAGTTTCATCTTTTTGAGCTCAGAAATTTCAGACAGGTGAAGCTACTGCTGCTTCAACATGTTATAAAAATACTCTATAAAATGAAAAAAAAAAGGCTAAAAGAATTTAACAGCTCATGACTGCAGTTTTAAGACATGCTGTCATAAAAATGCAGCAGCAGTGCAAAACACCGAATTAGTAGCACAACTTCAGGACAGCAAAAACCAGCATTTAACATGAAACTCACCCCCTCAGTAAGGAGAGCAGTTCCTGCATCAGCTATGCTTTCTGACCATCCACTGGAATTCCTCTGGTTTGTTTGATTAAGGCAACAGAGACAAAATTTAACTATGCACATTTATTAAGCTAGTACTCTCACCTTCTCGAACCCTAACAGGTTCAGCTGGTCAAGCTTTAACTGTGGACTTTGTAGAATTTTCTTCCCCTCTTTCCCACCCTCAGGTACAAACATTTACCCCACTGGGCAAACATTCAGTTTTGAGGGAACCAAACCACATTTTTCTTCCTAAACTTTGTGTAAAGGCATGCAGATTGCCACCAGAAAGGTTGAAGCATAAGGCACAGGAAAGCCATTTTAGTCCCTCTCACCTTCGCCTGCATTACATGATAACAGAGTTGGTACACACATTTTGTTCACCAAAATACACACAAACACACACTTCAACATTTAGAGATGATCCCACAATTCCATCTTAAAATTCAGAGCGAGCTGTCCAGAGACAGCTCACCCCAGATGTCACTAGGAACTTAGGAAATCCACCACCACCGTCAACACATTGGATAGATGAGAACCCTGGGACTCAGTGGTACCTGTTCCTGCATAAAATGGAGCAAGCTTTCATCATCCCTACAGACCTGCTTGTGCATCTTATTGGGCCACGGCTGCTTGGGAATGGAGGATGGGATAGCATCCACAAGAAAAGCAATTGTACGGCCCTCCTTAGCGCTCTACGCAATGATGACCTTCGCTGGTGTGTTCAGCTGGTGTGTTATTTTATCAGGGGTAACACCCAATCTGGTCAGTAATACCAATAAATCCAAGGCCAATGCTCAGCAACTGAAAATTTAAATCCAATGGCTAACATACAAATCCCCAGTGACACCTCATGATACTCTGTATAACAGATGAAGAACAAGTTCAATACTGCCAAAAAAATGTATAATTAGGAAATTTCTTTCCATCCGGATCTACAGAGCATAGACAACTTCTAAAGAAAGAGGTGGAATAGATATAAATTTTAAATACAGTTTTGGTTCAAAACAGAGACTTTCTATCAGGTTTAAAGGGATAGGAAGAAAAAAATACTACTTGGAGAACAAAAGCATAAGATAGAAACTACAGGAAACTAAAAGAAATAATAAATGAATCCCAGAAAAATATCTGAAATACAAACTAAATAAGTGCCAAAACTCTTAGGAATCTTGAGGAGAAAAATTAGATCAATGTGATTTCATGAATGATTCTGGTTTTCATTACATCATGTCTTACCTGAAAAGGCTTTGTTATCAAAAAAAATGGCTGTTCCAGAGGAGGTTTTTCATCTACTAAGACTAGGACTGGACCTCTCTGTACCTCATACACACTAGTTTCACTTTGTGTAACACCAGACTCAAGAGGTACCTCAGACCTATTTCTGTGTTGTGTGATGCAACAAGTAATGTCATCCTCTACAGCAACAAAGGTGAATTTAATCTCTTTCAATTTCGACTGCAGATCACTGAGTCATTACTGTTCTATTATTTTTTCAGGGCAGCAAATTAATATGGTTTAAAGCAATTATACATAAAGTCCATGAAAACAAGTCTGCTGCCTATGTCATTTCCTACTGTGTTGAAAAATCTCCAAAGGTAACAGAATGAAAGACTGGCTCAAACCGAAAAAAAGAAGACGGCATTTCTTGAAGTGTTGTTTTCTTAGCCCTGCTTCTGAGTTGTCAGTGCCTTTTCCATATTTATGTGGAAGCAGGTGGTGTAACGCACTATGTAGCTCAGGTCCTCTGCAATTACCACAGAACCACAGAAGGACGAGGCTGGAAGGCACCTCTGGAGGCCATCTCATCCCATGTCCCTGCTCAAGCAGGGTCAGCTCAAGCAGGTTGCCCTGTTCAGACACTCTTTCTTATTTTAAGAGATCTTAGCACAGGACTTTTAACACTTGCTATCTCCACTTGAGATTCAGCCATGCAAGGTTTCATCACTGATCACTGAAACCCTTCCTAACCTTCTATGGGACTTTGCTTTCACAAGATTTGTTCTGAGCTTGGCGTCCAGGAGTGCTGCAGAACCCAGCTCTCTCTGCAATGGCAGGTGCCCTTGTCACCACATACTTGTCGTGGTTTAGGCCAAACCTCAAACCAGAATGGTACTACATTAAGAAAATATGATCTTGGAGCATCACTAGTGCTGGCCTTCCTTAACCACAGGAAGATGATCTTTAGCGTCCATAAATGTTCAGCCAAGAGAAAGAAGAATATGTCTTCTGGGACAAACTGTGCTCATATCTTACTGGTTTTCCCGAAACTCTTAACTTCTCTTTGTGCAGTAAAATAAGAAGCTCACATTGACTTATTACTGTCATAGTAACTTCTGATTTTTTTTTTAAAAAAGAAGCGCATTAACTCTCTTGGAATGGATTAGGCAGACCTTGAACAAATTGCTAATACTTTTTAAGAAACTCTTTACCATTGGTAAGATGCCAAACACTCTCAGACAGAAGTACCTTTACCTAGACCACTTTTTCCACTAAACAAGAGGTGATACACACCATTAGCTTTCATTTCAATTATTTGGCAAACTGAAACCTTCCTTTAAAATTCACTTGCTCAGGAAGTTCCTAACAGAACTGCAGCACTGTATATGACTAAAAAAGGAGTGGCTGAAAATAATAGGGCTGATGGATGGATCATACTATTCCTGCCCAAGAGCATCTTGTACCACTGTACTGCTCCATGTAATCAACACAGCACTTATGTGCTGGCTATCAATGAAATGAAGAATCACTACAGGTCTGTCTGCCACAAGCAATCTGACCTTTTGTAATCACAGATCTGGCTTCTATTCCCAGTGTGCTGGGTCACAGAATTAGACCAAAAAATCTGCAACCAGATTTGAGACACTATAGGTCTTTTCAGAGTTGGCAATCAGCTTCTCCTTGCTATATGGATAGGACCTATTTGTCAAGTACAAAAAAGTTAATGTATGTCAGTGTTTGAATCTCAAGTACAGCTGAAGCTTGAAGGTGTTTATAGCCAAAGCAATGACTTTATTTGTAGGTGAGCTGTTAGCCTGACACTTGTGAACATTTGATTGACGGGATAAGCCATAGACGTGCAGTCACTTTGTGTTAGCTGCAAGTTCTGGATTACTGACACCACTTTTCCATGCTTGATGCATCACAGACATAGGCATGAAGGGTGTTGCCACTGAGCCAGAGAAAAAGAAAGAGGCTTTGATCCCTTTACTATCAAGTTATCCTCCTGCAACTTAGAACCTTGTTTCAAAATTCCTGATGGGAATCAGGCAAGGAAAGTTCTGAATCCTTCCTCATTCCTAAATCACTATGTCCCACAGGCCAGATGTATGAAGTCTTGCCTTTCCCATCCATCTGGTACATGAAAGCTGCATTACACCATCACAGCTACTACTTCCATAGTGCTTTGCTACCAACTGTATCCTGCAAACCAGTGTAAATTTGGCCCCAACTCTGGTGCCAGCACAGTACAGACTAGGGCTGGGGGGACAGGTGGGAAGGACTGAGGAGTTCTGCTTTTTTCATGGTCATCCATTTTTTTCCTGGGGTTCTCATTGTGGCATGACGGGTATCAGGAGCTTTAATCACTACATCTCAAAACACACAAGTTAATACTTTACTGTGCTTCCAGACAGTAGATTAGTGCAGACTGGCTGCCAAACATGATTAATAACTCTGCAAGGGTCTTTGTACTGTATGCACTATTTGCCAAAAATGGCAGAAATCAGAAGAAAGGATGGTGCGCTGCAATGACAGTTATTTCAGAGCCAGATGACTGTTTTTTTGTGATTAAAGAACAAACTCAATTACATGAAGAAAACTTGGTGACATAAGCTCTCCTCTAGTTCCCTCCTCCCCAGGCCTCATCACCCCTCCTTCTTTAAAGCGTTGCTTGGCATTCCTGAGATTAATTTCATGGCTCTAAAATAAACACTTCCAAAAATAGTAAGAGGAAATGGTAATCTTGCAAAGTGGAGTTTGTTAGCTTATTTTCCAGAAACCAGAAGCCCCGTCTGCTTGAAACCCTTATTGCTCTGCACAGCAAGTCACAAGAAGATAAATGACTTTCTGTATCAGCAAAGACCAAACATGCTGCTGTTCTGGTGCAGAGGCTCAGGCTTCAGTGTACGTGAAAAGCAAGTGAGCAACACAGGGCTGTGGGGACTGGGGCAAACCCCAACACAGAAGACAATTTCTGGTCTATCAAAACGTAGTTCTGCTTGATGAACAGTTTGGCTATTGCAAGCCTAATCCATTTTTCAGAGACGCAGGTGGTCTCAGAGCCATAGATGTTCCTGTCTGCATCCGTGCCAACTTCACTAAAAACATCTCCAAGAAGCCTTTTAGCTTAGTCTGCAAAGACCAGTTGTGCAGGTCAATACTCTCCATAGTCACATTCACACCCTCATTCCCTACCACTTTTGACAATTTAAATTTTGCCCCTCCCAGTAAGCATGATCCTAGCACTGCCTTGTCACCCCCAACCTGAGTTCATTATGTCTAATGTGGGAAAAGGACTTAGACTGTGATGCCAGTCACTCCATCCTCCAGGGTATCCAGCAACAAGGCAGTATTACTGCAACAAATGTAAAGGGAGACATTGAAAAATGTATGGTAACACTCCCTGGGAGAAGTGCAACTTCCTAGCTCCTCTAGCCAGCCACTGTCCACCACATGATTACTTCAATCAGAATAATATAAGGAAAAAAAACAAGAAGGGGGGAGGGAAGAAGGCAAGAGCTCCTCGAGGCTGTAATTTCTAAATTGTCATGTTTCTGCCTCAAAGTAGACACACAGCAGAGCTCAGATAAGATGGGAAGATATTTGATAAGCATCAGATTCTTTGGGATGGAGGCTGACATTTTTGTCTGAAGTCTAAATAGCTGTACAATTAATTCTTCACCACATTTTGAGGCAGTAGAGAGGATCTGTTCTGTCAATGGAGCATCCCCATCTACTGTTGGAGAGCGGAAAGGAAGTAGCACATCCCCCACAAGGAAGCAAGCTCCAGAAGAGGAAACTGCTGCCCAGCAGGATTGCCAGGAGCCAGTGTCAAAAGGATGGAGGAGCAAATGAGACTTACAGAAAAACGTTGCTTCCCAGCTCTGCTTTGGCCTTCACCAGAGCTCTGTTCCAGTATCTATTATGAAAATATGTTTCTAGATGCCATTATTTAAGATAGCAAAATTTTAGAGAACAAACTTGCATGTAAGCCAAGAAAAATCATTGCTTTCCTAATCTTGTAAACAGCCTCAAATAATTACCAAAGGAAATTTGAAGTCTCTACGGGGAGTAGTTGATGGTGACAGTTCAGATGCTAAAACACATTTAAATCTTTCACTGCTACTGATAACATGAAACTTACAATAGCCAATGAATTTTAGCCATTTTTTTTACAACACTCATCAAGTTTCAGACATTTCTAAAATTGAAAAAAAAAATTTAAAATCTCCTATTATTTAAGTTCCAAAGGGATTCCAAAATGTATCTAAATGTAGGTAAGGGATTTTATCCCTGTCAGTGTTCTGAAGTTTACTGAATTTACACTCTTACCTTTGGTCATCTCCTAACTAACAAGGAGAACATAATAAATGATCAGACTACGTACTGCACAGCAAGGCATGGATTTAGCAAGGGGCAATCACAAAACTGAAATTAAAACATTAATAAGCCTGTCTGTCAGAGAAGATGTGGAATGATTCCAGACTCAAAACTTCAACACAGCTTTCTAATTACAGATTATTCTTCATCATAGCAGCATGATGAAAACAATCTTGATAAAGTTACCTATTCATCAGTTACTGTCATTTCCCCATAATAATAATACTGCTTCTTACATAGAAAGGAAGAGCTCAAGATCTGTCACTGGTACAGAAATGAACAGCTCCAGAAACTCGAGGGATGTATTCTGAGAAAGCAAGCTACTCATCATTTTTCTATGGCCCTTTTTTTCTATGCACATGAAGTAGAAGTGGGATAAAAATTAATGACAAGACTACTCCCATGCTGCAAAAGTTAAGCACCCACTTTAAACAGCATCCAAAGAAGAAACAGAATTATTTGCACACTTGAAAAGCTTGCTGAATTCAAGCTTCTAATGCTGAGGGATGGCTGAAAGCATCCCCAGAAGATGCCATATTTTCATGATTGATTTAATTCTGAAAAGAATATTTTCATCTTTAAAGTGATACACTGTGGCAGTGAGGTTGCAATAGCTGTGAGTGTGTACACAGCCACAACTTGCAAAGGAATGAGAAGGAGAAATCCAAACACTTTTTTTACTGTATAGACAGCACTTGTTCCAAACTCATGTTTGGAGGTCTGTGTTTGGAAAATGTTAACAGTTTCTTTCTCCTCTGCCTTATCATGCACTCTCCTCCTAAAAAGAAAAAGAAAAAAAAGAAAAAAAAAAGTATATGGTTATCCCAAGGCCAGAAGATGACAAAGACACCTGGGCCAGATTCTTCACTTATTGCTCCCATCTCTCAAGGATGGAGGGTTTACCTCCCTCCAAGTGATCAAGGAACTTGGTTGTCACTCCTATAGTAAACCACAAAACAACTGGGATCTCCTTCCACGTGTAAAATAGGCAAATAATTACCTTTCAGCTCTCTCAAGCAAGAACATTGCATCACAGTTTGTCTTTAGGCTATAAAGAACAGTGGCTGTCCACCCAGAGCCTGCTTTGGTCTCTCTCCTCGTGAATTCAGTGTTTCAGTGGAGGGAAATGAATCCTTGCGCATGCTCTATGGGTCTTCTTGTGCCAGCATGCAAGTCCAGGTGTTATAGGCCGTTCCTCATCACAACCTTTTTAACTTTCCTGGTTCATCCTTTGCAATTGATACCTCTCTATCTTAGAAATCCTCCTTGCTGCAAGATGCTCCTTAGGTCTTGGCAGAGAGCCCTTGCTTCACTCATGCATGGTTTCTTCCGCTCCAGGAAGACTTCGTCTCCTCCAGGTGCCATGGATCAACCTCACACTCCCTCAGAGAATGGGAACACCTCTGTTGCACACCATGGCTGTCAAGTAACATGCACTGAGCAGGAGTTTCCTGCAGCACATTCCTCAAACGTTCCTCCTACTCTAGTAATTTACTGACCAGTAACTCTGGACCACAGGAGCACGACGCGAAGCCCCATGTTCCTAGGTGGTCACCTAGAGTGCCAGTAGGCCCAGCTCTGCTCCTCAGGGAACACAAGACAGAGACTCTTAAGATGTCTGTCCTCTAGCACACTTTAAACAGGGTCTCTCCTTAAAGATGTTACTAGGTCACCTCGTAGTAGAGAGGATTTGCATGAAAGGAAGGACACAGCATCAGGAAGCTGGTTAAGACTTTGATTCCTCAAAAGCTTGCGCTGGGACAGTCCCAGTGAAATTAATTTGTAAAATTAAACACATGCATAAATGCTTGCAGAATTTAGGCCTAAGAGACAGCAAATGCTCACATAGCCTGGGAGAAGCATATCTAGCAAAGGATATCCTACTTTTGTGTCAAAATGGGTTTCACTATACTTACCAATTCCATATAAACATTCTTACAAGACCATATCCATTTACTGCTGGAAGGATATAAAAAGAACAAAATAGAATTGAAAATTATTATTATATCCTCATGCCTTAAAAGTGATTGTTAAGGGCATCCAAGAAGTTGAGAAAATATTAAGCTCTGAGTTTTATTAAACCCTGAGGGAAAGTCAGAAGACCAGATGAAACCAGAACAACTACACAGAGGCAATGACAAATTCCTAGAAATGCAGGGGCTGGAAATCCAGATAAGCAAGTGTTGGGCTAAAATAATCTCATAATCTCTCTCTCCTGGCAAATAACAAGGGGCAGGGGGAGAATTTCCAAGGATTCCTGAAAACTGAAACATTTTTCTCCTTTTATTTGGGGGGGGGGGAAGGGGGGGGAAAAGCTGGTTCGCTAGCTGGGGAAAATGGGACTCTGCTATAGAAATGGCAATCCTCCAGCAGTGGCAAACTAAGAAACCTAACACAGATGGTGAAACATCAGAAACTTTTCCCCAAGAAAAAGGAAAGGAAACAGAGAAGACTTTGAACCTATAGTGGGCAAAAATCCGCAAGTGGTGGTCTTCTAAGCCCCTACAAGGGGACTTCAAAACCACAGAGCCTATCTCAGCACGCTTAGGCCAGTGTAGCTTTGACAACCAGACAATACCACTTCAGCAAGGGGCAGGCCACAGTGAAAGTGGCGACCAGGAAGAGAGAAGGGCCCTCGGCCTAAGGACGCATAGAGGGGTGCTATGAAGAAAATCATTAAAACCAGACAACAGATGTTTCTGGCACCACGGTAGGTGCCTTAAGCAGCATAAAAGTCTCAGTAAAGAGGAGTTGCCTTGCACATTCCCGAACTCCGCACAAAACAAAACCCTGAGCTCTTAAATGTTAACCAGTATCAGATGCGTTTGCTTTGTGTAAGCACATGACTGTTAAAGCAGAAAAGAGACTTTGTTCTATGAAGAAAACTACCTTACAGACCATTTAAAACATAAGATATCAGCAAAGAACTCAAAGCAGCTGGGATGCAATTACCTCCAGACAACTGCAGAAAACTGCACACAAACAGGTGATGATCTCCTTACTGCAGCAATTTACCAGATTGCTTAACCAAAAGTGCTATTTCAATAACTTCGCGCATTAATCCAAACCACAAACACTTTCCAAATCTAAGCAGTTTTACTAATGAATAATAAATTAATTTTCATCTCATTCTGAATATTCTTAGGGGGATTCTTAATAAATCTGTAATTTATTAGACACACACTGCATTTCTTGATGAGGAACTCACTCTCTCAAGGAAAAAATGATAGTCCTACTCTCCCTTAAGCTTCATTCAGATCATGAACCATCCCCACCCATGCGCACCCTCATCCCAACTAATTTATGTGTGAATTATAATCTGGGTCACAGGTAACAAAATTTCCTCCATTCCAGCAGCAACCTCATTTGGTAAAATCTACCACTTTGATGAAAGTAATTTCCTCATGGATAAGGATACTTTATTATGTTACATACTCTTCCCCTGTCTCCTAAGAGGTAGAGGAGTCAGAACAATTAGAAGTATGGAAACGTCAGCATGAATTAAGTCACCATCAATAACACTTGCCATGTTTGTCTTCTTACACATTTTCATGTAACTTGAAGTGTGCTTCTCCCCGAAAGAACAGAGCTACTGCTACAGAAGGTTCACATATAAAAACAGTGGCCAAAATTGAGAACATTTTTATTTCTGAGTAGAGAGTGCTTTTAGGAATGAGAGAAAATTGGATCAAAACTAGAGGATTATTTTTTCCAGCATCCTGTCGCTACCAACAGCAGGTACCAGCTGGTTCAACAGATGATACAATGGTGCTAAAGTCATAGAATAACCTACCTACAGAAAAAAAAAATACTGTTTGATATATAAACAAGTTCTATTCTATTATATTTTTGCCCTGTCCACTGTAATTCTGGTGGTCTCTACCAAAGATGTAGCTGTCCAGCATGACTCAGAAAAAGATTAAGAAATTATCTTGTCTGCATCCAGGGATATGTGGAGTTTGATATATTAGGTGCACTGTGTAATATAACCAGTGTTCTCAATAACTACAGTATTGTGTCAAACATGATTTCTCTCTAGGTAACGAAAGCCTTGAAAACCAGCAGCTACAGCAGCAGAGCAAGATTGTTTTTCTAAATTACCAGAAAGAAAAGGCTTTAGATTGTTGTGGATTCTGTGGAGTAATTCACCTTTAGGGATCTCTGTTGGGCACATTAAAATTCACAAACCACACAAGCTGTGGCATTACAAACATTAATATTTATTGCTGCAAGTGCAGTAGCAACACTCATATTTAATACAGTGATAGTCACTACTGTGACCTCTAACAATTTGCACTGACGTTAATGGGAGTTGAGGCTTTTCTTCCCCAGATAGAGATAGGACCCACACAGATCTTCCCATTATTTTCAGGGGAAAAGACTTTTATCAGTTATGGTGTGGGCAATGGGGAGTGGAAGTTAGAACAAGACCTAGACAGGTCCCGATTCCTGTTGATGTTAACTGTTCTAATATTAATCTCTTAAAACTGAACTTTAAAAGAGAGGCAGATAATGGCTTAAGCTGCATAGCCATGCGAGGTAGCAGGGGATAGAAATCACTCTTCCCTTTCAACGTGAAATATCTTTCCTAGCAAGCAGGAGACCTGAGGGAGCAGGGCAGTCTTTGTGAATCTTTCCAGTCCCCACCGAGGCTGACAAAACCAGCTGGGCATGTGGCATTTAAGCCGCAATGTTAATTTGCAAGCAAAAGCAACACCCGCTTCTTCCTTCTCCACCCAGCCCTTCATGCATGCCACCACTGCAGTGTTCGTGGTAAGGCTGCCACTTCTGGTGTAGCCTAATGGAGGAAGCCATCCAGAAAGGGAGGTGGGCTCCTGTCAACCTCATTACTTCTTGATTTCAAACGGCATTTGGCACCTTTAGGAGAGTGAGTTTACAATGCTCAGCAGCTCAGGTTCAGAATATTTGGTTTTTATTTTGTGTGTTTTCACTAATGCATCAAAACACAGGCACACCACCAACACATTTTCACCCCAGCCAATTAATGTTTTTTTCTCTTGCCTGATCCGATAATATTCCTTTTTTATATTGCTCTTCAACAGTGAAGGGACCACCCCAGCAATCCTTTTTTGTCCCTTATGTATTTATCTTTCTTTTCCAAGACCATAAATCATCGCCAGTAAAGTCTTTAGGAGCCTATAGACATGCATCAACAAAACTATGATCAGTTCAATTTGTACTGCTCAGAGGTTTCAAAACAAAATTTCACCTCCCAGGTAAAATTCATCCAAAGAGAAAAGAAACCCTGCAGTTGAAGGCACAGTAATATCAACCTGAGGTTAGCAAATGTTCCTTAAATCCATTGGGGATGATGTCACTTAATATCAGCTGAAGAACTGACTCACTTCACCTACAACCTGACCTCAAAACCAAACTATTTTTTCATTTCTTTCATTCAAGAATCTTCATGCGTACTTTAACTCTGAGTTCACCCCATGTAAGGCACATTCCATGACCAAACCACAGCTCAGATGTGCAGCTGAACCTCCATTTCAACAGCTAGCTTGTGCCAGCAGCCTGTTAGGGGCTGATGTTCAGATGATCCAATATTATTTCACAGCAGGCTTCCCTGGACAAACTACATCCATCCAAATCCACCTCTTACAGCATGCAAATCCTCGAGGGCTCTTCAGTGGGTAGCACTGCACCACATTGCATTGTAGTATCTAAATATAAGACTCATCTTCTTCCTCAGCTAGCGACTTCCAGGTGTCAGTTTCTCATTGCTGGATAAATTTATTTATGTAAGGACCCTGAGAGCATCTCCCAGCTGGGAGGTTGGCCACTGCCCTGACACCATGTCGCTATGCTGAGCCCCAGTGTCCCTTCCCTCACTGCAGTCAGCCCCAGCATTCTTTATCCCTGAGCCAGTGCAGGGATGATATATTCATCTTTACAAGCCAATATGTGTTGTTATTAATGCAGATTTTTAAGCCACGCGCTTATATCTACAGATAACACTGAAATTTCATGAGTATTTACATACATGCAAACATAATGAGATGGAGTTGCTCTACTCCCTCATTTCCTCTCTAGATTCTGCTTAGTATTTTGAAATTTCCATTCACTAGTTAAAATGTCTTGCAAAGTAGAAACTGCCCCCACCTGGTTTTCATTAACTCTGTTTCACAGGTTTATTATCCTGTACCAACAAATACAACTGACCATGTGCAGTACTAATATTCATATGCAGGAACAAACTCTGGACAGATTTTTCCCAGTGCCAGCAATAAGTACATGTGAATACTGGGTCAGTTTGAAAACCTTTTTGACAAGTTATGAGTTTGACCAACAAAAGTATTTTCCTTGTATGTACTCCTCTAGATGGCACTCAAAGCTACATTTTCACTGGACTCAGCAAAAAAATTGGGGGGGTAGATGTTGCAGAAATAAGGATGAGAAGAAAACTCAAATTTGCAAGTGCTCAATAAGTTTTTTGGCAGGGCAGAGTTTCTGGGCAAGCTTCACATGGAGACTGTCTTGTGAGCAGGCATGAAGTGCTGATAGAATGGGATGTTCCTCCTTACACACCTTACATTTCCTCGGCCTCTGTTTTCCTGGTTTGATTGTGATTCTCTTCCTCAGTTCTGGTGTATGCCATTGCTGTCTGTAGTGGCAATTTTGGGTTCTGTTGAACAATGATATGTAAAGAGGGAAAAATTTCAGAGACATGTTTTATGATCCAAATAAATGATACATGCCTAATACTTAGGCGAACAGCCTCTTCAGAGAGAATATGAGGAACACAGGCTGCCAGCCGTCCTCATTATAATATTTGACCCTACCTCAAAGTGGTAGGAATGAAGAATGCGTCAAGTTAGAGACGGTCTGACAACCAAATACACTTCCTTTACAAGCCAACCTCTAAATGTTTTGCTGTGTCTGCTTTTAAGTAGAAGAATATGGTGACAGACAATACAGGATGCAAAAAGAGGCACATCTGCACATGTATATCCATAAACTCAGGATTGTAATGGGTGAAAAGCCTCAAATCTGCTTGTAACCCTTCCCACCGCATCTAGAAACTATGCTGTCACTATGTGGACATTTCAGCAGATAGTAATGGTGATTTGTTTCCTTTTGGGAAGGTACGAACAAGTCAGTATAGTTAGTAGTGCGCCATATAGCACATTCATATACTTGAGAATTTGTATGTGATAAATGCTGTAATAGCAAAGTGTTTATAAATGGGAGATTTAGGTGTTGCTTCATTTTCAGTTATTAGAAAGTTAAGAACACAGATTTTTTTCTGTATGTGTAGATTATCATTTTATTTTCATTGGAGATTGATAAAAGACAATCCTCACTTGGTCGTATCTCCAGGAATATTTGATTGACTACACTTTTCTTCCTCCAACAAGATCAGTTCAGCTCTTGCTGAAGATGTAATGATAGTTTGAGAAACTGGAACATTAGGTGGGGTCCCATCAACTTCAGATTTTTCAGTCTGTTGTTTTCTCTTTAGGTGGTAAGTTTTCCTGTGTTCTCTCTTTTACACGCTCTTCCGCTCCTGCAAACACATCCTTTTCAGCACTTTCCACTTGAAATTCTATTTCAGGATCTACTCTAGCACTTTTCACATCCATTTTCACTCCTGAAACTTCTACCATTATATCTTCCAGTTTAGCTGAGACATACACAGCATCTTCTGATCTCTTTTTTGTAGACCAGTCACACCTAGGCCTTTTTAACCAGCTCCATTGCCCGTCTTCTCCTATAATTTTCATCTCACCCATAATCTTTCCTGTTTTAATTGCTGCCTCTTGACCTTAAGTGCCCAGCTCTTCCTTTGGAAGACTACCATCTATTTTTTCCTGTTTTACTCCCGCAGTAATTTCAGCTGATGATTATTTGAATTCTACTTTTGAAGTGTCTAACGCAGTAGAGCTTTCTACTTTGGGGACCTCTATATCTTGTGATTTAACTTGTGCTCTTGAAGGGTGAGAGCACATGTAGGGAACCTCTTGGGTAAACTGCTGGCTTTGTCAATTTTTGAAGTGTTTATTTCTGTTTTAGACAATTCTGCCAAAGAGACAGTGAATTCTGAAGTTTGCATCTTTGTCCTTCAGCATTGTGCTTAACTATATCTGCACATATTTCAGCTTTTGGAATATTCACTCTAATCCCTGTTCTCTTTCCAGGTAATGTAATATCTCCTCCCACCTCTGGCAAGTTAACACCAGAACTCTGAAATCCCTTTTTTCAATCAGAATTTCGGTGGCTGCATAGGGCAGTGGGGAAGGTATTTTCAGGAATATTTGTTTCAACCTGTATCTTGGCAAAGGGAATCCCTACCTGAGGCTTCTCTAGACTTCTTTCAACATCAGACCCACCTTTCTTCCCACCACCCCCCTCCACCCTCAGGTTTCATGGATGTCAAGCCCAATGCAAGTATTCCATATTTTGGCATTTAAAAACATCCCTAATGTTCCTTGGTCTGAATTTCTTCAGCTTTTATCTCATGTTCTTCTTTTAATTTGATTCCATCCTCCTCAGGGCTCTCAACAGCTCACTCTCCTCCAGGATCTGACAAACCAAATTTGAGTTCTGATGCTGAAACTCACACAGAAATATCAGCAATTTCTGCTGTCATTTTTAGCTGGGGTAGCTCAGTTTCTGTTTCTTAAGAGCTGATCTCAGGCTCTGGCCCTTTCCTTTTTCTTAGAGAGATTCCAAACTTTGTCTCCTGGAATTTGAGCATTTTAGTTTCCTGTGAAGACCTGAAATGTCATCTTTCTTCCATCCACAAATGATGATTCTTAAGTTCTCATTTCAGGGCTCCTCAGTTCAGCTGAAGATTCTCCTTTGGAGAGTTTAATATCCGGGTTTTGAATGACATCTTCATTAGCAGAACTTGATTATTTTTTTTCTTGGGAAGCTGCAGATGCTACTTTAAAACCAATGTCACTTTCTAACAGTTTTCCCTCACAGCAAGAAATTCTAAATTTTGGGTTTCAGGATTTATGTATTTTAACTGTACATTCCATGTCACCCACAGATATTTCATGAGCTGGTGTTTTTCTTCTGGCTTCAGATTTTTTTTCTCCACAGGATCATCTTCATTTAAAATTTCAGAGTCTCTTGCAGAAAGATTCATATCAGCAAGAGATGACATTTTTGGTTCAGATTTTGGAATGTTCGTTTGATGTTTAGTAAGAGTTGCATCCCCTTTCGGTAATGCAGAATACTATTCAATTTTGGAAGAACCAATACCAACTTTGGACAAACTTAAACCAGAAATTCTAAATATAGTATTTGTAGGGGCTCTATCTCCCTTGCAGACAGAATTTTAGATCCAATGCTCCTTGAAAGAGCAGCAGGAGCTGCCTCTGTTTTTGCATAAGAAAGATATTCTGACTGAAAAACTTCAGTTCCCGACCTGCACTTGGCTATCTTGAAAGGAGACATGAAATTATGTTTGTGTAATCTCAAATGTCCAGTATTTTCAGTTTTCTTAGCAGAACCACCATGTAAGCAGGTTTCATATCTTCTTCCTAAGCATTCCCTGCTAAGTTTTCTTAGTTCCACAGACACCGTCCCCACACCACCTTGAATATCTCAGATTTTTTTTTCTGAATTATTAGTATTTGTGGGTTATCTGCCACTTGTTTCCAGTGTGTCAGGTGTTGTGTGTAATTAATTAGCAGCGCGTTTTTCCAGACCTTTTACCTGTATGGATCCTCATGCTGTGTGATCCATTACATCTATGTGAATTCCACCTTCTCCTTCTTTTTTGTCTGTTGTTCATTTCTGTTTCTTTTTTGGGGAGTTTGATGAGGCCTGTACTGTTTGTTTAGCTGGGCTCTCTTTCAGATCAGGTGTTTCTAAACAGGGCTTTGATATCTGTGTTGTTATAGCTGGCACTTCTGGTGCAGTAAACTTTGATGTTGATTCCTCATCTTTGTATTTTAATGCTAATTTCAACTTCAGGGTGCTTTTTTGCATGGGTTGGAATGCTGTTTTTCATTTTTTTCAAGTCTTTTGTTAAAGTTTCAGAACACTGCTTGGATTGCTAAAGCATTTTCTTTTCAGTGCAGCACTTCAAGGCTAATTACAGCACTGATCCCTGGTGGCTGGCACTGATTTTGCAACTGGAAAAGAAAAAGGACAGAATAGTTAGGAGGATTCTTGGGTTAGTTCACTGTTGTTTCTCTGGTTTTATTCTGGTGTAACTTCTTCGGTGATATCATAGTTGTCTGGAACTGGAGAAATGCAATTATGGGGTGCGCCATTACTCAGGACTTGAATTGTCCTGTGTAGTTTGTGGTTGAGTCGTCTCACCATGCAGCGGGCACATCCTTTGAGTCTAGGGCACTGCAGACCTCCTACATGTTATAAGAGAGGTAAAGCTTTTAAAACCAGCTGCTTTAAACAAAGAATACTTAGAATGATTACGTGACCAACACCTTTGAAATGTTCCTGCCAATAAGACTGGCCAACTCAAAAAATCCAAGTGAATTAGACACTCCACCCTTCACATAGCGAGACCTGGAGACTTACTTCCCATCGAGATGACCTTTTAAACAGCAGATTACACTGTCAAGTCTTCTTCAGCACAGACGTACACAGGTAGACCTGGAACTGATGACATCTTATCTGGGCTAGCATCAGGGAAGAAGTTTCTAACTTTCCACCAGCCATTGATCAAGCAGAGCAGGGCTGTATGAAGCACAAATGTGGCTTCAGATTTTCAGGCTTCAGGCTTGGCCAAGACCTGTCAGGTGACTGGTCTCCTTTTACTTGTTAGATCAAGGTTTGCCAAAATGTTGCCATATATATCCTGTGCTGTTGAGGGGCAAATCTGTCAGCATAAAAGGCCTCCTCCACCCACGTCATGGTTGGTAGGAGGGGAAAGAGTCCTCCTGCGAAAGCCCGTAGGAATCTTTCCTACAAAATGGAGCAACAGGCTTCTGTGTCCAGGTCTAATGCAAATACGGTGGAGATGATTGCATGGAAAGCTTTGCACTGAGGCCCTTGCATCCATCCTGATTTCCCCAAACTCTGCCTACATGTATATTAATTATCCCTTTTAGCGCAGTTAACATCATGTCATAAAAGACTTGTTGTGTCCCTTGATTCCTCTTACAGCCTAGGCCTAAGGTTTGCCTCAGATTTTGTTCCAGTTCAGATTACATTAAAACAAATGTGTAAGACAGAGGAAATACACTACACTGATTAATTCAGCTTTCAGCAAAGTCTTCTTGTACTGTATGAAAGGATGCGCCAATAAACTACGATTTATATGTATGTCATTCTCATGCTCCAAATAGCACCGATGTCAACATTTTACATGCATTATCTTTTTTTTTATAAACAATCAGTGTTTTGTTCAAAACATTTTCATGAACAAGATGGAGTTTGTGTCAGTGACTACTTTTAATAGCCACTGGGCTGACTTTAGAGCAGAGGAATTTTTTTTGAAAGTAGGCAGAAGAAGTTATTCAGGAGAGCATTTCCATATCATATGACTGAAGATTGTATTTTCTTTTTTAAATGCAATTGTTTTGATTATTTAATCTTAAATTTAGCAATCCAGCTAGTTTGTTTTTGACACAACTGCAAACATGTAAAACCAGGCAATTGTTCTAGCATTCACATTTGGTGGGTAACACTCTCCAAAACATATTTGAGACATCAATTTAAAGTATGACAGTGTCATCTAATTCAAGTCACTTTTGCTTTAATGTATCATATAAACTGAATAGAAACCTAGCTTTAATTGAGATGTTGGCATACAAATTTACCATAATCTGTACGCTTAAAAATCAAATTAAGAATAAAACAGCAAATGAGTATACTGGAGATATTGTTAAAAAAAGTTCTGTTATTCATCCTGTCTCACTCTTTTACAAATTATATTCTTTTCTCTGCACTTCTTATATTTGGGCTTTTTGCCTTTTAGGATTCAATGTAACAATGCATTTGAAGGTGGGGAGTTGAAGTAGTCTGCTCTTATTTCTAAGCGTATAACTTTTCCTTCCATAAACTCCTTAAGTATTATCTTTCCTGCTAAAAAGTGGCTTTGTTTTGTTTTATTTAATTTTGTTTCATTTCTGTGGCAGGCAACTGAAGTGCAGATGTTGTCTTGTTTTTCCTGGCGTTTTGACATAGAACACTTCAAATTGAGAAGACTAGCGATGGTTACACTGCGCTTATTTTTTGACAAAGATGCAGGTTAAACATAGGTCGCTCTGCCTGAAAACAAACTTCTCACAAGAAGAGGTTTCCTCTCCCCATGTACTGACTGACATGAATTATCTAACTTTACTTCAGCAGCTGGTTTCTCTTAACAGACAGAAATTTGAGCTGTGATAAACACGTATTCAGGTGAAACCTTTTGTGCTTTGCTCACTCATTTATCATTGTTTGTTAATAATATGAAGGCTACAAACCATGCCTTTGCTTTACTAGGCTTTTGGTGTTTGCTATTTACCATTTCTTAACTATGATAAAAAACAAGTCATCCTGTTTGTCCAATATCGGTCTGGCCTTGCAGAAATTAAGAGGTTTGAGTCCACAACCAGCTTGAAGACTTGTGCCTAGACACTTACTGAAAAGTAACACTTCTACAGCAGCTAAATCTGCCATGTAATGTAGATAAACATGTCAAAGTATACAGCTTTATCAGAACAGCTGACCTGCGTAAAGAAGTAGAGATATGAAGGGGAGAAAATAATGTGGGACAAGTTTAGTAAGAGACTATTTCATGCAGTTGTGAACCATTAAGAACAAAGTATGACAACACTGAGTGCACAGCCTGTGACAAGCACCATAGGAATTTCACAGTCTGTGTGCTCAGAATGATGCAGTGACAGTTAATGCTCTAGTATATACAATTATCGTTCATCAAAAAAAAGAAACTGCTGGGAGAAATTAACTCCATGCACTGTTTGTTGAACAGAACTCTAGGAATGGAAATGAGAAAACAAAAGTATCAAGCGCTGCTCAGTTCCTGATAGTCACGGTGGCATTTATTTTTCACACTCACACTAGGATCCATCAGAAAAGAGAATGTGAAAGGGGTCGGCCATTTCAGTCAGCTTATCCGCCAACCAATGCAGACCGGCAAACAGCCCCACCTTCAAGCCAGCTGAGAACTTGCTGTTTCAATGAACTTGAACAGAATTTGTTTCTCACTGAATTGCCTTTTGAAGAGAGATATGCAGATAACTTGTTCTTATGCTTAAGCACCTTCTAGAGCACAGCCAATTTTTCTGGCTAAGGTGAGCACCAGGAGTAATGCTAAAATGTGTATTTTTTTTCCCAATGTCTGATGTTCTGAATCATGGTGGCTTTGGAAAGAGCCCCAGACGATTCTCAGGTTTGACTGAGAAAGCTGGTTAAAAGCAAGTATTGCATGCTTGACTCAGAACAGCTGCCCAGGATTTGTCCATGAAGGGTCCTTGTTTTCCTTTAACAAGTTCTGCCCTGAAACTCATTTGCTGTTATTTCTTTGCTTCTGATAGTATGCAATCTGCTTGAGACTTTTTTTTTTTTTTTTTTTTTTTTCTTTCCC
>VZSZ01004592.1:877360-906842 GCA_013398815.1 Ibidorhyncha struthersii
TTTTTTTACAGATAGCATGCTGTGCCACAGAGAATTAAGTACATTAGGACTTTTCTTTCTTTTTCTAAATGCAGAAATCTATATCAAACACTGTTTTTTACCCCTCTTAGTATCCAAATCCCACACTCTTTTCCCTTATTTACAATGAGCAGATTCACGCTTCTCTGTCACAGGCTCTAAGGATTCAGACTTTCATGAAAGTTTAGAGTTGCATTTAGTAATGACTTGCCTAAACTTGAGGTCTGAAATAAGAAAGAAGTGACCTGATTTTTGCTGCACCATTGGACCTAATGAGTTTTGCAGTCAGACAGCAAATCAGCAGAGCCAAGTAATGTGTACTAAGCAAGTACGCAGATCAAACAGAACACTGGAAAATTAATGTTTTCTAATTAGCTAGTTTGCCATTGCAAGGGACTTCCAATTGGTCAGAAGATTATTTCATTTATATGTCTGGCATGGGACTAATTATCAAACAGAATTCAACCAACCTGCAAAAAAGGCAACTACCTATCCAAGAACAATTAAAAAACCTTTTTGAGCAAGACTGGAACCCCAAATATTACATAAATCTGAAAAAAGAACATAGAAAGATTAAATGGAGAGACAGACTCTGAAGTGAACAGAAATGTACTTTTAAAATAAAAATAAAATTATATTTGCATCTTGTTCCCTGTGCAAAACAAGAAACTTTCTTCTTTATGTCTTTCCCAGAGAAATCGCTTCCTCATGGTGTCCACACTGTCTGACGATGTGAGAACTTCTCATAGTTGAGTCTGCCTGCAAAACCTTCAGTGTGTGACATTTCCCTTGTTGTGTGAATACCCCTCCCATGGTTAATGAAATGCATACAGTGGTACAAGACAATTTGTCTAGTATTAAAGCGAACACTGAAGATAAAATCAGATCTTAATACATTAGAAATGCAGAGCTCCAGCCCCAGCACGGTCATGCCACGTGTGTTCCTGACTATGGCACATGTGGGTGGTTCTGCACCCACATCCCCTTGTGGGCTGATGTCCTGTCCTTGGCCCGTCATTCCCTTCCCCACCACGGCGCCCAGCACCCAGGCTGGGGCAGGCCTGCTCCCTGGCTGGGGTGGCGGGATGGCTGAGATGCCCTGTCCTGCCATCCTGGGCAGACCCCAGCCCTTGCTGTGCCCTGACAATTGCAACATTAAGGTGCAAGTGAGCTTAAAGAACCTGAAGTGTTCTGGTCGAGGTCAAATCTAAGCTGAAGCTAAGCAGGTTTTTTATATTCCTCACCAAAAGAAACAGAAATAATCCTCTAGCCTTATAGGCACTTTTCTGCTGTTTGATGGCAACTTAGTTTTCCTTTGAATTAAAAAAAAAAGCTGGGAGAAAATCTTCTGACCAGCTTTCTTATAATCCAGCTGAGTTCACATAAATGAGGGCTAAACTGGAAGTTTCCACATAATCTTTTATACCGGTTTGGGTTTTTTTTTTTTAAGTCCCTGCTTACAGGAGTAACTGTACACAGACATGCCCCAAGCACCCTCTGCCCCATCAAGAATTTAAAATTATTTATTAATTACTGAAGCTCTATCATTTACAATTATGTTCACTTCTGCCTTTCTTTATTTTGACAACAAACAAAGGTGACCTTTGAGGAGTTGGGAATTTGCCCCACCATATCTTGTTCTTTTACGCCGCATTTTCTACAGAAATCTGTTGTAGAGGAGCCACCCTACAATCTCCCAGGTTACATTTCTGCAAAAGTCAGCAGAACAAATTATAACAAAAAGCTTGGCAACTCTTTCGTTTATAAATTGCATCTTTGCCAAGTGCTTCCCTGCTGCATAAAGCAGATTGTCACTTCTCACTTCAGTTCCTTGCGCTTTGTCGCACAGCTTGATAAGCATTTTTGCAAGTGTTACAAGATGGAATCTTATCCCTTCAGACAGACAGACACCTCTTTCACATGCAGAGCAGGACATGAAATGAACTCTCCACAGAGGGGGCTGCCAGTCCAAAAGCAGATGTTGAGTGAAATCTGGTGTTTCAGATACCACGAGAAACCACAAGTGCTCTTAGACGGGTACTCAGTACACAAAAACATGGATCAGGGGAAGAAGACATGAGAGTTGTCCATCTTCATGTTTCTTGCTGCTGCCACTACCACAGCACCCAAAAGTTTTCCACATACTAAGAACCAGACAGTCAAACTGCTGTACTATTTGTATGGGTCCCTTGTCTCTTTTCTCTTTGTCCCTGGTAAAGCTTTCAGTGCCTAAAAAGGGTGCTTGATAGCAGTACCATTCAAGAAGAACAGCTTTAAATCAAAGGTTTTGCAGCATCCCTCCTGGTTATTATATCAGTGCCTCAGCTGCTCTCTTGTTGAAGCTGGTTCCACAGGCAAATCCAGGAACGTTTCAGTCCCTCGCTCTCCTGCTCCTCTTTGAATCCTCTCTCAGAAAGCATCCTTGTCTCAGCACAGTCCCACTGAAATAGAATGATTCCCCAAAGAGGTCTCACCTTGAATGTACCCGCCCTACATGCACAATCTCGTTTCTCTGTTGTCAGTGCAAGGGTGGGTTTTTTCCCCAGCAGCAGGAGAGTTTTCTTTTTAGTTTTCTGCATTAAACAGGTAAAGACATAAGTGTTACCTTCTAAAGTGCCCAGAGAAAAGTCCTGGGATTTGCTTGGTGGTGGGGAAGAGATTGGAACAAAAGAGTCACAGGGTTTTGAATTCTGAAAGGAAAAAAAATGTTCATAAGCTTATAGAAATGTCACAGGAATTAATGCATTTGCACAACGACATACCAAGTAAGAACAGAAATACTTCAGCACTTGTCTGTACGGGCTCAGCCCATCCCACTTTTTTGCATTCTCCGCATCTCAGCTTCATCATTCCTCAAGCTTCAGTGCCAGGGAAAACAGATGCTAACACCACGCACAGACTGACACTACAAAGTCAGGATCAGACCAACACTTCTCCAGGCTAAAAAGCTGTTCTCATTGCCACTTTCCAAGGCATGGAGAATTTTGAATCAAGGCTAATGAGTGTGTGTTTTAAAAGGTACCTTCTACTTCAGTATCTGAAAGCCCCTGACAGTGTGTCCCTGGGACTGTTTTGGGTACTTTGCTAAAAAATAATAATAAAAAAAAAAAGATAAAATCATCCCACAGAGCTTCCAGTCCCTAACAAAGGAATCTACTGACTATCAGGTGGAAAGGAAGGGAATGCCAGAAATTCAAGTGCAATCCAGCCCTTCATGGGTAAAAATTACCATGAGCATCTTCAACATAGATTAGAAAGACTGACTGTATTGGCTGATGTATAAACTACATCAGGTAACAACTGCAGCTCCAGCCCAAGATTCAGCTGCCTGCCTGTGCTTGCTTACAGCTGTGCAAAATCAGCTCTTCTTTCCTGGAAAACTGTTGGTGAGCTGCAATAGTCTGTATGCTAATACCATGCAAGGAAAGGAGAGGAGGGGGGGACAGAAGAGAAGCTGCTGAGATGATAGCAGAAACTCAAGCACACAAAAAAACACCAACATGAGAAGGTATAAAACTTTAAGGACCACACCAGAAGATGGAAACTGAGCAGGATTGGAGATCGGCTCTTCCAAAAAGCAGTACATCCCCACCTGACTGTCAGACTGCCTGGCCAGCAGAGACTCAGCGGGCACCTGCACATCTCTAGCATGCTGTGGATATCCTGCCTGCAGAATAAATAGTGCCATTTCACAGCGTGGACATGACCAGTGACGTTTCTGGAGTGCCCAGGAGTAATGTTCATGAGGAGACATGAGTCAGGAGGGGCTACTGATACATGGGTTGAAACAGTTTCTCAAGGAAAGAGAAGTCAAAAATTTTAGGACAGCAATGAAGAGAAAGATTGTCTCATTTTCTAAGCCTGAAGAACTTTCTCCCCTGCAACGACCCTTTATAAAGCCCCGCTTTTGCAGAAGTGCAGACCTGACACAGCACCAAAATCCCTGCAGTGATGTCCTGTGCCATTCTGGGGACACACTTCCCAAAATGAAGCCACACAGCTGCTAATGACTCAAAACCAGTGCACTGCAAGAGCAGCAGGCTGTACGGTGTAGTACCGAAATGCCTGACAAGGTCTCGCCAGCAAACACCTGCCTTGCAGACACAAAGCCTTAGGCTCACGTGAGCGCATCCATCTGTGTTACTTCCAGAGCGTGCTCGCTTCTATTTTTTCTGAACTCTTTAAATACATCATTATTACTGGATTTCATCTAGTTAGTGTTGCCTGGAAGCTTTTTGTATTTGTATGACATCGGTGAACACAGATCTTGACAAAGGAAGTTTACTGTATGTTGTAGCTGCATGAAGGTTTCAACTGTGACTGTGTCTCTGTGTATTAGGGGTGGTACGGAGAAAAAATAGTCCTTGCCACTAAGAAAGTACAATCATACAGGCTTCCTTCTGCCCTTTTCTCTGAAGGATAAAGATTACTGTCCTCACCTTGATGTACTAATGCGTACTAGAGAGTTACCCAAGGTAACAGGATAAGCCTGTAGCAGAATCAAGAATAAGATTCAAGTCTTCATTAAATATAAGGTAATTTTTTTCCATTTCTTATAAGGGAAGGTGTAGACACTGGTTGCCAAAAATCAAAGGAAAACTCCCAAATTTACAGTTTCATCCTAAAAAAATAAAGCCTTTCCCCCATTGAAGGCTGTCATTCCAGAGCGTGACCCCACCTAAATAGAGACGATTTGAAAAAGTGCAAGGTAGCAAAGCTCAATCCCACTCTTAAAGAGGAAAGGAAAACAGATATAAATACCTTGTTGCTCCCCTACCAGCACCCAGCAAAAAATAAAGCTAAAAAAAAAATTAAAAAGAAAATATCTAACTGCCTGAGCCCTGCTCAACTGATTTTGTTTGAAGAATTTAAGGACAGGTTGAATAACAGAGGCTCCACCTCCTATTCCAGTTTTTTGCTATTCTTAGAGCCAAAATTCTTATGCTAATTTAAACCTCCCTTGTTTTAATTTAAATTCATTATTACTGATTCTACCCACCATGTACTTGAATAGATTACTCCCCCACACTTTGAAGCCACTTACACACTTAACACAACTGAGGACTGTTTTTCTTCTTCTTCAGTTTTTTCTGTTTCACAGAGACCCCATTCTTTCCTTCTTCCATGTAACAAGTCCACTTTCTATGTCCATCATCAGCACCACATTTCACATGTAGACCATGTCTCACTGATCTCATCCCTCATCCCTGCAGTGCCTGCAGGTTCGTAGGGTTTCCCTGCTTCCTACCTGCTTTCCCTCACTTGCATTCCTGTTTCTGAAAGGTCCTGATCCGAGCCTTTAACTTGGAGCCTGTCCTTCCCGCTATGCCTGCTCTGGTGATGTACCCCACTGGGCATCAGCACCGTGTTGGTAATGCCTGCGTTTCCCACCACGCCAACACACTTCACTAGTCCTGACAGATCCATTCTGTTCTTTAATGACCTACACCTGGGCACCTCCAGAGCTGCTGCGACTCCTTTATAAGTTAGTTGAGAGAGTGACAAGAAAAATTACATGACCCCTTCGGTTCCAGTGCCAACTTGGACGGGTGACATCTCTGGGAAAGGAGATGTGAACACCTCAGACTCTGGGTTGCTGCTTTGGGTAAAACTGGTTTTAATTTCAAAATGTTGGCACGCCTGGGAGATGCTGCTAACGCTCTCCAACTGTCAGCGCTTTGGCAAGGGCACCACTTGGCTGTCGGTGCCAATCTGTCTTTAGACATCACAGCCTGTAAACCTGCAGATGGAGTTTTCCACAAGCAGACAGCGACCTGTCAGAAGCTTAACTGTAGGATCCACTGGCCACGATCCAGCAGCACAATGTCTCCCTCTCTGTGCGTGTGGGATGTGGGTTGAGCGAACAGGCAGCTAAAGCTACCTCCATTAAGGGTCTGGGCACACCACAGCAATCTCTTGTTCCCTCCTCTCCAAGACAGGAAACGTAACAAGCTCTCTGCAGGAAAGCTAAGAGCATAGGGGTGTTTACTGGCATACATTTATTGGTACCGTAGGCGATATCAAGATTGTACCCTAGTCACAGACTCATAGACTCGTTCCAGCCTGTTGCTTCACTACACTATCTAGTAGAAACAAGTTCAGTGGTGGTGTGGGAATTTGGCTGTTTTTTTTAATTAACTTTATTCAACTTTGGCCCTAATACCTTATTTACCAAGTGTTTTACTCTGCTCATATCAGGATTGACCACATCAGGTGCTATGCACAGCTCAAATTTACTGAGGGCAATCAAATAATGGTGTAAGGGTCTCTTCAGAGGTAAAACCAGGAACGTGCAAAAACAACACATGTGAAATACAGAGTCTGCTCCATAACCCAGAGCTAATACCCAGCACTGCACAGGCTAGACATTAAACCTGATCTAGAAAAGAAGTAGCTACAAGAATTTGGAATAAAGGCAGCCTAGAGAAGCCAAGACACTGAGTCCCATCCTTAAAACTGGTAATGGGACAATGACAAGCAGCACATTTACCTCTTCTCTCCTAGACTGCCTAGTACTGATGCCAAGCTTAGTACAGACCAGTCTGTAAAAGGGATGACTGAGGGGTATACCAGTGTTCTTCCAGGCTGCAAGAATATTAGTTTAGGAAATGTTTACAAGCATTCCTTTAAGAGTGTCTTAACCATTTGACTTCTGAAAATAATTCAGGTACTTGTAGACTACTACACTTCAGCCAACATTTAAAAAAACAGCTAACAAGTATCACTGCCATAATAGCATTTTGGAACATTCATTTATATCTGTTCTTTCTAGTTACCAAATATACACTCATGTCTAAATATTCAGCAGATAATTTGATGTTTCTGGATGTGACATTATGAAGAATATTCCTCTCAAAGTGGTGGGAATACATTATGACTCACACATGACATCTGCCTTAAACCTAAGGAGTAATTTAAACTGGAGTATTTTATCAGAGGGATTATTAATTTTGGAACCTAAATTAATGAGCATTAACCTGAGTGAATATCTATAAAATATTACAAATGGGTGGGAGGGGAGAAAACCTACTTGATGACTCAGAACAAAGTTTAAAATATCATTTAAGGGGGTATAAAGAATACAGTAATAAAAAAAAAAAACAAAAAGAGAAGGTTGTTCATGAAAAATTCAGTCAGATTATTCCTGAGGTAAAAATCTGCTAAGAGTAACAGCAGTGCCCTCCATCACCACAATAGGCCTTGTACCAAGTCATTACAAGCAAGAAACAAAAGCACGCATTTTCCATCAGCCTAAGTTTGTTATGATCTGACTGGGAGACCGCCACAATACAAAAATTTTAAGGACAAATAGGCACCGAGTTTGAGAGCTTGAGTCAATGAAAAGGATTTCTTAAGCTAGAAGACTTCACTTCCAACTGTAAAAGAAATTCAACTCAGTTGTGTGTCACTGCAGCAGACACTATATTGGGGTGCACAAATAGGAGCACTGCCTGTAGGATGCAAAATATTTCTTCTACCCCATTCACCAGTGATGAGGCCAAGCTGGCATTTTCCCATCTGCAACACCACAATACAGTCGGGATGCCGGCTAACTGAAGAGAGGCTGGAGGAGACCACAAGACACAGACATCTAGAATATGCGGCCTTTGAAGAAATACAGAGAAACCTAAGAGGACACAGAGACATATTCACGTACATGAAGGCAGCTAAAAAGACAGGGGAAATAAACTCTTCTTCACATCCACAGTGGGGAGGGCAAGGAGTAGTAAGTTTAAATTATAGCAGATGAAAATTGAAGCTGGCATAGCTTTAACATTTCTAATACTCAGCAAAACAGCTGATAGGATGGTAAGGAGGTATTAGGGTCCCGTTGAAGAAGGAGCTTAAGCATGGTGTCATGCAATTGGTATGTCAGGAATGGCAAAAGTAGAATCGATTGTGTCTTGGGGCAGAAGGATGCCCTAGATAGCTGTTTGTTTATCATAGGAGATAAGGACTTTGAGCAGCCATTTCCTATGATTAGCAAATGGGTAGAACTCAGTTCCTACTTACACCAAAACCATTTCATTTGGCAGCATGAAGGGACCAAAAAGAAGACCTGGAATTAAAAATCAAACATGCAGCTTGGCAGGAGGTAATAGGTAGCAAGCATTTCCCACAGTCTTTAGAGAATTTATGAAGTACACCGTCAGAGGGTGTTTGTCTCTCTCACGTACGGGAATATGCCTAATTAGAAATGTTTGACTTTTCCATCCTACAGTAGGAATAGCCCACCCATGGCTCAGAGCATAGGCACCATCTGACAAGATTTTAATGGGAACCCAGCAAGCCCTCAGTTGTTTGGAAGCATGATTACTAAACTGAATTTCCAAACTATATTTCTTGTCCTTTATGAAAAAATAATGAAGTTTTTCGCTGTGAGTATTTATAGTACTTCATGAATTTGGGATGAGTAGCAGCAAATAGTTTAAGAGCCAGCGAAACAACAGTAAATAAATGCATAAAGACTTGGACTTAAACTTTTGATGCAATGGTTTCTCCTCCCTTGACTCTAATTAGCATGGGGCAACTCACATGCCAGGCCTTGAAATGTATGGTCTTTTACATGACACAACCATTAACTTTTCAAGGACTCAAATGGAGCTCCCATTCAGCTTTTTGCCCACCTTGATACCCACCAATTTGTGAAGCGTTAGGGGCTAGGTTGGTTGTCCCATCTAACCTTCTGCTTAATGTACCTGGCACTACAAAACCCCAAATCACAGAGGCAGTTGGGAGCACTAGTGCTTACAGATCCCAAGGGCCCTAAGCAACAGCATGAACCCAAGGGATTTCAGGTTTGTTTGGCCGAGCGAGAACTGTGGTGGGAGCACTCTTGAAATCAGTCCACAGTTCCCAGGCTCCCATTTAAAACAACCCAAACTCCATCAACAACCTGCACACAAACCCACAAAATTGATTAGGATCATTCTGTCTAAAAAAAGCATACCTTGATACTAGATCCATGGAAGGATGACAAGGCCAGTCAGAGGGATGAGCAATTAAATAGACAGGTGATTTAAGCCTGGAAGACAGATAAGTGGAAGAGGAAGGAAAATTTCAGGACTACCTTCTCTGTGCCAACCAGTGAGCAATTGTTTCCCATCTTTTCTAGCATGATAGTGGATACCAAACGAAAGATATCTGGGCAGCCACTCACACAAATCCATGGACAGAAAGTTTAGTCTCTTGGAGACAGTGTGTCACCTCCTGCCTGGAGCCTCTGGTGGAAACCTGTTGTGCAATGCATGTGTAGGCTGTAGGTTGTGCTGTCTGCCTGTGGGACACAGAGAAGGTACCACTCTGTGCTGTATTTATCAGAAACTACCAAATGCAGTCATACAGAAAGCAGAGTCAGCTCAGGTCTCTGGCAAAGAAAACCTTGTTTTAATTCTTTCAGCACTTACACGCTTCTTTCACCCCTGTCAGAAAGGTACAGGGGAAGACTCGTCTTTATCTGACCCAAAAGCACTGATCTTAGTTTCTTGCTCTCTGCAAACCAAGTCACAGATTTGGCCCAAATATTCAAGAAGAGAAAGTATATTTCTATATAGTTCCTGGAGCTTTTCTTTGGGAATAAGATGACAAAGGAAGCAAAATGTTTGCTTTGTTTCCCACCTTCCTTCTCCCACACCTCTCCTGGGAAGAAAAATTGCCATGTATTGTGCATAAATCCAGTGGCTGGAGAGGATAAAGCCTCAGCAGAGCTTGCTTTCATTCTTGTGCTGGAAAGCAGTAAACCAGTACAAGCCCATAAGGGACATGTTTTGTGCTCACTAGTGCTCCAGTGTCACCACCCCAGAGACAGCTCAGCATAAGTCAGCCAGAAAGACAACCCTGGAAGGCAGAAGTGGGGGTCATCGCAATTTCTCCCATATAGAGTTGCAGCGACAGGAGATGCACTGAGGAATGAGTTCTCACCCCTGTCCACTTCTTCTTCAGTAACATCAGCTTGAATCCCTCCAGGGAAGGAGGACAGCAACCCTAAAATAAATAGCATATGAGCCTGATCTGACCAACCCCAGTCCAAGCCCTATCCAGATATCCACAGTATGAAGAACATCACCTGTAGGACAACTTTGTAAAACACTTTGAGAAACGAAATTCAGAGCTCCAGCCACAGTATGCAAGACACTCCTTTAGACTCCCAAATAGCCCATCTCATGTAGGAGCAGACACAGGTAGTGCTTGCTGTGCACTGTCCTCCTGAGTGCCTCCCTTATTGGTACAGAAACATCAACAGGTCATTTGATTGCAATAGCAATGGTGATGCCAAGTTTCCACACAGCCTTATTTCATTTATAAAAAAATATTGGTTTTATTTGTTTTTATGATTTTTTTTCCTGTGAATCATGTATCTGGAGCATGAGCAACAGCAAAGCTTTCTTAAAGCAGGAAGAGGAGAGCAACTGAAGCATGAGGCTGCAGACTGGAGACAATTTTGATGTGATGCGTTGTTGAACACAATTATGGAGCATTACCTCTTTTTTTAAGAAAACAAGGCCTAAGGAAATGTATTTTTTAAAAATAATACCCGAGCATTTTCACGACAGAAGCAATAAGTGCACGAAGATAAAACATGCACAAACATCTCTCTCACACGCTCGCAAGTATGTCAGAGCTCCCAGGGGGAAACTGTTACTGATCCAGTGACCTTCCTCCAAAAACACCCAGAGTTATTTGCGTTATGACAGTGTGATGATAAAAACCGAGATGAGGGCAGGCTCCTCGAAACTACCTGTTATGCAAAGCTGAACACTCAAACCCCATTTTGTAGATCAGCTGGCATAGCTGGGGGGAGGAGGAACAAACTTCTGACCCCCGAGCCTTTCTACAAAACAAGTCATGGGGGTCACTGCCTACATGCCTGGGACACCCCTGTTTGCCCTTATTCACTGAACAGTAAAACACAAGATGGAGAATTTTCCCTTTTAGTATAACACAAAGTAACTTTAGCCAGGTTAAGCGAGAAACAAGTTTGGGCAAAAAGCATTTTGCATCCAGCATGGTATTCACAGTCGGCATCCCAAAGGAGAAAAAAACCACAAGTCCGCTCCATGACTAGAAGGGATCAGTAATATCCACAAGATCAACTAATAAGCACTGGTGGTATTTTGCCAGCCTTGCTGCCTCTTCTCCAACCTGTGGGCATGTCAACAGCCGCTCTCCAATTTCAAAGTGCTGGTGGTAGCAGGAAGGACAGCTGGCAGAGCTTTTCCTTGGTGAGAAAGGTTGGATGCTGGTAAAGCTCTAACTCTCCTCTTTGCATAGCCATGGTTGGATACTCTTATTGATAATTTTAAACCACTCATTAATATTTTAACTAAAAGATGTACTGCAAGTTTTTCTTAGCATGCAAGCAGGCATTGGACAGCTTGCAAAACAGCAAGTGAGTGTGCAAGATGGGCTGAGCACCAAGTGTTGCAGAGAGCTGGCTGCCAATGCCCTCTACTTCCCTGGCAAGCGCAAACAGTGTGAGCAACCTCAGGAGGAAGCTATGGAAACCCTATGGCCAGGTCAAGTGCATTTTCACGGCTTACAGATATAAGAAAACTCTTGCCTCTCCATGTTGACCTGATAGCAGTCTGTAATTAGCAGAGCTTGAATTTGGGGATACAGTTTCAGGTCCTGAGACTCTTGACAGAAAACCATTGAAGGCTTGGCACCACAGCTCCAGTTTGTGCTCAATATGCAGTATAAATACACACCCCCTCATTAGCCTGCTAGTCCTGACTAATTCCTGAAAACTGAGGAGTTTATGTAAAAGAAGAAATGGGGAAAAAATAAGACCATGTTATAGAAGAAGAAATTTTTCATCAAATACTACATGCCACCAGTCTGGTATTTCTGCCACAGCCGAGTCCCGCTACTTTAGAGGATTAGTCCAGGCAAAACAAGAGAAGCAAAGCCAAGCTAAGCAAAGCAAATGGAGCTGGCAGTGCTGCTGACAAGAGGCAGGTGAATCCCAGCACTGTCAGCGCAATACTGTGCTGCAGTCCTTGCTTCAAGAGCTAAGCTTGCACTAATTTTTTTTTTTTTTTTTTTTTTTTTTTTTACACTCTTTATTTTCCTTCCTCCCTCCTTGCCTGGCATGATTTGTTAAGTAGTGTCCTGCCCAGAAGGAACGGGAATAAATGAGGTTTCAGTTTTTCAGGAGCCCTTTTCCTAAGACAGTCTAAATTGCAAAGCTCAGCCAATGCCCTCCGTCCTACCCACCTCTCCCCTTGCCCAGCTGATCCAGCTTAAGAAAGCAGAGATGCTTGCCTTCAGCCATTATGCTGTTAAGAGCCTGGGCCTAACACTATAAATATCCAGTATTCGAACACTATCATTGAGCTCCCAGAGAATAAACTACCTTGACTGAAGAATGGGCTCATTAAGGTAACAAAGTGACAGCTCTGAGCAAGCTCCCTTTGCAGTTTCTAAATGCATCTGCTCTGATGGGATTAAAGATGTGTTCCCCGACTGGGAGGAAAAGAATGGCCTTAATGTCAGGTCTGCCTCTGGCTACATCATTAAGCAATAAGACATGACAGGCAGTACTCTTCCAGGGGATTTTTTGCATACTTAGGTATGCAGTGAAGTATAATGGTCAGAGCAAAGCAATTTTAGCCCCTGAGAGCTGTGATGATTGCACTGTTACATATTGTATACACCTCTCAGCCAGCCAAACCCTATGTATTTCCAATGTGGTAATACTAGGAACCAATCAGAGAGCACTGTTTTTTGCATCCCAAACCACTTTGGGTGAAATTCATCCCTGCTGCCTAAAACCCGAGTAATCAGGCTTTAGATTAAACACACACAAGTCTCTGTATCTATTAAAAAGGATTTGTGAGCAATCATCGGTTTAGAACTGCCAGTAACAGGCCAAATCCTGGAGAATTCCCTGAGTGAGTGCTGTGCCAAAATATTCACAGAAGGACAGAGAGAGACAGAACTGATTCCACAGGTTTTTGATATGTCATTGAGTGCAACTGCAACAAACCAAATGGTATTCCCTTGTGCATGACACTTTAAAAGGCCTGGAAGAGTGGTACGTACATTGACAGGTGACTCTACATCATCTACTGCCGCCTTGATGTAGGTTTGCTCTCAGCTCTGTGTAACAGTCTCACCTATCATCACTGAAGCAAATAAAATGGTATTAGAGCTGTTCACCTTCTACTACTGGATAAATGGGGGGAAAAACATTATGTTTGACCACGCAGGAGGTACAAGTGTCCTGCCTACTCACTCCTGAGGAGAGTAAGCAACCCCAACAACCAGGGGAGACCTATCTGACACAGCTATGATTGCCAAATAGAGTAAGACAGATCCTGATGACTGGCTTAAGGGTGATAAACCCATCTTAAAATTTCCAATGTGTCAGTCCTTCTCCATACACCAGGTCTTGTAGCTCTCCTTGCCTCTGGCCTCAGAATTGCTGAAGTCACTACTGACTGCAATTGCCTGAATATACCCATATCCTGTTGCTTACTCAAATAAATTTTTCAGAGCAGAAATTCTTTAAAAAGCTCTCAAGCCAGACACCTAAAAATGAAAACGTTGAAAATACCTTGAGTACGCTTTCCAAAAGCATACACGCTTTCTTTTGGACTGCTCTGAATGCAAAATACAGGCTACATATTTCATATCTTCACAAACCAAAAAGCAAGTCTGATCTATACGCAGTTTGGTTGTGATTCATGCACACTACACAAGCAATTTAGGAAAGAAAAATTATGCAAAAAGACAGTCAATGCGAAAATCATTCCTTGGCTCACAAAAGGCTAATAATATGACCAAACACCACACACTGAAAGAGCCAGGTGCTCACAACTGCTGACATAATCTGACCGCAGCAAATTTTCTGCATCAAGCAAGCATCCTTACTTCAAATTGTAAGAGTTTATACCATCCCAGCAAAGCTATGAACTATGTAGGGATTCCCTTACAAGTTAAGAAGTTTGTCTAAGTTGCTTAAATGAATGAATGTGAACAGGCTTGGGGCTGGCCAGCCCAGCACAACTACCAGTTGGCAGCTTTAGACTCGTTTAATACAACAAGAGGCCACCTGCATTATCTGGGGGCTTAGGACTCGATTTCTGAGAGAAGCTTAGCCAGAAAAAAACAAAGGCTATTTCTCTGCTGTGTCTGAATTTTGAAAATTTGAAACCAAAGCATTTCCTCTCAATAAGATATCACATATACGGGGAAAGGAAAAAAAATATGACCCATTAACCCTTTTTTGGATGGAGCAAGAAAAGGGACTCAGACCGTCACCATCACCTCTCACTGCTCTGCTCAAAAATGAAGAGTTTCACTCCTATGTTTTAGTCAAGAGTTTTCTGTTTCTACGTTCTTACCTGGAAAGGACATTTCCAGCTATACAGCTGATGAACTCAAATTACACCCTAGAAAGTCACCTCCTTTAGCCCTCCTGTATGTTTTTATCAGTTACCAAGGTTGGTGTTCAAGTTCTCAGCCTAATCCTCCCACATAGTGCAGCCACAGCCTCCCATTAAAGCATGAAAATTTAAACCCATCATGTTTTGCAATATTTACAAATCAATTAAAGTAATGCAGCCAAATGGCAGTTGTCTAGGACTGAGAAAAGCTGCTGAGCTGGGATGCTTTCCACCAGTAAATCTGTTCCCATCGTTTATTTACAGGAATTTAAGACAATTCAGTAGTCATAGAACAACTCATATTTTCAGACAGGTGAGAGCCACTCAGTATCTCCCCCAAACCAGTATGCGCTCCCACATTTTTGTAGGAAATGCAGATGCTGGAACCTTTCAGGCTAGAGAGCCCCAGTGAAGAAACCTAACAACTAACTCTACGGCAGAGTGTCTCGCCCAGGTTGTGCTATGCAAACCTCTGCCAAGTGCAAGGTGGCCTGGTGTAGAGCCAGGAGCTGGCCCTGCAGAGGAATCTGCCCCTGCACCATCATCCTTTGAAAACTTTGACAGTCCCTTCTCTACCGCATATTTCTTACTGGCTTATTCCCAGAAAGAGTACAGCCTGGCAAGGGAACCACCTTGCTAAATTCATATCTGTCCAACTTTTTCAAGCCTACGCAATAGTGGATTGTCTTGCAGCTTTAACTTGAGGTGGGTTTTTAAAAAGCTGTTTAAATTCTGTGCCATGCAAACCCTTCTTACACATTTGCAGCAATGTTCCTAGAAACAGAAGGGCCACATTACAAGAATATTTCCATGTCTTATATTCACAGGTAGCTTTGTGTTACAGGTTCCTTTGGCAAGAAATACCAGTAATATTCTGAGATATATTCTCTACAACCAAATGGAAAGAGGATTTCCTTGGTAGCAATCACAACCCGTCCCACCATCATCTTTTCTCTAAATATGTACCCTTTAGGAACCAGGCAATGGAGAAAACCAGACTTGTCCCACAGGCAAACTGCCTTCCTGAAAGTTACCTTACTCCTCTGGATGTCAGTTTGCTGTTAGATAGGATTAAGTACTCTGGGAAGAGAACACTGATGAAGAGAGCTACGTAAGAAGCTAGACAAGTGTGTATTTTCCAATAGAATATTATTATTCTAAAGTGAGAATCCTCTTGTCTGAGGATCTTTAACAAAATGAAGCTGAGAAACATTGAAAGCTTTCAAATTACAGAAAACAGAGATTCATGTCATTTGAAATGGATCAGTTTTAACAAGAAGATTTGTAAATGCAGGATATAGAGACAAGGCAGACAATGGGAACTCAGGAAGTACCCTTAACTTCAATTGATTTTAGCTTTCTTTTTAGAGTTACTAAATATACTCTTTCCTCCTTAACTCCTACATCTTTTCTTCCCCTGTCACCTCCCACCCCATGCCTCCTGCCCAGAGGGCTCTTCAGAGCCATCTCAAGAGCCTAACGTGTCTCTACAGCACATGGCACAGCAAGCCCTGTTCTTGATTCACCCATAGATGTTATTGGAAGGAAACAAATTATAGCATCCTTGATAGCATATGAGTTATTCCTGGAAAGCTCAAAGATTTTCTCATCAAGCTTGGATTGCTTTGTTTTTAAAAGCTTCAGAAATGTTCTTCTGCCAGCTTTTCCCCAGCCCAGTCATAACTGATTAAATGAGACTGCAAATTTACTTTAATCACTGTTCCTTCCCCTCATCTCCTCCTCCTTGCAGGATTTCAGAAAAATCACAAATTTACTTTATTCTTGTCTAAAGGCTTAATGCTCTTCTCTCTTTTCCTGACATCATAAATCCAGGTAAGCACAGGTAGCCTTCTGGAAACCATCTGAGATGGACACAACTCTCTTGGTTCATTTTGAGTCTGTAGAGTGCAGACACTGCCTCCATAGAATAAGAAATAACCTTGGTGTACAGCCTACATGTCCCTGGCATGTCAACCCAAACAGATGCCAAGTACAGTCCTCTGGCTACAGCTTCACAAAAATATTACCTAGTTTATCAAGGAGATCCCTTGAAGGCCCTGCGATACAGAACACAGCTGGCTGAAATCTCCCCCTCCCCTCAAACAAAAATCAGTCCTGCAACATGGCGTATGCAGGCCATAGGTCTGTAGAGACTCCCATGATAGGACTAGGGAAACAATACCTTACAAGAGAAAATACTTGACTTAGTCTAAGAATATCTGGCAGTTGTGAACAACGCAGCAGTTCTGAAAGTCTGGTAAAGTGTTGTCATCATTGCCTGTCTCAGTGTTACTAAAAACTTCTGCCAGGATGCAATTTAGTTGTTGCATTTGATGTGAGTGGACATCCAAGCACACAGCTGCTTGTGACTGTCACTACCATTACTACTGGAGGCATCAGGCTCCAAATCAGGCTGGAAATTTCAGAAGATGGGACTATTTTGAGAATTTCAATTTGTCTGGACTGTGCTAGCTGACAGCCTTCTCCCTTCACTCCTGTGTGTGCTGAGGGACTTACATGTGAAGGTCTCGTTCCATCTTTGGATTTCCTGTGCTCAGGAAAATTCAGGCTTTCTGCAGCTGGAGCTGGGCTGGAGCTTAGTTAGCTCATAAAGAAGAGTTTTGGCCAGTGACACTGCACTTGAAAACACAGACACACACAGAACCAAATTCTGGCACTCACACAAGTTTTGCAATATAGAAGACTGGCAAATCTGGACTTGAAAACACTCATGGTTAATTAAAAATGGAGACATACTCCTGAGCCAAATACTGAGATGGGGATATGTTTCTGTTGGGTGTCTTATCCCTTCCTCCACCCAAAATTTTTCCATGATATTGGTTGTAAAAGAAAAAAAAAAAATCATTCCTTTTCTCTCAGTTTACAATTAATTCTTCAATTTGTTTACGAGGCAGCAGGTGAATGACTCTTTCTATGAGGAGTTAAAATGCTTGCAGATCACTGTGAGTTCAAAGGGTGCATCATGTAAATACATTGGGAGAATTACTATTTCTCATCAGCGGGATAATAGCAGGCAATCCACCTGAAGGTTAGAACACAATATTTGGAAGAAGTTATTGCTTTACATTTCTTTATAGTCTGACATGAAAGATGTGAAACTTCTCCTGCATGTGACTCAAATATGAATAAAGCTTATAACAAAACATAAGAAAATGAAAAATTTCTGACTGATATAAAGGCACCTGCATTGTGGCTAAATTATATTTTGGTTTTCAGCTCATTTGTTCATTCCTCCAGACAGCTACTGACCATGTTCTAGAGGATCATAACTTTGTTGAGGACCCTTTGACTTTGCGGACTTTCAATCATCTATCAGGGAGACTTGAAATAAATCATGCAGTTCTATTGGTTAATAATGAAAAAATAGAAGATTAAAGCAGCATCTAGAAATTGCTGTGGATATACACAGAGAACTATATTCCCTATCCATGGTACAGGTAATTAATCTGCAGAGCTATGGGCTTTGACTGCTTTAACCAAGTTTGCCAGAAACTCTCACAACTTTGTATGGGAGTTCTTGTGGCAATTGAACCAGCAGTAATATGAGCAGACTGTTGTTTTGCCAAATTTACCATAACAGAGGACCACAAACTAAACCTGCCTGGGAAGAAGTGTAAGAAAATATTTCTTTCTCATGTCAAGACCTCATGCCTTATAGTTCAGGTCTAAAACTCCCTAATCAGACACAGATTCACTGGAACCCATTAAAAACAATTCTGGCACTCAGGTAAACTTTGCATACTGCTCACTTCAAGCAAGTGTAAGAGGTCTCTTCATCCTAAAGATCAGAGTGGTCTCTTTGCTCAGACCCAGTCTCCGAGGAGATTCCTCTCAAGAGCTCAGTGTGTCTAGGAGTCAAAATGCCAGGCAATAGAGAAGGGTCTAGAAGAGCTCTATTTCACTGCCTGATATCATGCTAAAGCTGGGGTGGCAAAGGCCAGACAACCATCTCAGAGATGCTGGCCAGCTATCCAGAGACCTCAAAATACGCGTGTCCGAAAAAACTGCATTGGAATAGATTTAAGCAATCTGACATCCTTCCCAATCTTTACTCTTCAGCATGTAATTGGTGCATATTCTTCCCATCAGCAATTTCTCAACCAAGCAATGTAACTAAAGATACCGACTCCCACCATGTTTTGGGAACACAGCACAGCCTTGGGCACTAAAAGTTTCCCCTAGCAGATGGCATAAACTTAGTGAACCACGGATGGGAAAGGGAATCCCCAAGAGATGCAGTGACAGAAGAGACACTGCAAAGCAGCTATTATTTCTGTGCCCTCACAATCCATTTTCATACATCTCTAGACTTTTCTCTCCATAGTATTCGGGACTTGAACATCTTTTCTGATGATCTGAAAATCACACTTTTCTGAGACAGGGGTGTGGAAGGGAGGAATAAACAGCACTTCCTGATTTTGCAGAGAGATCACTGAGACACAAAAGGCCTATGCCTAAGATGTGGGATGTGAGATGAACTGAGCTATCTCCAGATCAGAATTTAGATGCACCAGCACAATTATATTAGCAGCTGTAAATAAACGCCCTCGCAGACTTTTGGTGCCTCCAGGCCCCAGTTTCCTTGCTCAGCTTCAAGCTCTGCAACATGGATGTACCTGCTGTCTCTGAATTCCCCTGAGGTCTGCACACTGTGCTGCAGCAAGGGCTGAGACACCTCAAATAATGGTCATAAAGTACATCTCAAGCACAAGATGATAAAGCAGGATCACAGTCATGGAAGAAAATAGTTTTCTGGGCCCAGGAAACAACAAGTGGAGTACATCGGAAAAACTAGCTACATTTAATACGTTTGTTGCCCCTTTTCTCAAAGCCACCTTCTCATACCTCCGTGCATATGGGCACAAAAAGCCCCAGGACATGAAATATGCAAGTAACCTGCTGGACAGCAGAGTTGGGCTGGCTTCAGTGACTTCAAGGACTCCGCAGCTCTGCCCATCTTGGCAATCTGCACAGCACAAACACACATCAGGTTATCATATAACGTACTTAGTCAGATGTGACAAAGCAGGAGGCAATCTAATAGAAAACAAGACATCACTCAGAGTCAAGAGGGGTCCTTTCTCACGTTAGAAATGCCTGTGGTTTGGCTACCAGACCAGCTTGGTGAGTCATGCTTTTAAGGAGGCTCTCACTGTAATCAAATGCTTAACCATCCCAGAGCATCAATAACCCCATCCAAAGTGAGACCTGGATAAAGGACCAAAAAAGTGCTGACATTAAAAATGATACACTGCAGTGAGTCACTCAATTAGCAACCTTTGTGCAATGTTTAGTAGACAGAGAAGGGCTGTCCTGTCTGGTAAGTGACTCACAACATGAAAGAACATAATACAGTAGCAATCAATCACAAAGGTGAATAAGCAGCAGCCGTTTTGTCCAGAGGCTGAGTAACATGTGCAGCTACGCATCAATACAATCCGTGCTCCTGCTTCTTTCCACTTAGTTAAATGAGCGCTACTGAGTCTAAGCCAATTGTACCATGCGGTTTCTTATCTAAAGGGTGGAGATCAAAGAGCATCAAAGGGAGAGGTTTTCAGACACTCCACATAACCTTACTATTGCCAAACCACTATTGCAACAATTTTCTGACTCCAGACAACTCTTCAGAAGATCACAGGAAAGGAATTGTGCAAGTTCTACCCCAACAGAGACTTGGATCTACTGGGAAAGCCAACAAAATTGAATTGTAATCCAAGGCAGTAGTTTCTACCATCTTTTCTAGAGATAAAGCCTGTCCTTTCTCCTGTCCTTTGATGGTCAATCCTATCCCTATCACAAAGTTTATCATTCCCTCAATTGTGTTGAAATGTTCACCATGCAGAGACTTTTTCATTTCAGGGATCCAGTTAGAGCCCTGCTTTCTTCTGTCACACCCCAGCTGTGCTAGCCGGGTAACTATGCAACCAACAGCAGGGCAAAGTCAATTTTGCCACCATAAAAGATTTATGTGCTCTGCTGCAAAAGGATTCTGCTTTTACCTGTTAAATGCTGTTGCAAATTGAATTTGAAAGATGCGGTCAAAATGGAAATTATGATAAATAAAACTAGTGATTGTGGCCATTAGCAAGCACGATGGGTGAAGATAGTCAGGAAGTCAACATTGATAGACAATCTGCAGAAGAACCCATTGTTTGGATCCCCACAAGCCATGCTCATGGCTGCCCTGATACCTGCTCTGCAAACAGCCTCGCACCAGCCCTCCCAGTCCCCATGGGCAAGTAGCAGCAGGCAGAGGCAGGACAGAAGAGCAGAAGGTCTCTTTCATCATCAGTCTCATCTTCCCCTCCCATGCACTTGTCCTTCAGGAACCAGTCTGCTCTCCTACAGCACCCAGCTGACCTCCCAGAAACAAGTCCTGAAGATGGCACAAACTTCTTTCACGTAAGGAACAAGCCCTGCAATTTTTAGCAGTAAAGTTGGTTCTAACATGTAACAGCCTGATGAACTTGCCCTGCAGTAGTGCAAGGGGTGTACATGGACACCACAAGTCAGCCTGCCTCTCTTAATACCTGCTCACAGAGTCTGAGCGAGGGTCAAGGGCCTTTCCCTCACTTTCACTGCAAATTACAGACAACAGATTTGCACAGAAGGCAAAGCAAATGGAGCCAATACTGGGAGAGTGTGGCCCAGAAAATCTACTGTGAGGGCAAGCATGGGGTGAAATAGGGTGACCACACATTACAGGGAGGTTGTCAAAAGGGGACAAGCTTACAGAGGATGCACAGGAAGGCTTGGGGCTGCTTCTTCCTCCCTCTGGACCACAGTCCTAAGTCCCCTTGTCTCCCCCATCCACAGGCATTAGAAAGTATGAAGGGGCAGCTGTGAAGGTATGGCTCCAGCTTTTGCCCATAGTGACAACCTGCCCCTGCTACCACTTACCGTAACTCAAGAGCTGAGCAGCAATATGAACTTCAGAACAGCATAATCAGGGTGAGCAGGGAAGGTAGTAGAGATTTGTCACTTAAAAAGAGAAAGCTGTCACACACTCTCCCACACTGCAGTTTTCTCAATGGTCCTGAAAGTGGAGGACAGCTGAAGTATACTTGGGAACAGTTGGGTTTGCTCAGCATCAGGTAGGAATTCAACAGGCAGACAGAGTGTCCATGCCACCAAGGCACCCTCCAGCTGTGTTAAGCCATGAAATAATCCTCTTTCTCTCTTTGTGAAGAGCAGAAAGACTTTAAGGAACACACAGCATAACTGGGAAGCAGAGAGGTGGCTGGGCAGGTGGGCACTGCTTTGAGTAGATACAAATTCCTTTCATGGTGCTCATATACTACAAGTGTTTGATGACCCCATGCAATGTAGGAAGACTCATCCACAGAAGAGATATGGAGTCAGTGTAACTTTACCCAATCTCTTTTCTCTCTTCTTAAAGAAAAGCACAGCATTTCATACCACAGGGAAGCAACATCCAAACATAAAGAAAATTAAAAAAAAAGAAATACAGAACCGAGAGCCAAGTTCTTTAATGCTGGAAGTCTGACTCTGCAACCTTGGTAGGTTTTTTCCTCCTTTTAAGACATGCAAATACAGATAAAAATACTCTAATGGTGCTTATAAAACCTTTACAGTGCTGTGTCTGGAGTGATCACATTATTCATAGGTTAGCAAGCCTTACGTGAATAGTGCAGTTCATTCAGTTGATTTCTTATTCAAGTATTATACAGGAGTACATAATGGCACAGTGTCTCATAAACCCTCCAGAATACTATTTTAATGTCTTCCCCAAATATTTCTAACTTAGCATTACAACAGTTGCTTACAACTCCAGAGACAAATTCTTTGGAATTCATGAACGCAAATGGGCGGAACTCAGAAACAGCCTCAAGATAACCTAAGAAGCAAGAAAAAGCCTTTTTCACACTTAAAGACTTCATATTCACTCAGCGTTTCAAAGGATATTGATGCTTTTTCCCCCTTCAATAGAAAATAACGGCCAGATCCAGCTGCAGAGATGGTATAAGCCAAAACAGTTGATGTTGCAGTGGGGTGTTATGAGGGAGACACATGACGTCTCTTTTCCACTCTCCCCTCCCCATCCTGTAAATCCATTCTGATGTGAAGACACAAGATAAGGGCTTATAAAGCTTTTTTTACCAACACTAGAAATGAGAGTCTGTAAACCCCATCGTTCCATTATTAATGTGGAAGTATTTTCACATACAGCAGTATATTATCCTGGAAGTTAGCCCAAGCTCTTCCATTCCACATCAGTGCCTTCGATCTGTTAATTAGACAGGAAAAACCCTAACTATTCTCCTTTACCCAGACAAACTCTCACTTTGATAGACTCCTGAGCTAACTTAAAAGAGTTGAATGAAAGACTGTTCCAAGTGAGGCTTCCTATCAATTTCAAGAGCAGTCCCCAGACAACATCTCAGACAAAGATGCAGGCAACAGACTAAATTCCAAAGGACCTGCCATGACACAGTTTTACTTTAACCCTCAAGAAATCCTAACATGTGCATTATTTTCATATTTTGACTTAATTTGGAGAAATCCAACACTTCTTTTCCAATCCAAGCTTAGAGGCCAGGGCAGTTTGGGGTTACAGCCTCGCCCTAGAGGGTACTACGATACGATCTCCCTGTCAAGTGATGACGTGAGTTCAAAAGACATTGGCTTTAGGACAGTCTTTCCTTTGGCTGAGTGCAGAAAGAACCACATCTATAATACTACAAGCCCTTCTAGACTCGTTCTGCTCAAACCCATTACACCCAGCATTTGGAAAAATCAAGTTATCTTCTGACTTTTCTCAACATAATGGAACCAAGCCCTAGAGATTTTCACCAGACTGTACCTGAAGAACAACTGTGTCAGATTAAGATCTCCAAAGTTAAACTATTCAAACTGTGTTTTGTCAGTTCTTATGTAGTAGCAACACGTCAGCTTTTCTCCATCACAAAACCCAAGAGCACCATTCAGTCAATTATTTCAGGATACTAAAGCAGGTTAACAGAATGTATATGTAAGCAGATCATCCTCAGATAGGAACAGCTGCACTATATTCATTTTTTGTTAGCAAAAACAAAACTCTGCAGAGTTATGAAGCACACCCTTCCAATCTTTCCAACTAGAAAAAAGATCATTTGGATGCTGTATGCCATTAGTCTGAGCAGCAACAATCCCAAATGAAGTCAAAAGGAGTATAATACTTGTGAAACAGAATTCAGACCCATAATGTATCAACTACTCATTCATCATGAGACTGAAGTATTTGGGTCTTTAATGCTTTGGTTATGGTAATTCTGCTTCAAAAGATCATTAAACTATATGGAAGAACACAGGATGCTTGGGCATAACATAGCTGGAATCTTTTCTTCTCTTACTTAACACAGGCAACATAATCACCAAAATGCAAAGCCATGGTAAAAAAAAAAAAATATTTAGAGAAAAACCTTGCCAGAAAACATTAGTGACCTCAGCACAATAATATACAACTTATAGGAATAGCTTCGATCAAATATTTTTTTGCTTAGCCAGTCCCAAAAGGTACCAGGTTTACATAAACATTAACTTAAACAACCATTTAGGTCCTCATACCTCAGATCTAACAATAATTTTTCATAATAGCTTTTCCTTTTTTAAAGAATTGCATAGAGAAAGTAAGCATCAGTCTGAAGACTAGCCTAAATGTGTTTTAGTACTTAAGTACAAATTAAAAGAGGATCAAGTACAGAAAGGCCCATGCATTTGTGCATCTCAGAAGTAACCTTCCTGTTTACAAACCATCATTACCTTGACCACAGACGTCAAAGGGACTTTGGGGTTTTTCACCATATTTTGCCTATGTTCATTAGTTACGATGAGATCTCTGAGTCAGCTAAGAAAGAAAGAAAGAAAATGTGAGTTTCAGCTCTCTGCAAATCTGATTGTTGAACATTTTCAGCTGATTGCATTACCCCAGGCCTAAGCTGACTAATTGCTTTGACTCAATTGAACAGTAATTGGATTGTTCCCTATAGCTGTGGATCAATGCCACAGCATTGTGCTATTGATAATACAGTAAAAGCCTATTAAATCCATGGCCTTTTTGTGGAGAACAGTACCTTTAAAACAGATATTTGCTTCTATTATGAATAATAATGCTAGTTTTCCTACTTAAATCATCATAAGGCATTGAAAATATTTAACATGTTGCAGCAGAGTGAAAGAGCAGAAACTGGGCAATGGTTTCCTTCCCAGGAACAATATTAGAAGACACTTTTCTAAGGTTTATCTACTGAAGAGTTTCAAAAACATATTTTAGGTCCTTTGCCTGGAAAACTTGTATTTAGGGAATTGCATCACAAAATTTTTCTGGTTTCTTGCAACAGTCAAAATTACAAAAGACTGAACAGGTCTACACAACTTTAACTTCAGCTCTGTCTTTGTTGTTTACCAAGAAAACAGGGGCTTCCCTGAGAACTCTGCAGCATGCAGCCACATCTAGAGGCTAAATTATATTCCAGGTGCTACTGCTACTGGAGAACTTTCTATAATGAAGGAGGAGAAACTGACTTTCTCAAACGACATTAACTGTTGACCTTGCTGTGGCCAGCAGTTGCAGAGATCAGTTGCACTGCTGAACATTGTCCTCATCACAGTGGGATGAGCAGGAGTGCTCTCTGCTCACGTAGGTGGAGCTGGAGCTAAAGTCAAAGAGCCACAACTCTGGGTGACACTTAGCCTACCTTCAGCAGACAACCCAGAGGAGAAATCACTTGTGGCCTTACCACCCTTAACCCACAGGCTGCTTCTCCCTAGCAAGATGCAAAAGTGCTCAAAAATGGGGCTGGAGCGCATGTTCAGCTTACAGCTGTACTTGATCCTGAGAAGGCAACATTATTCTGACAAGAGAGTTCTCAAATACAGATAATTTGAATACGGAAGACTTACAGGTGTCAGTAAGAATGCAGGTGGCCTGCCACAGCCTTGGTCATCAAGTTTTGTGTAAGTTAACCTCGAAAAAAGCTCTAATGTTTTATCATTTTGAGGAATCATCTCAAGGCAAACATGTCTGGGTTCATTTCATGGTTGAGAAGAGTTTGCCTCTGTAATAAATGAGAACTTCAAACCCTCCTGCACCACCTGCAATGAACATTACCTCCTCCCTGAACTTCTCTTGACTCCTGTTAGCTCGCTGTGGCAGCACTGTGCACAGATGACAGGAAACCAGGATTTATCCCTCCAGGCACTGCCACCCTGTCTACACAGGACAGCAACACAAAGCATGGGAAAAATGCTTTGTTCCTGGCTCATGGTGATCAGATTTTGCATTTCTCAGTGCCAGTAAGACATGGTCTCAGCAGACACATCTGGAGTTGGCAGTGAACTATATAATGGAACTTCGGCATAACATGTTTAAATCTTACACCTGTTCCAAGAGTGGGGACTGAAAATAGCTAAAACCCCTGCCTGAGGTGATTAGTTACATGATTATTCACACACAGAGCTTAATCCCAAACCCACGGAGGCCTGTGGGAGTTTACTGACTAACGACCTGAAAGTGGCTACCCGGAGACTCCCCAAAGATTAATTATGTGCCAGACCTGCTCAGATTACAGGCCTGATTTACAACACCTCCTGGTATTAAGCTTTCCCAGCTCTTTCTATTATTCAGTTTAACATTAATTGTTTGTGCTGAAGTGTTCATATAGTTCCTTCAGGGAGCATTTTTGGAGAACATTTAAAGCCAAACAGGTTAGTGGTTTCCAAGGGGAAAAAAAAAGAAAATAACAGAAAGATATTGGTTTGGTCCTTGGTGCCAGATCTGGGAGAGAGGAAGGGATTTTTAAGCTTTTAATTGAAAACCTTTAGCACACCCATGCTGTCAGATGTCAGCAAGTAGAAAGGGGCTGGCCTTCACCAACAGCCTGTTCTTTCCTTCACCACATGAAGATCCGCATTTGTGATTTTTGGTATTTCAGCTTCTAAAATACCTATTGACCCTCTTCTCAGCTCCCATGGAAGATCAGACTTTCCCTGCCATTTCAAATGGATATCACTGTGGGTGGTTCCAGGTCTGGATGGGAGCAATGGGCCTTTCATTGGTAACATGTCCTCCTGGGCCTTGGCACAGTGGAGGAAGAGAAAGCACCTTGTCCTCTCTCAAATGCAGAAGTGGCAAGAGGTGGGTGGGAAAAAGTGAGGGATTAACGTGCAAACAGACAAGTTACAGGTAGGGATATAAACTGGTTAGGAAACAGGAAGACTGAAATCAGAAGGCAGACAAGATGAGGAACGAACTGGAGAGAGAGGTGGGAGATCAAGTGGCGATATGAGGAACTTATACTTGATGTCTTTGAAGCAAGAACACAGAAATCCAAATACCTCCCACCATTTTGCTGTTTGGTATTCTATATGAATATGCAAAAATTTAGCTTCAATATTTGCCTTGTAGTACCTTCCTCCAATCTGTCTATTCAGAAAAAGTCTTTTTTTCAGCTGTCGTCCACTTCCACCTGCAGAAGAATAGTGATGATCTTCAACAGAAGATAAATAAACAACTGGTCCATACTTGTATCCATGACCCACAACAGTACTATCCTTCCTCCTGCATGATGTGGCAGGAAAGGAGGCAAAGCTGTCTAAGAAGGCCAAGGTAACCCATCAGGTCAATGCCACCTGGTGTCACACAGACATGGAAGGACTGAATGTAGGGAGATGATCTGGAGCAGTGAGCCTCCTCTACACAAGTTAGCTTCTGGGTGCATAAACCACTGGAAGAGCCTTCATTAGAGACTTTTTGAGGAACTTTAACTTCCTGACTAGCCTTATTTGTGTCAATACACCAGGAGCAGGAGCAAGGGATTTACTGGTTTGTAAGAGATATTTGGGCATGGCAGAATGTGTCCATGGCCAGCGGTTTCTGTTTCAGGCTGTGCTTGGCTTAGGTCCACAAGTTGGTGCATAAAATACTTGCACAGGGAGAACAGTCCAAGCTGTTACAGTGATCCATTAGGCTGAAACTTGTAAGCGAGTGTTGCCATGAGACTATTTGGAAAGGTAAGATAGCATCTCTAGAACAGAGCCTGTTTCACTGATAACGTGGATTACATATTGTGTTGCAGTCATCTATCACTTACAAGTTATGAGTCTGCAGTAAGGAGCAGTCTGAAAAGCCAGACGTATACGTCAGGGATTTCCCCAATAATAGGGTTACTCATCAAAACAGCACAAAGGAACCGAGCTGAATATCTTCTCCCAGGCAGGAAAAAAAGAAAAAGTGACAAAGAGGCAGTGAGCATGCATAGGTGAAAAACTGTGGCTTTATCAAAGCTGCTCTCTCCAGTTTCTGGGGGATCTGGATTTCATCTGGCCTCTGCTTGCACTCTTTAACCACGGTAACCACAGCTTCCACCTCTGAAGAGCAAAGGGAGACAGACCAGTGTCTTATTCCCAAACAAGCCATCATCCGTCTACAGTGAAAGGCAGAGATAAAGGTCTTGTTGTAGAAAACCGTTTATTCTGTGAACAGGATTCCTTCAGCTGTGCAGGGTGGTCATATTGAGTCAACATCCTGCCACCAGCCCCAGTAAGCACAAGCCAAAGCACTGAAATGAATAAATAGAAGATGTTAGGTCTATACAGAGCTGTGGTTATTCCTGCAGTCCACATCAGATAGAGCAGGCAAATATAAGGACCCTAAATTCCTTTGACCTTCAGCTTAAATTGATCACAAACTCCTTTGGTCAGGACAGACTGTTTTCCAGGAACACACTCCAGCATCACTCACTCAAGCGTTTTACATTTTCTGATGTCAGTTTTTGACCTCTGTCAAAGGCAGGTCACAGGACTGGGCAGACTGTCCTCCTCACCCAGCAACAGGATCCTGCACAGGCATTGAGTCAGCAAATTAGAAATTGGATTGGGGGGAAACTGGCTGTACTGGATTGCCTTGCTGATAATCTCCCTGACTTCAAAGCTCACATCTGTCTCGTGAGGTGGGGGACGGTTTCTAACTTTAGTTGACCCAAATTACTTCCAGCCTTCCTCTGCAGCACACAGCAGACTCAATCTTTGTATCGTGCCTTTGATCACTGCATCTCTGAAATAAACTGGCCTGCATGTCTCTGCAAAGAAAGCTTTACAGGCAAAGGAATTTAGATGAAGCCCATTGGTGGTTCAGCTGTCCTTAACACGATTATTCTCTGATTTGGAGCAGCAGCAGAAGGGGACCTGAGCACAAAACAGGCTTCAGCTGCAAGGAGATGAGTTTTTGTGTACTCCTATCACATCTAAGAGCAGTTCCTCACCTAAAGAGAAGAGTCATGGTCTGGTTTTCCATAAGGTGGTCCTGTAGGTAGCAGAAACAAGTTTTCCTGAAGTCTTAGTTAAGAAAAAAATTATGCAAAGACCTACAACCTGCCTCAGACTCTAACCTTTAACTTTATCAGGGACAGGAGACGGGGCCATTCTTCCTCTGTATCCTAAAATTTTTCCCATCCTTTCTTGCCTTTTATTCCCTCAACAGACGTACATACTCTGTAGAAGATGAATTAACATGAAGTTATAGATGCAAAAGATGCTTAGAATTACAGAATTTATGTTGGGAGTCAGGATTTTAATGGTTCATATTTTTCTCTCAAATTAATTTCTAGCGTATACTGCAACTGTATTCCTGCTGGGCAGGGTGAAAGCAGTTCTTGTCCTTCAGTACTGGGATGATTTTTGATCGTCGTCTATAGCTACAACTCCGCTGACTTAGCTGCAATGGTAGGAAAATAACTGTAAAATTCTCAGGGAGATTTGGGACCTTCACTTCTGTTATTTCAAAGACAAGTGAAACTCAAGCAAAAAAACGCAGCATCTCTGAAAAGGGTAAGGCCATTTTTAAACACCACAAATTAGCAGAATACAGCAAAAGTCAGACTTTTGCCTATTCATAGATGTGACCCTTCTAAAAAGTGATAAAAGGGAGAAGAGGTGTTTTTTTCTTTAAAAAAATTTAAAAACCCTTAACAGCAGGATATTATGTACCTGCTATTAAATTCCATCTGGCACTAACCCTGCAGGCAAGTAACAAGCCAAGACAACCTCTTTTTTCT